>JBBMOE010000030.1:525917-538417 GCA_037975065.1 Chaetodon trifasciatus
TCATCATCATCATCATCGTCATCTGTTGCCTTGATTGTATCGTCTGCATAGAAACGGATACTGAAACACTGATTCTCTGTTATTTCTGTTTTTGTAAACTGAACAGCTCAAACATTCTTAAACTCGTCACACAGCACACGTTCGGTGTTTAACGTCAGCTGATTTATCGTCAAACTTCATCCTGATTGGTAACAAGATGAGTCTTTGATTTCAGACAGAAGTAAACGAAAACATCTCGATGATTGTCAGCTGAAAAAAAAACTTTCTCCAACAGAATCCATCTGCTGCAGCTAGCTACCAGAAGCTAATGCTAACACTAACACACAAAACAAACATGATATCATGCTAACAGACTGGGGCTAAAGCTAACAGGTCCAGGTGCAAGTCATCAATCAAGATGATGATGATGATGATGATGATGATGAAGATGATGATGTGGAAGAAGCAGCATCGTACTGGTCCTGCAGTAAAGAGCCAGTTAACCCTGTAGCTGTTGTTGTTGTTGTTGTTGTTCCAAAGTGCTGATGAGGAAGAATCATTGATGTTTCTACTGATTCGAGTCAGATTCATCAGCCCTGTAATGTTCAGATCAGTGATTCCATCGATTTGAACCAGCTGACTGCAGCTGAGTGATATCAAATGAGGAAGTGATTGAATGAAGAATGAACGGCTGAATCTCTGACATGAATTCTGTTGCCTTCCAGACCGTCAGCAAGTACAACTCTCAGTACCACAAACTGTTCCAGACTGTCCCCAAAGAGGAGATCCTGATGAAAGGTAGGACTGACGGGACAGCCGCTCGCCGTGTCTCAGATCCACCTGACGTCGGCTCATGTCCGCTCTCTTCTTCTTCTGCAGTGTATTCGTGTGCGCTGCTGAGAGACATCCTGCTGCAGGGACGACTCTACATCTCCAGGAACTGGTTGTGTTTCTACGCTAACCTGTTTGGTAAAGACATCAAGGTGAGTGAGGACGCTGCTGCCCCGCCTCCACCAGCTGCCCCTTTAAAAACACCTTTCTTCTACACCGGTTTACCTTCATCCACACTAGACCGGAGTTTCCTCACATGCAAAGGAGCGTTTAGAAAACTCTGGAAAGACTGGTCTTGGGTCAGTTTAAGACCACTTCCTGTTAACTTTCTGAGAGCCTGCGACGACGAGACGTTGGACCTGTCTGTCACGGCCATGCTGCATCTTTAAGAAGCAGCCCGAAAACATGATGCTCAGCGCGAGCTGTTTGTCCTGCTGGTCCAGAGTCAGGTCAAAGGTCACGCCATCATTCAGGATGAGGTGCTCTGAGTCATGGTGGATCAGGTGCTCTGCGGGTGCAGTGTGTGCTCTGACCAGCAGGTGGCAGCAGGAAGCGTTCCCTCTGACTTCTTCTCACTGTGCAGGTCTGTATTCCCGTGGTGTCGGTCCGGCTGGTGAAGAAACACAAGACAGCCGGCCTGGTGCCAAACGGCCTGGCTATCACCATGGATACCGGACAGAAGGTACCACACGGGACGAGTACACAGCAGAGATACGTATCAGTACACACAAATACTCACTTCTCAGTACTGACGGGTCACTGACAGCTTGACGCAAACACTGACGCCATCATCAGACCACTGCAGCTCACTGTGACCTGCCTGTCTGTCTGTCTCTGTCCATCTGTCTGTCTCTCTGTCTGCAGTATGTGTTTGTGTCCCTGCTGTCCAGAGACAGTGTCTATGACGTCCTCAGGAGGATCTGCACTCACCTGCAGGTTTGTTGCTTCGTCTCTTGACAGGAAGTGAAGCTGGAATCTGTTGGTCGTCCCGGCCTCACGCTGACTTCCTGTTTGTGTTTGTAGGTGAACGGGAAGAGTCTGAGTCTGAAGCAGTACCTGGAGGAGCCCAGCTCTCTGTCCATGGTAACGTCACATTCCGTCACACCGTGTACGAGACACTTCCTGTCTGTCAGCTTCGCCACATTAGCTTCGTTAGCCTGAGGGACTGAACACACATCAACAAAGTGTTCCCAGTGATTGTGGAGACAGTTTGGTTTATAGCAACAAAGCATGAAGACTTGAGTCCTGATCTGGATCTGGACTGACAGACAGACAGGAGGAAGACAAACATGTCCTGTTGACATAAGAGAGAAAAAAAAATATCAGAGGCTTTTAAAAACCCTTAGAAACAGGAATGACTTGCCAGTCTGACAATGAGAAGCTGTTGTGTTACATGTGTGACCCTCTGTGACCCCTTCATGGTCCTGGATAAGAGGCTTTCCCCGCGTCGCCTTCAGGTTCTGTCTGAAATACTGGAACTATGAGCTGAAGACACGTGACCGGCTCAGAAACGTGTCGATTAGCTCTAACCGTTAGCCTCCAGATGATTCTTTTTCATCAACTCTCAGACTCAAACCAACGTGTCGGTCCGTCTCTCCACCGTGTCTGACTTCCTGTCTGTGGCTCTCAGCTCAAAGCTCATTGGTTCCTGCTGAAGACATAAATCTTTAAAAACTCCTCAAATATTTAGTTTCATGTTTAAAAGCTTCATCATCTCCTCAAACAGCTGCTCGCTGTAGTTTCTATCAGACAAACTGGAGGACATGGAGCATCTGTTGGGACTATTTTCTGCGGCGGATGAATCCACGTTTGGTGCTGTAGTGAGTGTTTGTGTATGCGTGTGTGACTGAGTCAGAATAAATTGAAGCGTGTGTGTTCGTGGTCTCTGATGTGTTTTAATGGTTCGTGGACGATGTTCTTCATCGTCTTCTCTCCGTCAGGACGAGTACCCGGAGGTGCTGAAGTGGAGGCGGAAGCCATCTCTCCCCGCCGTCTCCTCGTCCCTCCCTGACCTGCTGGGAAACTCCTCCCCCAGCCTTGCGGCAGACACGCCCTTCAGCACACACACGCTCACTGGTAGGCCCGCCCACTTGTCAATCAACACTCAACAGGAAATCCCCGAGTTGATGCTGAGATACTGAATATGCAAAGTGTTTCCTCCTGTGTGTGTGTGTGTGTGTGTGTGTGTGTGTGTGTGTGTGTGTGTGTGTGTGTGTAGACAGCAGTTTGGAAACAGAGAAGATCCTGCTGACAGAACCAGTACCTGACCTGGGTCACATGGAGTACCAGCTGCTCAAACTCTTCATCCTGCTGTGAGTCCAGAGCGCGCACACACGTTCACTCATCCAGAAAAGACAGACACCCAGTAAAACTCATGTGTGTGCTGCCACCTGCTGGTGATGGTCTGTATGAGCAGTCTCACTTTAATCCTGGCGGACAGTCGGGGACAGACGCTGAGACACTTCAAACATCAAGCAGAGACTGAGACATTTTTAATTCGAGGACGCTGCTGCTCTGATGAGTCCAGGACAGAAATGTCCTTAAATGTGTCTCACAGGGACACTTCTCTGACATCAGTCTTCTCCTGCCAGCGTTCATCGGACTGTTTGTCCGTCTGGATTCTTTTAATGTGAAAAGACTTTTTCTGTTTCCTGTTAACTTCAGACACAGATGCTGACCTTAAAATGAGTCCAAAGTTTGTCCCACCAAAACGTTCCTATAGGTCACAGAGGACACGTCTGATAATCACAGTGTCTCTCTACCTGTCTGTCTCTCAGTGTCTTCCTGCTGGTCCTGTCGTCCTGCTATCTGGCCTTCAGAGTTTGTCGTCTGGAGCAGCAGCTGAGCTTCCTGAGCAGCCAGCCAGCAGTGAGAGAGAGGTGCACGCACGCACGCACGCACACGCACACACACACACACACACACACACACACACACACACACATAAAGGAATCTATTTAGTTTAACTGAAGCAGTGACAGAAAGAAAGAGAAGACGAGTCGATTCTTACTCCTGTTTCCAGGTGTGGAGAGGTGCCCTGCTGGCTGGCCAATCAGAAGACAGGAACCTGATGCTGAAGCCAATCAGGGAGTAGAGAAGAAACCTGCACTTACATAGACTTCCCATACGGGGGCGGCGGTGAGTGGAGGCGGCTCTCAGGAGTACATAGACGACTGCAGCAGCTGCCAGCAGCTGAACACTGACCCCGCCGCGACCTGGTTACCATAGAGATGTCACAATAGTCAACACACTGTAGACTGACCTTTGACCTCTGAGGATACAGTGTTTGAGTGAACATGCAGAGGTCACGTAGAGGTCAGAGGGAGAAACGACAACAAGCTGTAACATAACTGAGATGTAGATTTGTTCCAGTGTGTGTGTGTGTGTGTGTGTGTGTGTGTGAGAGAGAGCTGCTGGTTCCTCAGGTGTGTTTCTTCCTCACAGACGCTCCTGCATGATGAAATGAGCAGTTAAGTTTGTGCCCATGAGCCTCGGCTGCTGTCAGTCAGAGGAGCGAATCAGAGTGTTCGTTACTGAAATCTGTTTTCTCAGCAGGGAGAAGCAGATCTTTTCTAACAGCTTTCAGGTTTTCTTTGAGTTTCTCGTCCGTCAGACCTCAAGAAAAAACCTGAAGGTCTGATCCAGACTGGAGACTCCGTCCCGGACCTGGGGACCTCGTCCTCGCAGCTAACGTTAGCTTTAGCAGCTGGCGGGTGTCAATAATCAGAAGCAAGAAGTGTCTCCGTCAGAGCCTGTGAGACGCCGCCTGCGTCCATTCAGAGACGAGAGACCTCGAAGCTGCTGCAGCGCCTCGTCTTCTGACTGACGGACGTGAAACTCTGATTGTTGACTCGGTTCAAAAGATGAACAGCTGTGACAGAAAATGTCTGCTTCTTTGATAAAGAGTCTGAGTCTGAGGACGGGTTAGAAAAGCTTACGGAGCCGCTCCAGAAGATTTGTATGTGATTGGCTGGAACCTGCAGCTCCGCCCACCATCTTCACTCATATCTAAACCGACAGATTTTTTAAAACACAGTTATTACCAAAAGAGTTTTTAAAATCTACAAAGTGCCAGAATTCAAATGTCACCTGTAAAACAATGAACTCGATCAGCGTGGCCGACGTGCTTTCAGCGAGATGAGTGAATGTTTCTGTGAGAGCGAATCCGTCAAACGTCCTCCTGCGCCTTTCAGATGATTCTGTTTTTTAATATAAATGTCATTTTCTGTGCCAAATCAGTGAGATGATGTTTGTCTGAGGAGAGTCTGAAGGTCAGAACTTAGCAGAGCTGGACTCCATGAGATGAGACGATGTTAGCTGTTAGCTCGACTGAAGCCAAGAGGTTTATGTGATGAAGCATGAAGAAGAGGAGGAGGAGGAGGAAAAAGACACTGAGCTGTTTGGATGTCACACTGGAGTGTCTCTTTTAACTCATTGTAGATCTGCTTAACACAAAAATCACTAATAAACATATTTCCACCTCCTGCGTCGTCTTTAATGAACTATGAAAAGCTTCGACTTGACTACATTTAACTGACAGCTTCAGTCACTCTAAGAACACCTGAGACGTGTGTGTGTCGTGTTGCTATCAGTTCCTATTGAACCTGTTTAAGGTCCAGACAGTCATCTGCAGAACAAACCTGCTTCAGTTGGTTCAGACGTCTGGTTTGTGGTCGATGCCTTCAAAATGAAAAACTCACCAGCAGAAGACTTCAGAGACGACTGGGACCAGAGACTGGAAGCTAGGTCTGTCACCACAGGGGGGCAGCACAAACACGAACATGCATACAAACATTCATACAAACGTATGTAAGTATGTATGTATGTATGTATGTATGTATGTACAAACATGAGAATCAATGTGACTCCATGAAGATTAAACTGTTTCCCTATTCCAGAGAAATCTGTCCATCTGTCTGTCTGTCTTATAATGTCTAATGTCTGTGAACGAATGTGTGGCACAAACATGTCAAGCCATTAACACGTCACATCGTTAACATGTCACATTGTTAACATGTCATGAACACGTCACATCGTTAACATGTCACATTGTTAACATGTCATGAACACGTCACATCGTTAACATGTCACATCGTTAACATGTCACATTGTTAACATGTCATGAACACGTCACATCGTTAACATGTCACATCGTTAACATGTCATGAACACGTCACATCGTTAACATGTCACATCGTTAACATGTCATGAACACGTCACATCGTTAACATGTCATGAACACGTCACATCGTTAACATGTCAGTCATGAACACGTCACATCGTTAACACATCACATCGTTAACATGTCACATCATTAACACGTCACATCGTTAACACGTCATTAACATGTCACATCGTTAACACGTCACATTGGTAACATGTCACATCGTTAACATGTCATTAACATGTCACATCGTTAACACGTCACATCGTTAACACGTCATTAACACGTCACATCGTTAACACGTCACATCGTGTTAACACGTCATTAACATGTCACATCGTTAACATGTCATTAACATGTCACATCATTAACACGTCACATCGTTAACACGTCATTAACATGTCACATCGTTAATATGTCACATCGTGTTAACACGTCACATTGTTAACACGTCACATCATTAACATGTCACATCGTTAACACGTCACATCGTTTACGTCATTAACACGTCACATCGTTAACACGTCACATCGTTTACGTCATTAACACGTCACATCGTTAACGCGTCACATCGTTTACGTCATGAACACGTCACATCGTGTTAACACGTCACATTGTTAACACGTCACATCGTTAACACGTCACATCGTTAACGTCATTAACACGTCACATCGTTAACAAGTCACATCCTTAACACGTCACATCGTTAACACGTCACATCGTTAACACGTCACATCGTTTACGTCATTAACACGTCACATCGTTAACAAGTCACATCATTAACATGTCACATCGTTTACGTCATTAACACGTCACATCGTTAACACGTCACATCGTTAACATGTCACATCATTAACACATCACATCGTTAACATGTCACATCGTTTACGTCATTAACACGTCACATCGTTAACAAGTCACATCATTAACACGTCACATCGTTAACACGTCATTAACATGTCACATCATTAACACATCACATCGTTAACATGTCACATCGTTAACACGTCACATCGTTAACACGTCACATCGTTAACATGTCACATCATTAACACATCACATCGTTAACATGTCACATCATTAACATGTCACATCATTAACACGTCACATCATTAACATGTCACATCGTTAACATGTCACATCATTAACACGTCACATCGTTAACACGTCACATCATTAACACGTCACATCGTTAACACGTCACATCGTTAACACGTCACATCTTACCTGGTTTCATCTTGTTTCTCAGAAGGTTTCTTGTCTTGTCACTGGAATCAGCTCAGATAAGTTCAGGATTCAGTTCTGGAGTCGATCTCTTGCACCAGGAAGGAAGCAGAGGACTTATATGTGAGGATTAGGTGACCTTTGACCTCTGACCTCAATACTGCTCCATTGCCAGCCTGGGTCAGAGGTCAAAGGTCAAGCTGTGAAGAAGCAGCTAAAGCTGCTCTGCTCGAGCATGTTTCTGTTTCTCTGCTGAGGACATCCTCATTCATTCATTTATTCATACATTCATTCATTCATTCATTTCAGCTCCTTGAACAGTGGAAACATGAATTCTACTCTCCAGTTTGAGGTTTGTGACGGATTCATGAGCTGATTTTAAGGTAATTTACGAATAAAATGTCAGTTTTCATTCACCAAACTTCACTTTTGGGATAAATCAGAAACAACCTCTTGACTTTCTAACAATGGAATCTTTATTTTTCACTAACAACCCTAAAAACATTATTTACATGACCTGAGCAGGTCCAGGTCTGAGCAGGACCAGAACCTGCGGTCCGGCTCAGTCCACAGGACGGACACACAGCCTGATCCCAGACCAGCCCTGCTTCACTTCAACAGCAGACTGACTGGTTCAGATAGTGATCCCAGTACAGATCCTGAGCCAGAGCTGCTCTCATGCTGGGAGCTGTGGGATGGAGGAACACTTCCTGTCTCCGTTCACAGCTTCCTGTCTTCTGTCTCTGCTCATGTTGTCTCCTGTTTCCTGTTTCTCATCTCTTGTTGCTCAGGTTTGTTTCCTTTGTTTCGTCTTTTTATTTCCTCTCTCATCATCCTGAAGTTTACTGTCTTGTTTTTTGTTCATTACCATAATGTCCTGTTACATCCAGTCCCTGTCCTCGTTTCCTCTGCTGTTCTGTATTGTCTCACGTGTCCATTGTCTCCTTAGCCACTCCAGCTAGCAGATGACTCCTCCCCTCGGAGACTCCACCATGTCCGGTTGGCTGGAGAATGGCCTGGGATTCATCGGTCCTCCCCCGACCAAAAACCCCACATCTCCGTCACACCGTCCCACCCCACCGTCCTTCTCCGTCCCAGCATGCATCCTGCCCGACGCCGACAGCAGCTGGACGTCGGAGTGCGCGTTGGCCACCGTGTGGCGCCGCACGCCGCCGGACTTCTCCAGGTACGCCTCGCCCTCCTGCTCCACCAGCGGGGCCAGAGACGACGAGTCGGAGGAGTTGTGATGCTGAGTGACGGTGATCTCCGGCTGCGACTGGTTGCCTAGCAATGACCCAGAGGACCGCAGATGTCGGGACTCTGGACGTGGAGACAGGAAGCCGAGAATGAGTCACCACGACCGCAGGAAAACTTTGATTTCACGGTTCAAGGTCATAATTCACACCCAAACGTTTCAAAAGATTTACAAACACGTCAGATTAATTAATATAAAACATTTAAAGGTTAAAAGACGGATCCTGACCTGAGAAGGAAAGACAGTCAGAAACGAAAGAGTTTGAATGTGAAAACCTGAAACCTGAAAGGACTACGTATATGCATAGAATACATGTATACATATATATGTACAGAATACACGTATACATGTACACGTATAGAATATGTGAGGCGGAGAACCATCACATGGTGTAGTTTCGTGACAGATGTGGCAGCTTTAACAGCAGAGCTGTGCAGATGACGTCCTGGTTTATGAGCGTGACTTCAGAATATCGATTGAACGTTGATTTTATTTGACTTCTCATTTCTCAGTCAAAGTGTTAAAGCTCCGTCGGCCTCCTGCCGCTCTGACATCTCTCTCTCTCACATCACTGAGTTTTAATTTCGTACACAAAATGATCTTGTTTACGCAGTTTTTGGTTGGTTTGTGAACGAGGAGGAAACAGACTTTAATTCAATAATATTTAAGATGAGATGATGCTGACCGTCATGTTTGACTTCTGTCGCTTTCACTAGTTGAACTTGGATTCTTCTTATTTATTTGCTGTAATGAAGGACTTTAATGTGAGTTCCTGCTGGCTGTTTTCATGGATTAGCTGTATGAGTGGAGCGAGGCCTCCTGCAGGAACGCCTCAGCGCTGGAGTCACAGCAGGGATCAGGACTTTAATCTGATCAGGCGTTGGTTGTGGCGAGTTTACGAGAGGTTTGAGTCTGTTTGTGAAACCTGGTCGAAGGAATTACACATTCCCTCCTGAAGCAAAGCTGCTGCTGCTCACACACACACACACACACACACACACACACACACATTCAGTTGAAAAGGTGAAACAGCAGCAGCAGATTTGTTAGCATCTGTTAGCCACAATGCTAAAAGTCGACCACACTGGAGCGAAGGCAGAAAGAGCCCAAATGAAAAGACACATTTGCTGCTCTTCAGGTGACCTGTGTGACAGGTGTGACACACTTTGAGCTGCTTCATTCACAAATGAGCTGCTGGAATAAAACCACAGCAGCAGATTAACCAGCTCACCTCCCTGCTGAGAGGATTAAACAGCATATTACTACGGAGCCACGCCCCCTGACCTCTGACCTCTGAAACAGGCTGAGCGGCCGCTCTGGACCTCAGATAAATACTTTGACAACGATGACGAAGACTGATCTTCCTCTTTGTTGTTCTGTTATAGAACAAACTGCTGGTTTTGCATCTTTGAGCTTATTAATAGAAATGAGGAGCATTTTAAACATTTTACAAAGAGGTAAGAAATCGATCACAGTCAATATGTTGTTGTCTTTACTTTGTTATCAAGATGCTGTGAAGCAGCTGTGAGCAGCGACTGGGGCGAGAACTTTTCACGTTCAGGAGAGCCACTGCCAAAATAACACCCACAACAACAACACCCACCACAAAAACAACAACAACAACAACAACAACAACACCCACAACAACAACAACGACAGCAACCACAATGGCAACAACAACACCCACAACAACAACAACGACAGCAACCACAACAACAACAACAGCAACCACAACAACAACAACAGCAACCACAACAACGACACCACCAACAACAACAACCACAACATCCACAACAACAACGATGACAACGGCAACAACAACATCCACAACAACCACAACATCAACAATGACAACAACCACAACAACAACCACAACAACAACAACGACATCAACAGTCGTAACAATAATAGCACCGTATAACCTTTAATAAAACTTGCATTCAAATAAGAGCCGGGTCTCTTTTAGAGGCCTGGCATTAAAGGGTGGATAGTCCTGTCGGCTGTCATATTGTGTGTTTTCCACTGTTATTTCTGACTGAATGTAACCACGCTGTTTTTGACACCTCGTTGTTCTGGATCATCTGAAATGGAGAAGAAACTGAGGGTTTCTTTCTAATGAAATTCCAGAGGGCTTTAAATTTGAAATGGATACAGGAAGTGTACTGTTTGCATAAACAGTGTAATGCTGTACCTCTGACGAGAGTGGATTAAAACGAGGCTTTGTCAGAAAATATGACCAATAAGTGGAATTAGGAAATAAAGACCTGCCTCTAATACAAGCCTGCTTCAAATAAAGGCCTGTTACCTGCTGCAGTTGAGGTAACTACTTTAGGCATATTATTATTAATTATTAATTATGATTCCAATAATTTATACAGCACATTAAAACAAAGCTGCAAAGTGCTTTACATTCAGTGAATGAAGTTTGATTCTGAGTTTATTAAAGTCGCTGCTAACAGTGATTTTCAATACCAAAGTGTCGATTCATCTGTCAGTAATTTTTTGGATGAATTTGATGGTCTATAAATGGTCACAAAAACACAATGATAATAATATAACATATAATAATAGAATATCAGCCCATTTTTCTGTGTTGAGTACTTAAATTATTATTAAATGACACTACGTTAAACTCAGATACTTTACCAAAAGTACTATTTGAAGTGAAGGATCTGAAACCTGGTACTGACCTAACAGGAGCTGGTTTCTCTTGTGCAGAACGTTGCTGAGATACGGAGTCACGATGATCTCCACCAGACGCTCCAACTGGTAATACTCCAAACTGGGACTACCAGACTCGTGGATACCCTGAGAGAAAGGAAAGTTTTTTAACCTTTATTATCACAGACAGTGGAGAGATGAGGGGCGCTGGGACTCCGGGTTCAGAGGTCCTCAGCAGACGGTAAGTGAACAGGAATTTCAGCTGATCGAAGGTGGGTTGACGTTAAATTTCTGCCTTTCTGAGGAACAATTAGAGATTCATTCTTTAACATTAATATTCTAAATAATCTATTCATGAATTAATTAGCTTACTTGTTGAGATCTGGTAATGAAGTGACAACAAAAACAAAGAGACACGTTGGACACAAAACTCCAAGTTAACCAAACTCGTTTGAAGAGACAAAAAAGGCGACGGGAAAATTAAAACATCCAATCAAACAAACAACATCCATCACAGTTTAAAGACCCACTTCCTGTTTCAATAACAAATCAATTGTTCTTTAAGATTGGTACAAACGTCTGCATGAGTTCACCTGCAGCACCAACAGCATCTGTGTGACAGGTGGAGGGACGGAGGATGCAGCTACCAGAACGTCCTCCAGGTGGAGCTTCAGCAGGACCAGGTCTCTGAAGGCCAACAGAGCCATCTGCCTCACTGTGAGCTCCTGACCCTGAACACACACACACACACACACACACACACACACACACACACACACACACACACACACACACACACACACACACACACACAGTCAGATACACCTCAGCAGTAGTTCAGTCCAGAGCTCAGCGCGCTAATCCAATGACCTCCTGACTCAAATGATCCAAGATGATTTAAGGATTTCAGTGAACGACTTTAGTTCCTCTAGGAAACACAACACACACACACACACGCACGCGCACACACACACACACACACACACACACACACACACACACACACACACACACACACACACACACACACACACACACTGCGGTCACACCTGTGCTATGCTGAGATTGCTGGTCTCTGCTGTAGATTAACAATCTGGTCCTGAGCTGCTCAGTATGGAGCGTCTATGTCAGCGGCCATGCTAGCAGCTCTGAGTGCAGCCACGCTGTGCTTTGAGCTAAATGCTAACATGCTGATGCTCTAACAGTAATCTTTATGCAGCTCTGTGAGTCGCTTCAGAGTGACTGAAGGTGCAGTTCTTCATACAAATGAACATGATATCAACGTGTACACAGAAATCTGTTTGCTTTAAATGAACCGAGCAGCTTGTTCAAACCAAAAAGACCAATCAGGACGCTTTATCCACATTTCTATGGCAACACGGCTCT
>JBBMOE010000030.1:548417-588417 GCA_037975065.1 Chaetodon trifasciatus
CGTTCACTTGCTGTTCCGAAGTCACTGACGCTGTCAATTTGAGCATTAGTGCTGAACAGTTGATTGGCGGGTCAGTGTCAGGTGGTCTTTGTCCCACTTTAACGTCAGCGAAGACTCGTTTCACTAATTAGCCTGTTTGGAAGTTAGCCATGCTAACTGCTAAGCTAACAGCAGCTCTACTCATATTACTGAGAACACACAGAAGAACGTTCAGTGTGACTTTAATACAGCTGATGTTTAGTCACACACACACACACACACACACACACACACACACACACACACACACACACACACACACACACACACACACAGCTGCTCGCTGTCACCTTGCAGGACGTCTCTCAGCATCTTGCTGCAGCGACACAAAGAGCGTCTTCGTCTGAGAAGATGATTCACTCACTGCAGAAAAACTCTCACCTTCAGCTCAAAAAGTGGGCGTAAGGCGTCACCGTGTGTGCAACCGTCACCATGACGACCCATCTGGTACACACCAACACCAGTCATGAAAAAGGTCAAACCCCCCCCACCTCCGTCAGATCCTCCTCCACAGTCTCGTCCATCAGCGTGTCCCGCTGAGCTCAGTCCAGCTGATATCTGTGATGATTTAAAGGAAAAGTCTGAATCTTCCTCTTCCTCATCCACTTAGCTTAGCTTAGCATAAAGACTGGAAACGGGGGGAAACAGCTAGCCTGGCTCTGTGTGAAGGGCTCTGCAGCTCGCTGATGAACTCTGCGTCTCGTTTGTTTAAGCGTGAAGAAAAAGGTGGAAACAGGAGGTTTCACAGGTTCTGTGCAGGTGTGTCCAGGTCTACCAACCACTTTTCTCTGCTACGCCCCAACCTGTGCCAGTTGCTAAGCAACCATAGTAATTCCAGGAAGTTACTGGTTCCCGTCCAGAAAAACTCAATAACACACAAACTGTCGTTTTTATTCCGTTTTTGTTTAGAGTTCAAACAAACAAGACAGAACATGCTGTCAGGCTAGCAGTTTCCACCCGTCTCCAGTCTTTACGCTAAGCTAAGCTAATCAGCAGGGACTTCCACTGAATACACAGTCACAACTGTGTGTATGTGTGTGTGTCACAGTGTGTGTCACAGTGTGTGTGTGTGTGTGTGTGTGTGTGTGTGTGTGTGTCACTGTGTGTGTGTGTGTGTGTGTCACAGTGTGTGTGTGTGTGTGTGTGTGTCACAGTGTGTGTGTATGTGTGTGTGTGTCACAGTGTGTGTGTGTGTGTGTGTGTGTGTGTGTGTCACTGTGTGTGTGTGTGTGTTGCCTTCAGTCTGACCCTCATCATGAGAAGCTGCTCACGTTAATTCAGTCACAGATTTTATTTTGAAACTTTCCTCGAGTTCAAAACTCCAATCAGCACCTCGTGGTTGTTTTCCTCCACCGACCAATCAGGCCGCTGTTCCCCTCATGTCTGTCCACACTCAGAGACAGTCTGCAGTGAGGACTGAAGGAGTTTAATGAAAAGACACACACACACGCTCACTGATTCAGGATCAGCCCACATGAGACACGCGGTCTCAGTCTGATAATCATAATTAATAATCAGAAAACATGTTGGTGAGGTCACAGTGACCTCTGAGACGGACGTGTATTCTGACCCGAAATCCTTTCAATCAGTGACTCGATCGATTGATCGATCGATCGATCGATGGAGGAAATGATCAGCAGATTAATCCAGAATGAAAAGAATCTTTAGTTTCAGTTAAAATGAGGACAACAGAGACAAGAGGACAACAGACACAGGAGACACAATGATCCAAAGAGACCAGAGACAAGAGGACAACAGACACAGGAGACACAATGATCCAAACAGACCAGAGACAAGAGGACAACAGACACAGGAGACACAGGAGACACAATGATCCAAACAGACCAGAGACAAGAGGACAACAGACACAGGAGACACAATGATCCAAACAGACCAGAGACAAGAGGACAACAGACACAGGAGACACAATGATCCAAACAGACCAGAGACAAGAGGACAACAGACACAGGAGACACAATGATCCAAACAGACCAGAGACAAGAGGACAACAGACACAGGAGACACAATGATCCAAACAGACCAGAGACAAGAGGACAACAGACACAGGAGACACAATGATCCAAACAGACCAGAGACAAGAGGACAACAGACACAGGAGACACAATGATCCAAACAGACCAGAGACAAGAGGACAACAGACACAGGAGACACAATGATCCAAACAGACCAGAGACAAGAGGACAACAGACACAGGAGACACAATGATCCAAACAGACCAGAGACAAGAGGACAACAGACACAGGAGACACAATGATCCAAACAGACCAGAGACAAGAGGACAACAGACACAGGAGACACAATGATCCAAACAGACCAGAGACAAGAGGACAACAGACACAGGAGACACAATGATCCAAACAGACCAGAGACAAGAGGACAACAGACACAGGAGACACAATGATCCAAACAGACCAGAGACAAGAGGACAACAGACACAGAGGACACATTACTGCACGCAGTACTTCTACTCTGAATACCTGAAGTACATCATTATACTAACAGTTTGGATGCAGTACTACAGAGTACTTCCACAGTACAGAAGTGAGTACTTCCTCCATCACTGGCACATCCCATAATAAACAGTGTGGTGGAGCCACAGTTTATTCTGCTCCTCTGGCCTGAAGGCTCCTCCAACCTCTGATGTCTCCTCGTCCACGGCCTCCCTCATCTACTCCTGCTTCTCTTGGAGACTTCCTACGTTTCCCAGAATGCATTCTGACAACATCCACATAATTAGAGGAAAAGGTTGGACGTGTTCAGTGAAAATTACAGTGAGGAGCGATCAGAGACGTCAGACGTCTTCCAGTCGACAACATGTCGACACGTCACCGCTCAGACCGACTCCAGCCGTGACGGGCCGCCGGCATTCATGTGGTCACAAAGCTGGTCTCTGTCGTTCTTCTTCTGTGGTGGATTTCTGCCTGTTCGACCGCTGGACGTGGCGCCTTCGCTCTTTGGTTCGTCCAAACTCTGATGTTTCACATCCCTGAAACGATTTCCAGCATGGCTGACGGCGCCGCGTCTGCATGTGGTGATCAACAGGAAGTCAGAAACACCGAACCACTGAGCGGCGGCAGCGAGGACAGGTCCATCAGGCCGGACCGCAGAGGACAACACGGTTTGTCCCTAAACTGCCTGAAGACTCTGGAGCACCTGGAGCTTCACCTGCAACCACACAGTACTTCAAAGTCTGTCTGAAAGGTCTGAACAGCCTGTCCGTCTCTACCTGTCCGTCTCTACCTGTCCGTCTGACCGTAACACACCTGTTCAAAGGTTTGGAACCTCCTGCAAGACAGTCCTCTTTACAGAGAGACAGAGAGGACAGACAGAGACAAAGAACCTCTGGACAACAGTTCAACCAGAACAGAGGAGATCACCAGACGCTGAGCATCAGATCTGTCAGGACTTCAACAAGAGCAGCTTCCTGTTCCAGCGACAGGTGGACAACGACCCACACCTGCTCGCAGGTCTATCTACTGACTCCTCGCGACCTGGAGGAGGATCTGCAGCCACCTCACGACCGTCAGGCTGCCTTTAAACTACCTGAGCGTCTGACCTGCAGGTCTGAAGACCTCAGCTCCCTGAAGGCCTCTTTACGAAACCTGAACCACATCTAAACCCTGAACGTCTCTTCACAGCTGAGCTACCTGTGGATCCACCATGAGCCAGAACTAAACCACCTGAGGACCAGACTCCAATCTACCCAACAAGACAAGACCTGAACCAACCCGCTCGGTCCACAAAACTGAACCACCTGCGACCCGGACCTGGCTTGGAGCCTCTAAACCACCACAGACCAGCAAAGACCGCTCTGAAGCTCTACTCCTCTGCACGGTTCTCTTCACTTCACAAACTGAAGTCCTGGCCGGTCTGATGGTGTCCTACCTGCAGAGGACTCGAACAGGTTTTGTGGTTTTTGAAGCTCGTCGTGTTCTTCGTGTTTTGGATCTGGGTCAGTTTCAGAGCCTGAACGTTGTTTAATTTTATCTGGAGTGAATAAAGAGTGAGACAGTCCGCGGGGACACGCCGCCGGAGGACCGTGCGAAGTCAAACACATGCTGCACTTTCTGAGTCATGTGACGGGACACGACCTGAGCCAGGTGGTCCCGGTGCGTGAACTCACCTGTGCAGAGCCTCCTCTCTCCTGCTGATGAAGAAAAAGCGTCCACAGTCCTCACAAGAGACGACCAAAGTGAAGAAACGCTGCTCCTCATCATCAGCTCTCACTCTGGACGCATCGCTTCACTTCCCGCGACGGCGAACACAAAGCGAACACACGGCGAACATAAAGCGAACACACGGCGAACACACGGCAAACACACAACGTGCGTCGTGCTCGTGCGGAGGTGACTGAGAACTTCCGGCCGTCAAACTCTCACAGAGTCGAGTTGGACTCACTCATGTTGCTCCTCTTCATCGGCGCTAAGACCGACCGCCACCTCCGCCTGCGTTCAACAGGCGGGAGGCAGCGGCTGACAAGCTGCTCAAGGTAGCTGCCGACACTTCCGCTTACTGCCTTCAAAGTAAAAGTCCACTTCCATACACGCGGTCGCTTTCTTATTCTGATGATTTTCTCAGTCGGAGAGGTTTCATGAATGTTTATAAGACTCAGAAAGAGGAGCTTCAGAATCCGGACATCTGAGAAACTTTACTAGATATTCAAATGTTTCCAGTAAAACAACAAAATAAGATAAAATAAAATAAAATAAAATAAAATAAAATATGGATTCCGTCATAAAACCAGAGGAAGAAGTCATACCTTTAACTTGAGTAAAAGTACAGAAGTATTCGAAGTATTCGAACAAAAAGTACTCATAATGCTGAATGGCCCATTCCAGAGTCATGTGAGCAGTGTGATTATTATCATCGTTATTGAATTAGAATGTGTTATCAATACGTTCATTATTTAATGTTTCAGCTGGAAGAGATGAACAACATGTCTGACATGAAAGCGTCACGTTCAGCTCCTCCTCTTTCCTCCTGCACACTTTCTCTCGCTGTAACAAGTTTCTTCCCCCTCCTCCTCCTCCTCCTCCTCCTCCTCCTCCTCCTCAGTCCTTCATACAGTGAACAGTGATTAGAGAGCAGCTCTTCTTATTTTGGCTGCTGTGGGAACAAACTGACTTTCATTGTTTGTGTTCAGAAACTCTTTTCTTTGGCTTTTTAAACTCTTTTTAATCCGTTTCATGACTCATCTCTCATCGTTATTCGTTGCTTCTGTCGTCCTCTTGTTTTTCTCTTTAGAAAATTTCTCACTTTTTACTCTTTGATTTGTGTATGTGTATCTGAGCAGGGGCGGGGCTTGTGAACAGGTAAGCCAGGCAGTTGCTTGGAGCCCCCGGCCACTTATTTACAACAGTGATTATTGACAGGCCGGGCTTTCAGGGACCTCTGTTGGTCCCTGGACCTCACTTTGAGAACCACTAATCTATTTTTTTCAGTCTTCATCTCAAATGTCCCAGAAATTGTGCATTTATGTGTGCAAAAACAAATTTTTGCGGCGTGCATGGGTGGGGTGGGGGCCCCAGGGATTTCTTGTTTGGAGCCCCAAGAGACCCGAGCAACGCCACTGTCTCTGAGTGTTTTCATCTCTCCTTTAAGCTCTTCTGTCAACATTTTTTTTGTCAAAAAGTATTTTAAAAAACAGAAATATCTTCAAATGACTTGTTACTTGGCAGGTTTCATTCATCTCATCGTTCAGCTGTTTTAGTTTTACATGATGTTATACTTTTATTCTGAAGGTGAACTAGTTGACTTCCAGTATGGGTCTAATCTGAGCTTGACAGGCGTCCTGCCTCTCGGCAATGATTGGTTCAGATGAGTTCTCCTCATGAATATTCATTGAGCAGAACAGAGAGATGAACTGAAGAAGTTTCTCTGTTCCTTCTTTGATTTTCAGGAAAAAGACTTTTGGCTTCATCAGCTGCTGTCAAAGCTTCGCCTGCGTGGAGGCGTAACGCTCCTCATCACACTCTTCATCACTCTGTTGATTCCACACACACACACACACACACACACACACACACACACACACACACACACACACAGTGTGCACGAGAAGCTGTGTTGCTGCCTGTGCTTCAATAAAGCTGAACTCAGAGCTGGAGTTCCTCCGTCAGAGCTGAACGTTTCTTTGTTTTTGGTGAAATCAGACACATGAAGCAGCAGAAAAGCTCTTTATTGAAACTTTACTTCATGTTTTAAGGAGAAGTTTGAGCTTTTCTACATGTTTTTACATCAAATGAAGGAACATTTCACATGAAGGTCATCAGTCAGACCCAGAGTTTCGTGAAGTTTCTCTCCTCGTTCACACACATTAAACTTCACTGAAGACGTCTCAGGTTTAACCTCGTCACTGAAGCAGCTGTTGGTTCTATAATCTGTGTTTGTGCTTTTTGATGAGAGCTCACTGATGTGGAGGAGGTGAACAGGAGGAAACCAGGTCTCACTCCTCAAAGACAAACAGCTGCTGAATGAAGAAGCACTGCAGCAGATCCCAGATCAGAGGAAGCTGAGCAGAATATCAATGAGCTGCAGCTCAGCTGAACGTTAACTCTCAGCAGCTCGGACGAGACGCAGAGAGGGAACGGATTCATGTCGTGAAGCCATTTTCCTCCAGAGCGACGCACCAACCTCTGACCTCTGACCTCTGACCTCTGACCTCTGACCTCTGACCAGCCAAGAACACTGACAGTCTGATTCAGTCAAGTCCGTTTGACACCTGAACACTTTCCTGTTTCATCAAACACGTCCAGGCGACTTTGTCAAGAGGTCAAAGGTCACATTGCGGCTCCTCGGATGGCCTCCTGCAGCAGCTGGACTGCAGCCTCCTGCTTGTGCCTCCTGGCCTCCTGCAGAGGAGAGCTCCCCCACCTGGTCAAAGACAGAACTGCATCACACACTGGCCCTGCACAGGTGGAGGGCTTACAGGTAAATCACACTCAGGTGTTGGAGCTGAGGAGGCGTCCGAGCCTCCTGCTCCTCCTCCAGCACCGCCTGCAGCACCTCCTCAGCTCACTGCCTGTCAGATATCTGTTAGAAAAACCTGGTTTGGATGTTTTGGTGCTCCTCATCGAGTGAACGTTTCGTAGCAGCGGAGGAAGTATTCAGATCCTTCACTGAGGTAAAAGTACCCGCACGACGATGTAAAAGTACGAGGTTGGACCCTCCAGAGGGTCAGCAGGTCGAGCTGTGAGGTCGTCACATGACTGACGGTAAACAAACCTTTTTTTCACTGTCTGGACCTTTTTTGATTTTTATCTTTTCATCATTCGTCCTCAAACGATCATTTAAAGACTCTAAATGTTCAGAAGTCAAACAAACGAGACGCTGCTTTCACTCAGCACTCCTGAAGTAAAAAGTACAGGATCTCCCTCTGAAACGCAGTAGAAGTACACAGGGACACATAATGGAAATACTCATGTAAAGCACAAGTACCACGCTCACGGTCACGGGCTGCGTTCAGCAGGTACAGTCTCACCTGTCCTGCAGGGCGCCATTTGCTCCGGCGTTCTGCAGCAGGAAGCGGATGACCTCCGTGTGACCTTCAGCAGCCGCCACGTGCAGAGCCGACCTGCCGTCATAGTCGACGGCGTTCACATCCACTCCAGACAGGAAGTACCTGCAGACAAGAGAAGAAGAGGAGACGATCAATGCTGACGTGTTGTTTTCTGGTGAGCTAATGTTCAGCTGAGACGCCTGCTGTCAGTTTGTTTGTTTGTTTGTTTGTTTGTTTACTTTAACAATGGTCAGTCTTAAAGTGTTTACTGAATCACAGTTTACCTCCTCAGCGCCTGGACGTCTCCTCTAAAGGCCGCCAGCAGGACGTTCATGATCTGATATCCCTGCAGAGAGGAAGCTTCACACGTCACAGAAGGACTCTGACAAACTGACCTGGGATCAGAACACAGACGCAGCACTGACCTCAGACTCCGTCTTCCAGTGTCTGTAGGCCAGAATCTGCCTGAACGGAGTCCTGATGTCAAAAGTGTGCAGCTGAAACGTTGAGATGAGCTCCTACACACACACACACACACACACACACACACACACACACACACACACACACACACACACACACAGGAGAACAAAGGTCAAACTTGAAGAACACTTTGATGGACGTGTCCCCTGCTGACAGAATCTACGTCCTGCTGGGCGTCTCAGAGACAGGTGAGACCTGGCAGAAGTGGACGGCCCTCCAGCTGTTCCCACAGGCGTCTAACTCAGGAGAGAACGCCGTCAGACCCAGAACTCCAGGAACCACGGCCAGCAGGGCGCCGTGGCTGCTGGACACGGCCGGCATCGACGTCTGCGACACAAAAGGTTGGAGACGCGTCACATGACCCTGAAAGGATTTCCTCTTTGGTTAAAACTTCGCTCAGCAGTTTGGAGGCGGGACCTTGTAGTGGAAGGTCGTGGAGTAGTCCTTCATCCCCGCCACCTGCATCATGGACAGCATGCTCCGTGTGGCCGCCGGTGACAGCACCTGGTCACCTGACAACGGACAGAGCCCCCCATTGGCTAAGGAAGCGGCCATAACGGCTCCCGATTCGCAGGTGATCTCCGTTGAGGCGCACTGTCACACAGCAGAGACACTCAGTCATGTGGTCCAGAAAATAACGGACAAAGTTCTTTCATTGGTTTTATTGAAGCGACAAATCAGGATGTTGATTTTCTGCTCTTGAATTCAGATTTAATATGTGAATAAAAAGAGTTTTAGTTGATGTGTTTGATAAAGATCTGACAAAGAAAAGAATTCTACGGACTGAAGTCACGTTTTCATTTGTCTTCATAGTTCCTGTCCATCAGTCCATCAGAGCAGGTCGACCTGAGACGAGACCCTCAAACACTCGAACGCCTCCTTTCTGCTCAAACACTTCTACACTCCGGAGGACTCTCTGGACACTGAAGATAATCTGGACGGCTTTAAATCAGCAGTCTGACATGTTCTTGTCTCTGAGCTCAAGCAAACCGTTTTGTCCCTCAATCTGTTGACTGAAATGTTCCCCTGCAGGTTCCAGGACCTGCAGGCTCGAGGTTCTGGTTCTGCTCTGACTCAAACTCTGAGACGTTAAGAAGTTTCTCCTGAACATGTGGACCTGCAGGGATTCAACACAGTGAATTCAGAGGGACAGTGAAGGCGTCGTACCTGCAGCAGGAGATCCAAAGCTGCGCTGATGTCCGTCTTCTCTGGAAAACACTGAGACACGAGACGAGTCAAAGCAGGAGGAGGAAACAGTGAGGAGCTTTGATCTTTGGAGGAGTTTTACCTTTTTCTCCTGCAGGTAGAACGACAGAGAGCGAAGTCTGACGCCGACCGTCCTGCTGCTCTGAAAACTGAAGACAACAACGACACATCACTTTACGGTCGGCTGCTCGTCTCAAGCACACTGAAGGTCTCCGTCTCATTCAGTCCATCAATGCATCTTCTCTGATGTCTAACTCTGTCAGAATCGACCAATACGGTTCAGTCATGTGATCGCGTTTCCAGCTGAAATCAGCAGGCGAAGCTGATTTATTCTGTGACATGAACACATCCTGAAATAAGTCATCATCTCACTTTGACTGTTTTAAGAAGAACAATCCTGAAGGCTCGATATGAGACACTCGAGAGTTAAAACACAGCGAGGAGTGTTCGAGCGTCTCTTAATACTGCCTGACTTCCTGTCTGTGGCTCTCAGCTCAAAGCTCATTGGTTCCTGCTGAAGACATAAATCTTTAAATATTTAGTTTCATGCTTAAAAGCTTCATTATTTCCTCAAACAGCTGCTCGCTGTAGCTTTGATCAGACAGACTGGAGGACATGGGGGACATGGAGGACATGGAGCATCTGTGGGACCATTGTGCAGCTCTGTGAGCAGGATCAGGACCTGCTGCAGTTCAAGCTGCCGTGCTCCTTGTTGCAGAGCCTCCGGATGACGTTCAGCACCTAAAGTACAAACACACAACAGTAAGTTTGTCTCTGAGAGGACATTTATATCGTCTGTCCTCTGTCTGCGTCACTTACTGAGTCATACTTCTCCTCTTCCTCAGCACTCAGCCTCCCCGCCAGCTGGAGACACACAGTATACAGCATCAGAGGAAGTGACATCACTGCTAACAGGTGGATGGATGGATGAGTGGACAATGGATGGATGGATGGATGGATGGATGGATGGATGGATAGATGGGTGGATGGATGGATGGATGGATGAGTGGACAATGGATGAGTGGATGGATGGATGGATGGATGGACGGATGAGCAGATGGATGAGCAGATGGATGGATGGATGAGCAGATGGATGAGCAGATGGATGGATGGATGAGCAGATGGATGGATGAGTGGCTGGATGGATGGATGGATGGATGGATGGATGGATGAGTGGGTTACCTGTAGTAAAGATGTAGTAACGATGGCTCCTGTCTCAGTAAGCGGGCTGTGAGGAAGTCCTGCAAACAGAGATTTGAATCAAAGTGTTAGTGCCCTCTGCTGTACAGGGTCAGAGGTCAGGGGTCAGAGGTCAGGGGTCAGAGGTCAGGGGTCAGAGGTCAGGGCCAACACATGCAGTAGCTATGTAAGCAGTGTCGACTGTTTCAACACTGAAAATAACGTGAAGTCTTAACTCTGAAACCTCAAACATCAGACTCATATTTGGTGAAAGAAACATTGGAAATGTGATTTTAGATTAAAAAAATGACATCAGGAACATGATCGATCTCTGATTCCAGCAGAAGAAACAGACTGATCCGACAGTGTGAGACGGGGAGACCTGGACCTGTTTTAGTGAGAGTGAATGGAGAGTCGTATCTGGAGAACCCCTCCATGCCAACATATCTGTGGACACAGTCAGAGCCCAGCAGGTCCACTGCCACGCCGTACACCAGCGGCCATGACAGCTCACCCAGGACCAGAGAGCCGGCCCAGTCCCCCAGAGACAACCTGACAGACAGACAGACAGACAGACAGACAGACAGACAGACAGACAGACAGACAGACAGTGGAGACAGATCCCATTTACTGATACATATTTCTTCAAATACTGACCAGGGCCTTTGTTCACCTCGGCTGTCTTTATGTAGAGCAGGCTTGTATTAGAAACAGGCCTTTATTTAATTCCCTCTGTTCAACAAGTCCAACTGGTCTTATTTTAGTATAAAGCCTTGTTTAATCTGCTCCTGTGTACTCTGTTACTGCATCATGCTGCATAAAAGCTTGTCTTAACTGAAATACAGGCTTGCTGCTGAATAGTTGCACTGGTGCAAGTTCTACTAATCTAAAGGAAATACTCACGTAAAGTACAAGTAGTGTTGAAATTGTATGTAAGTACATACCTCTGTCCATCCACAGTGCAGATTGAGACGCTCCACTTAGCACTGTCCACGCTGTCCTTCTCTTTCTCCTGATTCAACAGATACAAAACTGTAAAAGGTTATTTGGGTTCATTCACCATTTCTGACCAGATTTGATTCCCTGGCACCTCCAAAAATATGCTCCACCTGTTTATTTTACTTGAAAACGTACATTCACAACATTTATTCACATGCTCACTCAGACAGCCATTAAGAACATGAGAACATCCCAACTATTTGTTTCTTTGTCCAGATTTTCTGACTTTTTTTTCGGTTTCTACCAAGAGTCTATGTTTTGGGCGGTTATACTCAGATACAGAGTTCACCTGGACAGAGGACAGCTGACGACACCTTGAAAACAGTTTCTGAGTTTCTTCAGTGAAAGTGGAAAAATCTGGGATGACAAATCGTCCCTGCAGAGCTTTCAGAATCAGAGAGACGAATCCTGTGACACACCTGCAGCAGGAAAGACAAAGAACAGAATCAGCAGCAGAGCCACAAATAAAACACATCATCAGGGCAACAACCACAGCCAAAAGCATGACTGCAGCACTAAATACAACCAAAACCAGAGTCCTGCAATCCACAATAAGCTGAAAAACAATGAGATGAGACTAAGACCACTGCTGGTCCGACGGTCGTACGTCAGCTGGAGACAAAGCAGTGTGTCATCTGCAAAACGTCGGAGGTAGATTTTATTTTCTAAATTGTTTGGCTCAAATACTGAAAGCAGATTGGAATATGAAATAAGGACCTGTGGAAAGTGTCTCTGTCCACCAGTCCGTCGGCGTCCTGCAGTTTCCTCAGGTGGAGGAAACAGTCTCTGAGCCGAGGGTCAGACCTGTGCAGACCGGAGCTCCAGATGGCCTGATGGAGAAAACAAACAAACCCAAAGAGTTCCTTCAACTCCCCAACAATCATTCACACAAGCAGAAAAACAGAAAAGGAAAAACATGAACAAACACTTCAAGAAATCATCCAGTTTTTCTTAGTTCTGGAAATCAGAGACTGATTCAGTGCTTGCATGTGATAAAGTGTTACTGACTGCATCAGTGCATCAGCTCTTTAATAGCCTCTATTTACTTCACATCAAAGACTCAGAATGATGTGTGAGAGAGTTTGTGTGGGGTTTCCCTTCACAGCGTCTTTGTTTGATTATGAGTGAAAATACCTCAAAGAACCGGCCGATGTTAATTCTTCCATCTGCAGCGAAGCTGTCAAACAGAACATCAGCAGCCCTGAAACAGCAGAGGAGTTAGTTCAGCGTGGACGTGACTTCAGCGGATGTTAGAGGCTGACGTGAAGACTCACCCCCTGCGTCTGGATGGACTCTGCTGGGGAGGGAACCAGGGCTGGGCGGGGGAGAAGCCTCTGTCCTCCGGCTGGACCTTAGCCTGAGGGACAGGGGCCTTCAGGCAGCCGTTACTGGCTGACGCTGGGACCACATGAAATCACAAACTGGGATTATCACCTCGAGCAGTTTACATCCAAGTCTGTCATTATGATGTCACAGTGAAGCTGACCTTTGACCTTTTGGACACAGAATGCCATCACTTCATCCCTTTGTCCTCTGAGACATCAGTGTGACATTTTGTCATAATTAACAAATTAATTCTTGAGTTATGGCCAAAGACGTGTTTGGTGAGGTCACAGTGACCTTTGACCTTTGATGAGCTAAATCAGTTTAGGAATTCAACAGACTGAAGAACGAAACATGTTTCCTGGACCTGAAGACCTGTTTGTACCTGCAGGTCCAGGACTGACGAGGCTGATGGGCTTCTGGACCGCACTCTGGACTGCAGTCTGGACCTGGTTCTGGATCAGGTTCTTGGGAGCTGGACAGAGTGTTGAATCCTTGAAAACAAGGTAAAATAAACACAGATGTAACATTACTGTAATAAACACCTGGACTGTGTGAACGCTGCAGAGGCGGAGGAAGAATTCACATCCTTAAAGGCTCAAATAGCACACTGTAAAAAATGACACCATGCTGAAAATGTTACCTAAGTGTGTGAGTATAAGTAAGTAAAAGTACTGAGTGCAGTAAAGTGTCCCCTCTGTCTGTTGTCCTCTTGTCTCTGGTCTCTTTAGATCATTGTGTCTCCTTATTCATGTCAAACTTGGTTGAGGCTGAGCTCATTTTAACTGTTTTGTGTTGGACAATCTGTTGATCATGGTGAAGAAAAAAGCAGAATATGTCCCTCTGAGACGTGGTGGAGCAGAAGTGGACGCTCTCAGGTTTAAAGGAACAGTACTTGAGTGAATGCATGCGGCTCCGTTCGCTGAGGCTTTGACCTTTCAGGTGTAAATCAAATCTAAGGTTTGCGCTCAGACTGACGACAGGATCGTCTCGTTCTGTCAGGGAGGACGAGGCCGAGTCTTTGAAGACACGGCAGGCTGAGCGTGACGTGTTGAGGCAGGTCTACCTGGTTCTCGGAGCTCCTCCTCGTCTCCTCTGTCATCCCTCCATCATCTGCCAGAGAAGAGAAGAGAAGAAAACGTTCATCCTCTGCAGCTTCAACAAACACTGGATGTTTCAGTCTGTGAGCTGATGACAGATCAGCTGCTGCGTGTGCTCTCATGCTGAAGTGAAGTCTAAAGGTCAACAAGCTGACCTGAGGACAGCGAGTGACGTGAAGGCTGAGAGACCAGTCAGAGACCAGTCAGAGACCAGTCAGACCAGTAACCAGTGAACATATGAGCACACTGTGCAGCGCAGACCTGAAGGCAGCGTCTGTACCATGTGACTGCGGTCACGTGTGTTCTTCTTCACGGGATGATACTGTGTTTTGACTGACGCTCGGAGCTGATCTCTGCTCCTGAGATTCAACCCACACAATGAACTGAAGCTAAACAAGCAAAGAGTGTAAACACACACGGTGAATAAAGAGAGACCAGAGCAGAGCTGAAGAGGAAGCTCAGCCTCCCTGCAGACGAGCGGTTTGAGTGTCGGTTTGTTTGCTAAAGTTAGTGAACAGATCACAGATCACAGATCACAGATCACAGATCACAGATCACAAAGGAAAAGTGAGAAAATAGATTCAGAGGTGGAGTCATTCAGCCAATGAGCAGCTCTGTGGTGACGACAGGGCAGCAGCTACATTTAGACACCAGCAGGCCCCGCCCACTGACGGATACTTCACTGACCACTAATCACAGGGTTCACACACACACACACACACACACACACACACACACACACACACACACAGACCTGTCATGTCTGGGTCTTTATTGGGCTCCAGCAGCTTGTTGCCGTCCAGACCTCCGTAACGTTTCCTCCATTTGCGTCTGAGAGACGGCGTCCTCTGGAAGCTGCAGACAAACGAGAGAAAGCTGAAAAATACAGTTTGAGTGTCAGCTGATATGAAAGTGATCAGCCTGAGTAAAACATCTTAATTCACAACTTTTCCACGTTTAACCACTGTAAAGTAAAAACCATGACCCAGAACAGCAGCATCGCATCAAGAGTCCACAGTCCTGCTGTCCAACGTCATCCACCTGCTGGCCGGAGAGGCCGAACACATCCACCGCAAGAGATCCACCGCAAGAGATCCACCGCAAGAGATCCACTGCAAGAGATCCACCGCAATAGATCCACCGCAAGAGATCCACCGCAAGAGATCCACTGTAAGAGATCCACCGCAAGAGATCCACCGCAAGAGATCCACCGCAAGAGATCCACCGTAAGAGATCCACCGCAAGAGATCCACCGCAAGAGATCCACTGTAAGAGATCCACCGTGTCAGATCCACCATGTCAAACAGACGTATACGCGAGCTCCAGACCAATCAGACGGCTCCACACACAACAATTACATTTTGGATCAGTATTTCACATCTGGAGCCTCGTTTTGGACCCACAGTCCTTCACTGAACTCTTCAAGTGCAGCTGGTGGTGGTCCTGTGGTGAGTACTTTGGTGGTGTCCTGCTTCAGGAAAACGTCCAGAGCTGCGGTCAGTGCTGCACCCAGCACAAAGAAATGTCCATCTTTTTAGAGGACATGTAAAAAGTGCAACGTGTGAGGACAATGGGGACAATGAGTCCTGCATCCATGTCAAGGAAGATGTTCAGCCGTCAACGAGAGGTGACACAGCCCCCAGAGTGATGCTGGTCCCAGTCCTGAAGCCTGACAGAGAAGAGGTCCGGTCCTGTGAAGACACTGAAGTGAACCAAGACAACTACGTGTTACCAACAACAGAGCAAATGACGCCACGGCTCTCAGGGTCTAAAGTGTCCAGTCATCGGACGCCACAAGTGGATTTACTCCCTTTGGGAGGTGTGTCCTCTGCTCAGGTAGCCCAGATACACCACAGAGGATCCAAGAGATCAAAGACCGGACAGTCACAGACCAGCAGCTCCTGGTGGTGAGGCCGGTTTACCTGAGACAGTCAGGGACACTTCAAGGAGACAAGAGAGGACAGAGGTCGATGGTGGTCAGACGAGGAAGACATCAGGAAGGCAGGTGAAGCTGCCGGGGCAGAGACAAGGACACCACTAAATCCACAGGGACAGGGTGAGGAGGAGACAGCGTCCTCAGAAACTGGACAATGAGAAACGAGAGACAACATCAGGTGTTGTCCTCGGAGCCAGTTCCAGTCCTGGATTAAACTTCTCAGTGACTGAATGGAATCTCAATGATATTATACAATTCATGTATTCACGCTGAAGATCAGCAGCTGCCTGAAGTTCGAGCTGTTTCCAGCGTTTGACAAAGGACAGCTAGCTAACGTTAGCATGTGGACGCTAACGAAGAGTTAACATTAAAACTGCTTACAGCTTAAAACAAAGTCACCCAGAAACAGTGGACATGAAAAAAGCATTTAGAGAGCTGCGTTTCAAAACGACCTCGTCTCATCAGCCTGTTCTTCTCCACATTTCACTGATTTCTGCCATTTAAACTTCTTCTTCTGTGGTGTTGAACTCATGTTTACGTCAGAAACAATGTTTGATTCTGAACTGAACATCAGAGGAAAGTCTTTACAGAGAGAGAGATTCAACAAATCTGCATGCTAACAGCACACACACACACACACACACACACACGCACACACACACACGCACACACACATACATGCACACACACACGCACACACACACACACACACACACGCACACACACACACACACGCACACACACACACACACACGCACACACACACACACGCACACACACACACGCACACGCACACACACACACGCACACACACGCACACACACACACACGCACACACACACACACGCACACGCACACACACACGCACACACACACACACAGCCGTGACCTGATCCAGGACCAGCAGGCTGCAGAACCATAACCACACCACATAGCAGGTCTGTCCTAAGTGAGACTGTGTGAGACAGCAGCTGTCCTCACTGTCTTTTCCTGCTCTCTCTGTCTCCTGTCTGAGAGCTCTGCCACGTCTCAGCCTGTCACCAGCGGCAGGAATGTGAACCTGGACTGGTTCCAGCTTCACGGCAGCTTCGGCACACGCAGAGGTTTGAGCAGCGTTCAGCAGCAGACACACACAGTCGACCTTTGGACAGTGTCTCACCACAGGTACGGGCTGTCCTCCGCCTCCTGGTTCTGGCTGTTCTCCATTGAAGCCTTCAGGTGCGTCCGTCCAGTTGCGCTCTGAGACTGTTTTCATGGACGGCCTCCTCACTGCGTCTGCAGGCTGTAAACTTTGTGTAATGAATGGGACGGTTCAGAGAGGAGGAGGGAGCCGTCAGCAGACACTCCCAGCTTTGCCACTGTGGTCCACACAGCTGCCACACACACTCACACAGCAGCTAACACAGAGTCGCATGATGCCTGAAGACAGAAACCACATGAAACCACAACAAACCTGAGACACAGAGGCCGAGCAGAAAAAACACAAAGACGTCTCACATCGTTTGTGAAATAACAAAGATTCAACTTTTCCAACGACAACAGACGAGACTCTTCACAGACTTATAACGACACAAATTTGGCATTTTTATGGTAAAACATGATGTGAATTAAAGGGTCAGTTCACCCAAATGATACAAAAGCATTCTTTACTTACCTCAAATAGTTTGTATTCACTGAGGTTTGAGGCGTCCTGTTTTTAGCTTCCTGCTGCAGAACAATGGTGCTGAAATAATCTTCACTGCAGACGACTTCAGCCAAAACTCTGACTGTGAACAAACTTCACTGATAACTGTTCACTTTGTTTACTTGATTTTTCAGTAATGTTTTATTTTACTTTGCAGGACATTTGAGAACAGTGTGTGTGTGTGTGTGTGTGTGTGTGTGTGTGTGTGTGTGTGTGTGCGTGCTGGTGCTGGTGTTACAGCTCTTAGTGGGGGATGTGCAGTGTCTCTGTCTTGGGCGTTGTGCAGTATTCTTGGTGTGTACAGTGTGTACATCTTGCTGTGCGTCTGTGTCCTCGATGCCAAAGACAAATGTCTCCCACTGGAGACAATAAAGGCAACTCTGACAGTCCTTTTCTGTCCTGGGACAGGACACAGTGCTGCATAGTGTTATTTCATTTTCATTTTTTTGATTCTATAGAATTAATTAAGAACATATCAGACACAGAAGAGTTTCAGTGTTTCTGGCGGATGTTTTATGTCGGGGTACTTTTCTTAGCTCAAATAGCTTCATGTGATGTCAATGTATGAAAAAGTATGAGAGGAATATAATATAATATATTTTTGAAAAAACATTTTTAAGTGATTTCAACATGATTTGAACATATCAGATATTTCAACTGAAATCTAAGAAAGAACCGTTGCAGCTTTTGATTGTCGTTAAGGCTTTTACTCTGAAGAAGAGCGGAAGTGGTTATTTTGAAAAGCGGAAGTCACGATGTTGACGTTGTTCTTACTCCTGCTCCTTGTCGAAACTAACGGTTAGCAAGCTAACAGTTTTTAGCAAGCTAACGGTTAGCAGGCGGATGTTTTCCCGGTCAGGTTTAAGCGTCAGTTTTATAAGCTTATCCAAATCTTTCCCGTCATTTGAAATTGTGACGTTAAAGCATTTATCAGACGTCGCCCCGGCGTTCAGCCGCAGGTTAGCCGTCCTCTCCCGGTCCACGGAGCCTCCTCCGGCCGGTGCTCTCCGCTTCAGAAGTTACTCCACAAACAGACAAATGCCCAGAAAAGACAAAGCGGTGAGTTAGCGGAGCTCGTTAGCTTCTCCTTCTGCCTCAGTGATGATGTTCACCAGGTAAATACATGTCACACAAGGTATTAACCAGTGGAAAGTCACGTTAAATACTGTAGGTACATGAGTATTTGTACTCCACTAGATGACATGTACTTTCTACTCCATTACATTAACGTTACGTTACTTCAGATGAACTATAATTAATAAAAATCATTACCAACAAAGTAATGATGATGTGATGTTATAGATGAAGGCAGAAAGTCATTGATCCCAGCAGATGAAGTAGTTAAATGAGTGCAATCCCTGTCAGTCACACCTCCATGATGGACATGTCTTTAAATGGACCAAATCTCAAAGTGACTCACGTATGTCATCTGAGGAAGGTTTGAATGGAGACCTTCAGTGGAGACACTGGTCTGTCTGTCATGTCTAACTCAGCGTCCATACTGTCAAACCAGGTGAGAGGACGTCCGGCAGGCGGTGGAGCAGCAGAGGCTGAAGCGTCTCGTCCAGTGACTCGAGATAAAAGCGGCGCAGTCATCATATCGGTCCACGCCAAGCCGGGCTCCAAACACAGCAGCATCACAGGTCGCCTTCACACCTTTCTACCAACAGGTGGTGGTCTTTCTCAGCGCCTGGACATTAACAGCGTCTCTGCTTCTGCTCCTGCAGACGTGTCCACGGAGGCGGTGGGAGTCGCCATCGCAGCACCTCCAACAGACGGAGAAGCCAACGCCGAGCTCGTCCGCTACCTGGCTGAAGTTCTGGAGCTGAAGAAGAGTCACATCGCTCTCGACAAGGTTCCTCAAACACATTCACTTCACCAGACGGCTGTTGGTCCTGTGGAGTTAAAGTGTGTCCAGACTGAGCGTGGAGGACATTTTAAAGGACACTCGAGCACAGACTGACTCAGCAGACACAAGGTTTTCTCTCTGGTTAAATTGAGTCTGTGGGAGTTTAAAATGATCCAGATGGAGAAAAGAAATTCAGATTTTTCCCAAACTGACAGTTTACAGGAAAGAAAGACAAGCTGGAGTTCATTCAGCGTCCACAGCTCAGGACAGACAACCAGTGTCTCCAACAAACAACATCAAATGTCTTCATTCTGCTTCATTTTACCTCCTGTCTCGTGTCTCCTGCAGGGCTCCAGGTCCAGAGACAAACTCCTCAGAGTGGACTCCTCTCTCAGTCCAGAGGAGGTGTTGAGGAGGCTCAGACAGGCTGCAGGATGAAGGGGGGACAGAGGACAGGGGAGGTGCCTGATTCTCATTGAAGAGTGTCCTGAAGGACAAACATGGAAGAGGAGTCATGAGGACATGTCCCAGAGGACTCAGTGTGTGCCTGAGCTGACTGAAGACATTCTACATTTACACATTTTGCGTTTTAATTCAACTTTGATCTAATTTGATTGAATAAACCTCTGAAGTGAACATGAACACAGGCTGTGTGTGCACAGCTGTGAGCGAGCAGCAGGTGGCGCTGTGGCCCCGTTCATGTCTAAAGGAGGCGCTGACGACGGAAACGCTGAATGCACCTCTGGAGCTCTTCATCCTCCTCTTCATCTGCAGCGGTTTATCCTCCACAGCTGCAACACACAAAGTGTTCTACTGTCTTTTCAACATAACCTGCACCTGAAAATGTGAACCAATAACCTGTCCAATAGATGTCAGAGGGAAATATTTGAGCGCTGAAGTCACCTGACACTCTGTCACCTGACACTCTGTCACCTGACACTCTGTCACCTGTTCCTTTATTTCTTTCTTCTGGATTAAAGCAGCTGTCCGTGGTCTTTAAAATGACTCGCTCTGTCACACATCTGTTTATGTGTTCGTGCTTCAGTCAATATAAATACTTCATACAGTGGGAAGCCAAAGAACTGCATTTAAACCAAATTCAACAGATTTATTAATTTGTCATTTACTCTTTTAAACTGAATTCTCTGTATTTGTTGAATTGTGTACTTTAAAATCCAAGTGTATCAGTACACAACATGAGTACGTACAAATCTGTCGTATCTGCTGTAAACTGAAATCACTGTGTTCTTTCCAGGAGTCATCGGCAGGGGTGGAGGAAGTATTCAGATCCTGTACTTCAGTAAAAGTACTAATACCGAAAAGGAAGGAAAAAGTACTGCCAGTATTCAGATTTAAGTACTGATTGTACTGTGACTGTGTAATATTCTATCTTCTGTCATCGGTTGTTAGTTTATGAAACATTTTCAAAAGGTTTTACAGGATAAAAACAACACACACACACACACACACACACACACATTAAGCAGTCATGACAGAGGAGGAGGAAGGCTGGACGATGAAGGTGAACCAAGAACACAATGAAGTGAAGCATAGACTAATCCGTCCTGAGCTCCTCTGGAAGGTCCTCGGGGCCACTCGGGGGCCCGGAGCAGCAGGTCCCCGGGGCCCCGAGTGAAGCAGCAGCGTTTCCAGTCTTGACTGTGAATGTGTGTGAAGTCTCTGGAGAAAAGAGGTAAAGAGCTCATTAGCATCAGTCATCAGCCACAGAGTCAGAGGACTGCCGTGAATTAGCGGAGCGCTAATGAGGCCGGTTCCTGACTTAAAACTCCAAAGCTTCAAAGAGATGCCATCTCTGGATCATCAGCATCTGAGCTGACATCAAAGCGTGGGCAGATAATGACTCGCTCTCAAACATCACAGCATTATGAGACCTCGTCCTCCAACTGCTGAGTCTGATTTTAGATTCGGGCTCAAACTAAGTTTGTGCTCGTCAGGAAACGGGGAAGTTTGTTTTTACTGTGGCTAAGAGCGTTATGTAAGACTCACCGAGGAGTTTGTGTTCAAGCCGGACCGAAAGCGTCTTCATCCTGGTCTGTGCTGCGATCTGAAGTCATTTTTCATGGCGCGTCTCCTCTGGTGAGCCTGGATCAGCGGCTTTACGTCTGCTGCTGAGTCCACAGAAGCTCCTGTCAGCCTGAAGGATGTTCAGACGACGCGTTAAGCCGCTGCTGGCTGGACGGACATTTTCCCTCCTAAATTTAAGGGATTCATGAACATAAATCCTCTTCTCCTGCACGATGGGCGCTCGAGGATCTCTTTCTGGTCAGTTTGGGAAGTTTTCCGTCTGCCAAAAGTGTCTCAACATGAGTTCCTGTTTGAATCCTGCAAAATGAAAGAAAAAGAAAAAACAATGACTGAGAGGCCCGTATGATCATCAGGTCATCGGACATCGGGCCCCTGGCACCAACATGTGAAGGGCCCCACACGCCTCCCACATAAGAGCAGGGGCCACACGAGAAAGGAGACAATGGGATGTCTTTGTGGTCAGGCTGCACCTCATCGACTTTCCGTGTCTTTGTGGTTGTTTTGTGTCTTTATGGTTGTTTTGTGTCTCTTTGTGGTTGTTTTGTGTCTTTATGGTTGTTTTGTGTCTCTTTGTGGTTGTTTTGTGTGTCTTTAGTTTAGTTTAGTTCAGTTTATTAGTTTAGTTGACAGGGACCATGTACAGAACCGGTTCTATACCAGAGTTAGCTAAAGTAGTTAATTTGTATCTGTGGTCCCTGTGCAGCGAGTTTAAAAGACAATAAAACACATGCTAAACATCACAGACAATATCAGCAACAAGACAGCAACAGCATCAACAACATTACAGAGTAAACATCATACAAACATCTTTGTGGTTGTTTTGTGTCTCTGTGGTTGTTTTGTGTCTCTTTGTGGTTGTTTTGTGTCTTTTTGTGGCTGGTTTGTCTCTGTGGTTGTTTTGTGTTTCTTTGTGGTTGTTTTGTGTTTCTTTGTGGTTGTTTTGTGTCTTTTTGTGGTCGTTTTGTGTTTCTTTGTGGTTGTTTTGTGTTTCTTTGTGGTTGTTTTGTGTTTCTTTGTGGCTGGTTTGTGTCTCTTTGTTGTTGTTTTGTGTCTCTTTGTGGTCGTTTTCATCCTTCACATCTTCAGAAGCAGACCCTCTGTTGGCCTGCCACAGGTCACATCAGTCAGGAGCTCTGATTAACAGACACTGTGAGGCCGATCTGATAAGAGGACATTTCTTGCTTTGTTGCACATCGGCGGAGGACATTATTTGAGGGGATTATGGGGAAACTGAGACGATGGAAGGATGATGGTGCAAAGCTATCAGAAATGATATGTCTGAAAACTGTTCTGCTCAGCTCTGCCTCATCTGTCGCTCTTCATCTTATTCCAAATAGATCACAGCAGCACCACAGAATGAATGAAAAGTGACAAATATGGAGAAATATCTGCGGCGTGAGTCACATCTCAGGTACAACGTTGAGCCTTGGCTGAGTGTGGACACACTGATGTGTCCTGGCTCCTGAGGACCACATGTGACCCTGCTCAGGTCCATATTTGTCTACCAGCTCTGGCTTTGTTAGGGTCAGGGTTTTAGACTAGACCAGGACCAGCTTAACCTGAGAATCTCCTCCAGTTAGCAGCACTCAGAGGAACTGTGGGACAGTGTTGGACCTCAAACAAACCAGGTGAGGAAAGAACTCAGGAGGGACACAGGTACCTGGATGCTCACCTGAACAATGAACTGGATTGGACTCAGAGCACAAATGCACTACACAGGACAGACCAGAGCAGACTGGATCAGCTGAGGAGACTCAGGTCTGTTGGACTGCAGGGGGGCTCCTGAGGACCTCTGGGACAGCAGTATGTCCGCTGCTGAACAGGCTGGTTCTGTTGAAGAAGCTCCTGTCAGCTCTCCTCCCGTCATTTCCGGTCTCCTCTACAGCATCCGTGATCAAAATACCCCCAAAAAACTAAAAACCTGACAGTTTATGTGTTTTAGTGGGAAATATTTCTTTGGCCTGGGCCTTTGGGGCCATTGAGGGTCCGGATACCTGCCGAGGAAGCTTTGAAGCCCCCCTCTCTCTCTTCACTGTGATCCGGTCGAGGCAAACTGCACAAACACTAAACACAAAAGTCCCTATGAAGGACAGGACATCAAGGACGCGCACGTCGCCCGGATCGGCGTTACCGGGGCCCCACCCCGGAGCCAGGCCTGGGGTTGGGGCTCGCAGGTGAGTGCCTGGTGGCCGGGTCCCGTGGGCAACGCAGCCCGAACAAGCGAAGTGGGCCCGCCTTCCCGTAGGCCCACGACCCGCAGGAAGGTTCAGAGGGTGCCGGTGCTTTGTGGTATGGGTGGCAGTCGTGGGCGGGGGCCCCGACGACCCAAACCCTGGAAACACTAATCCTGAGATGAAAAATAAAATGCAAGAGTCAAGCATGGCTGCTTATTTTAAGCCACTCCTCATTATACAGAAGTTCAAGCTGGTGGTCTGACGGAGCTAATAGAAAGAGAAGAAGAATGGCCCCGAGCCTGTCGGAGGATCAAACACCCACAGAAGAAGAAGAAATGATCAAAAGATGCAGAGCTGCAGATTCCGTCTCTGAATACCAACAGCTTCATCCTCACTTCTCCACAAAGAGTCAGCAGTATGAGCAGGGGGGCCGGGATCATGGGGTGCTTTATGGGGACATGTCTTCATGCTAATCCCATAAAGAGACAATCAGACCAGATCACAGCCCAGAGCTGGGCACAACAAGGCCGGCTCTTAAACCTCTTACCTCACTTCCCTCTGGGGTTTATTTATAGTGGAGCTCCTCAAACCGCTCGCTCGGCCCCTGGAGCTGACTTAACAACCCACTTTAATGCTGCCACCATTTTCCTTATTTACTCTACGTCCTCTGCACGCCGAGCAGCGACTGCACATCGGCTCAAAGCTCTTATTCTCACACTAATGCTTCGCTGACAACAGGAGGATTTAGATGGTGCAGCTCTGACTCTGCAGGCCGGATGTCTGCTGATAACAATCCGCTCAGTTTGTGGTGCTAAATAAAAAGTCTGCCATCATCACGAAGTTCAAAATGTAAAAAACCTGATATGCACAGCAGCCAGTTTCCTTTCAGAGCGTTAAGAGCGCGTTAAGAACGCTCTGAAAGGATGCAGAGACAAAAACGTCCTCTGTTACATTTATATTGCTACATAAAGACGCTACAGCTACGCTAACAGCTAGTGAGGCTGGAGTGCAGCACTGCTTTGAGCTGAGGAGACCATAACTAGAAGGATGAACCTGTCTGTCCTGTCTGTCTGTCTGTCTTGGTGGCACGGTGGAACGGTGGTAACACTGTGGCCTCACAGCTAGAAGGTCCCAGGTTCGAATCCCGCTGTGGGCGCTGGGGGCGTGTCCTCCATCATGCCTTCAGTGCCTGCTGCTCGAGGAAAAAGGGTCTTTCTGTGTGGAGTTTGCATGTTCTCCCCGTGTTCACCTGGAGTATCCTCCATAAAAAACCCATTAAAAACATGAAACATGCAAGAAGATCACCACCTGACCAATGGTGACAAACAGGAACTGGTCCCCGGGCGCCGGTCACCTGACAGCCCACCTGGTCCTCCGCCGCGGAGGAAGGACGGAGGACGGATGATGGATGGGTTAAATTAAAGGCAGAGAATAAATTTCACATATGCATGGCGTGTGCAGATTCCCCTCCTAACTTTGCATGTTGTGTGTAAAAAATGTTTTTTGATTTCTTCTTCTTCCTCTTCTATCTGTCCACCTGTGATGAAGGTCAGCTAAGACCTTCATGTTGTGACTCGTGTGACTTTAATCTGATCGGTCATCAAATCGATCACCAGTATCCGATTTATTCAAATACCTGCAGAACTAACGGACCTCAGCTTTAATTTATGTTACTGCTAATTAGCAAATGTTAGCATGCCATCACAGTGGACTAGATGGTAAACATGGTGAGCATCACACCTGCTGAACATCAGCTGTTAGCATGCTAGCATGAAGACAAAAACCTGCTTCCATGTACAGACTCACACCTGAACCTGCTCACCTGTGAAACGATCCTCTGATCCCTGATGAGCACTGCAGAGCGGCACTCCACGCCTGGCAGAATCATCTCACCCATCATGTTCCACCTCTGAGGCCTCGCTCTGTCTTCGTGTCTCTGGTCAGTCCCAAGGTGCCATATGAAGACGTCGCCCCACAGGAGACGAATGAGACGACCTTCATCGTGCAGCGTGCTGCACTGAAAGGATCTTCATGGTGTCCACTCTGTCCTGATGAGGGACAGCAGAGCGTCTGTGTGGAAGTGATGAAGGTAACGTTACCACCTGGTGTGTTCTGACCTCCAGAGACTGAAGAAGACACGTGGCCTGTTTGTTCACCATCAGAGGACGGACGGTTTTCAGATGCAGCTCTCTGCCTGTCAGAGGGGTTTAAGTGGACTTCATGTGATGTTGGGGACATTAATACGTTCATCCCTCCACACTGATATGAAGTATTAATAGAAGCACTGCAGGGAGGAAACATACTGCAGGGTGTTAATTCTGCTGCGTGTCTTCAAGCTAAATATGAAGGACAGACATTGGAAGACACTTCGTCCTCTGCAGCAGCTTCACTCTGACAAACTGACTGTGAAACATTCAGTTTGTTTCCAGGCAAGAGGACATTTATCAGCAGACCACCTCGTCCAAAAGCATCTGTTTCTGTGTCCGCTGTCCTCTTGTCTCTGCTCTTTTAGATCATTGTGTCCCCTGTGTCTCCTGTCTGTTGTCCTCTTGTCTCTGGTCCCTTTAGATCATTGTGTCCCCTGTGTCTGTTGTCCTCTTGTCTCTGGTCCCTTTAGATCATGGTGTCTCCTCGTTCCTGTTGGAGTTGGTTGAGGTGGAGCTCACTCGTTTTGTGTTGGACTGAAACTGATGATTCTTTGCATTCTGGATCAATGTGCTGATCATTTTCTCCATCGATTGATTGATCGATTGATCGATTGATTGATTTGGAAACATTGTGAAAAGTGAGAAATGTGGTGACAATGAGACAAAGTGACACCTTCACCATGTTTGTTTTGTCCAGAAAGACAGAAAGAAGTTTGATACCAAGAGTCGCTCTACGTCACACCTGTGACGTCGTCTGGGGGCTGGAGGGGGCGGGGCGGGTCATGCAAACATCCCGCGCGCGGAGGGCAGCGAGTGACAAACACCTGGAGGAGAGAGGAAGCAGCTCGCGGAACTTTGTCGTCCGTTTTTTGGCATCATGTGGGCGCGAGCTGTGCTGTGCGCGGCGCTGCTGTCCGCGCTCTGCCCGGCGGGGAGGACGGAAGCCGAGAGGGACGAGCGAGAGGTTCAAGACTACCGCTACTCCAACTCCAACAGACTGGTGAGTAACTGACCTGCTCCACCGTGTCTGTGACTACACGTCTTCAGAGCAACTGTAACTTCAGCATGTCTGTCTCCTGTCTCCTCTTTTCTGTCTCCTGTCTCCTCTCTTCTGTCTTCTCTCTCCTGTCTCCTCTTTTCTGTCTTCTCTCTCCTGTCTCCTCTTTTCTGTCTCCTGTCTCCTCTCTTCTGTCTCCTCTCTCCTGTACCCCGTCTCCTGTCCTCTGTCTCCTCTCTTCTGTCTCCTCTCTCCTGTCCTCTGTCTCCTCTTTCCTCTCTCCTCTCTCCTGTCTCCTGTCCTCTCTCTCCTCTCTTCTGTCTTCTGTCTTTTGTCTCCTGTCCTCTGTCTCCTCTCTTCTGTCGTCTGTCTCCTGTCTCCTGTCCTCTGTCTCCTCTCTTCTGTCGTCTGTCTCCTGTCTTCTGTCCTCTGTCTCCTCTCTTCTGTCTCCTCTCTCCTGTCCTCTGTCTCCTCTCTTCTGTCTCCTCTCTCCTGTCCCCCGTCTCCTGTCCTCTCTCTCCTCTCTTCTGTCTCCTCTCTCCTGTCTCCTGTCCTCTGTCTCCTCTCTTCTGTCGTCTGTCTCCTCTCTCCTCTCTTCTGTCTTCTGTCTTCTGTCGTCTGTCTCCTGTCTTCTGTCTCCTCTCTTCTGTCTCCTGTCCTCTCTCTCCTCTCTTCTGTCTCCTCTCTCCTGTCTCCTGTCCTCTGTCTCCTCTCTTCTGTCGTCTGTCTCCTCTCTCCTCTCTTCTGTCTTCTGTCTTCTGTCGTCTGTCTCCTCTCTTCTGTCTCCTCTTTCCTCTCTTCTGTCTCCTCTCTCCTGTCCTCTGTCTCCTGTCTCCTGTCTTCTGTCGTCTGTCTTCTGTCTCCTTCCGTTTCTTACAGTCTGATAAAAACTCTAAGTCTTCTCTGACTCTGGGTGATTTCTGCTCTCTTCTGTTTGTGTTTCTACATGTTTCACATTTTGTCGGATCGTCACTGAACGAGTCAGTTTGTGATGTAAGAAAAGTGATGAAGATGAAGATGAAGATGTTTCTCAGTCACATATTTCTCTTTGTTCATATTATTAAAAACTGCTTTTCTTCGGTTTTGAACTGTTCATCATTTTCACATATTTTACATTTGAAAGACAAGAGCGCGTCATCAATCAATCAATCAATCAATCAATCAATCAGATTGATGGATGATTAAAAGAAACAATCCGTCCTTTGAGAGTGAAAATGACTCCTTGGACTCTGTCACTGTGTCTCACTGACTGTTTATGGGATCAATAACATTATAGTCTCTGATCAATCACAGATGAAGAATCAATGAGGTGAATTATTGATGATTTGTGAGTGAAGCTCAGCATGTTTGCTTCAAACCGTCTCGAGCTGCAGTTTATGAGCTAAACTAAAAAAACACACGAGGAGTACAGCGGAAGAAGTACTCATACTTCAGTAATATACATGATACACAGCATAGAAGTACTATCAGTACTACTAATACTCTGTACTGGACAGTATTAATCATTTCCCTCTGAGGTGTCTTTGAGCAGAACACGTGACGTGAAATAATCAAGTAAAGCACTTCAAATGTGTACTTCAGGACGCTACTTGAGTAAAAGTACTCAGTTACTTTTGTTGTCGTTTGACGCAGTGACGTCGATCACCTGCTCCTCACTTCGTGTGTGTGTGTGTGTGTGTGTGCAGCTCGGCGCTCTGCACGAGGTGCTGGAGAAGCTTCAGACCAAGAGGATCAACCCGTGGGAGAAGAAGTACGGACAGGTCCCGTCTGTGAGTCTGAGCCGTGACGTCAGCGACACGTTTTGATGAGTCAGCAGGTTACAGTCAACAAGTACATTTACTCAAGGACTGTACCTCAGTACACTGCTGAGGTACTCCTACTTCGTACTTCTACTGTAATTCAGAGGCAAATGTTGTACTTTGTACTTCACTGCATTAACTTCAGATTCTGATTAATAAAACAAAACAAACTATAAATCAGGATTAATATTATTGATCAGTCTTGATTGATCCTCTGGTACAAATAAAGAGCTTTATCTTCAGCAGCTGCAACACTGAAGTGATGAACACATTCATGCATCAATCAGTACAATCCAACAGGAGCATTCACACGATCCTCAAACGGGCCATTCTGCTTAATGAGTACTTTTACTTAAGTAAAAACGTGAATTTGGGACTAGTGACAGAGTATTTCTACACTGTGTTATTAGTACTTTTACTTGAGTAAAATGTCTGACAGCAGTAGTAGCAGGAGCAGTAGTAGTAGCAGTATTGTGTTTGACTGTGCAGGTGTTCCTAATAAAGTGGACACTGGGTGGATTTAGTAACAGAAGCTAAAATGTTTTAAAGCAGTTTTTTTTAGTACTTTTTTTACTTTGACAATAAACCAAAAAACTTCAAGGGCCTGAAATTTGATTATTGAATGTTTTCATATCCAACCTTTCAGATTAAAAGCAGCGTTCCTGTTTCCCCTTCAAAATAAGATCTTTGATGTCAGCTTCAAGAGAGAATACTGAGGTTACTGCATAAATACTGCATCGTTAAAGTCCTACATTCAGTATTTTTACATAAGTTAAACTACATAAGAATTACAGAGCATCAGAAGTACTCCAGAAGTACTCACAGTGCAGAGTGATGTTGTACATTAGTACCTGAACATCATGTGACGCAGTATTGAGTTTGTATCACTGATGCACCAACAGCTCAGCAGCTTCAAAGTTCTACTGAATTATATTTCATCATCAAATACTTTAAGTATTATGTGAAGTAACTACAACCGTCAGATAAATGTACTGTAGTAAAAGTATTACCCTCTGAGAATTGCAGTACTTGAGTAAAGGTACTTTGCACAGCTGGACCTCTCACCTGCTGCTCAGGCGTCTGTTAGAAACATGTGTACATGCAGTATTTGTACGTGTTGGGGGGTGGGGGGGGTGTTCGGAGTCTAACTGTGGTACTTCCTGTTGTCAGTGTGACCTCGGCGAGCACTGCGCCGTCAGGAAAGGATCCAGGATCGGGAAGATGTGCGACTGTCCTCGAGGAGCTTTCTGCAACTTCTTCCTGCTGAAGTGCTTATGAGCAAACGACCGCGAGTCTGTTTTAACACTGTCTTCAAATGTACGACCATGTGACGTAGTTTAGAGCCAATAAACCCTCATGAAGCTTTGTGTCAACAGGCTGTGTCTGCATTAAACACCATTCACCTGCACGTCTACTATTCTCATTACCATCTGAACTGAATCTGAATCCACGGCGAAGCTTCTCCTCCGTCAGGTGGAGGAAAGCCTCCCTGTGGAGAACCCTCTGGCTCCCCCTTCAGGACAGAATCTGATCTGAGAACATGAACCGCTTCCTGTTTTCTCTGTCAGCCTACAGCGACTCCTCCACCCTCACCTGACGCAGCTCTGATAAGGTGGAGGTCTCTCTCGTGCGACAGGCTCAGGCTGATCTGATTCTCGACACGACGTCACTTCCTGTTCCTGCAATGTCAGCGCCTGCAGAATAAAGTCTGAGAGTAAGAACGAGCTGATTGGCTGATGACTGGCCAGTCCAAACTTTATATAAAGCCTGTTTACAGCAGGTGTGAGACTCGCTCTGAGCAGGTGATGAAAAAAACCAACCGTGTCGCATCTCGTCTGGATACGACACAGGTAGATGAGGAGGGCGAGCAAACACCTGCTCCTCCTCGAGCGAAGGTGTGTTTGTGTGCGGATCAATAACCAGGACCAATCACTGTTCTGCTCATTTATTCAGACATGCTTCACCTGTCTCACACCGTCTGTCCTCAGGTGAGTGTGGAGGGTTACACATGGAAAACTGAGGCGTCCACAAATCACCAGTCCTGCACAGCAGAGGTTTTTGTCCCAAAGGGTTTTATTAGGAAGCTACTTTACAGACGTCTACACTCCTCGGGGCTGCTTGAAGTTCATGCCGACGGTGGGCTGGGTCACCTGCAGGTTGGACAGACTGCCGAAGTCCTGCGGAGCAGAGAGACAGGGCTGAGTGCGCGACGCCAGAGTCCAGAGAGACAAGAGCAGATTTAGAGGCAGAGCTGTGTGAGAGCATCAGGGTCTGAGAGGAACGGGGTCCTCCAAACACGGGAAAGGCCCCCAGCTTCATCTGCCTGTACTATCAATGACCTGGCCACGAGGACGCCATGATCACTTTCGATACAGGACGGCGGGAAAATCTCCCAAAACAGTGACAACAGCTGAACGTTCAGAAGCTCTGAGCCGGCCGACGGCTCCGGACCACGTTAAGGCTGGTCCGAAGTCAGATTCTCCCCCGTTCACTTAAAGAGGGCAGCTGCAGGCTGATGTTAAACATCCAGCTCAGGTTACTGGGAACGACTCTGAGGCAGCAGGTTTCAGCCAATCGAGCGTCTGTTTTCACTGCAGACGTCAGGTCACATTTACAGGTTTGATCTGAAGGCTCAGACTGAACGAACAGGAAGCTCATGAAGCCATGAAAACACTGTGCGGGTGGTCTTTACTTTGTTACATTCATGTATTTGTACTCTCATTTAAAGCGCAGTACAGAATGAGTAAGATAATACTAAAACACTCAAGTAGAAGTACCTCAGAACTGTACTCGATTACCAGCGACAGTCACACACTTACCAGCAGCTTCAGCATCTCCTTGGTGTCGGGATCAACTTCGATGAGCTCCTGGTCCAGAGCAGACACCTGGACAGGTGAGCACAGAGCGCAGTTAGACATGAAGCACCTGTCACAGTGACCAGCAGCAGCATCCGCCCGCCTCCACCTTCAAACATGTTTCAGCTGATGGAGGTTTGTCTGAGAGCTCCAGGGTTCAAGAGGAACAGAGAGTCCTCCGAACACGGGAAAGGCCCTCAGCTTTCTCTACCTGCACTATCAATGACCTGACGACGAGGACGCCATGATCACTTTCGATACAGGAGACACCAAGACAACTCAAACAGAGCGAGCAGAGACAGAAAGGTTCACCTGTGCTACGTCAGGTCACTGATACAAGCACAACAAACAAAAACAATGCAGTCATTAGTAAACAAAGTGTTTACCAACAGGTCAACAAGTACAAACACGCTTTATAAACAGTGATTGTGATTGGCTGAGGCCTGTTCGAAGCCGCTGTCAAACACACCTGTGACCACAAGACTGCAGTATAAGTTAGATTTATGGAGGGTGGAGGACAAAACAGACAAACTGAGAGGAAGTGAAGGAGAGTGGACAAGGGGAAGGCGGGACCTTTGGACAGACGGCGGTCTGCTCGCTGTGCAGACAAACATCTGCTACATCACACAGCCTGAACCAGCAGAGACCAGAGTGGACACAGCGTCAGCTGTTCACACCATGTCCACACAAATGATTATTTATTGATTATCATCAATGGGTTTCTGGTGGCACGGTGGCACAAGTGGTAACACTGTCGCCTCACAGCTGGAAGGTCCCGGTTCGAATCCCGCCGCTCGAGGAAAGGGGCCGTTCTGTGTGGAGTTTGCATGTTCTCCCCGTGTTCACCTGGAGTATCCTCCATAAAAATACCCCCACTAAAAAAACATGCAAGAAGGTCACCACCTGACCACCGCTCCTGGTCTGCCGCGGAGGAAGGCGACCAGGATGGGATAGAGGCGGAGGACAAGTTTCACCACATGGTGTGTGATTGCATGTGTATGAATAATTGTGTGACGAATAAAGGGGATTGTCCCTCCGATTCTTCTTCTTCGTGGGTTATTGGATGTTTTGGGTGCCCCCCCCCCCCCCAAATATCTGGTTCATTCAGCTCTACAAAACCACCACGACGAAGTTCAGCTCAAAAAATAATTAGCAAACATCAACGTCTCGCAGCTCTCTGTCTCACGGCTCTCTGTCTCCTGCTCCCTGTCTCACGGCTCTCTGTCTCGCGGCTCTCTGTCTCATGCTACCTGTCTCACGGCTCTCTGTCTCCTGCTCCCTGTCTCGCAGCTCTCTGTCTCATGCTCTCTGTCTCCTGCTCCCTGTCTCGTGTCTCTCTGTCTCGCAGCTCTCTGTCTCGTGGCTCTCTGTCTCCTGCTCCCTGTCTCGTGGCTCTCTGTCTCCTGCTCCCTGTCTCGCGTCTCTCTGTCTCCTGCTCCCTGTCTCGCATCTCTCTGTCTCCTGCTCCCTGTCTCGTGGCTCTCTGTCTCATGCTCTCTGTCTCATGCTCTCTGTCTTAAGCTTTAAGTCTCACTGGAGGATTTTCTGCTGAGTTTTGGGTTTAGTTTCACTGAACAGTACAAAGGTTGATGTGTCCGACCTCAAAGCACATCCCAGTCAACACCAGTCCACCCCCAGTTCAACCGCCTCCATGTTCACTGATGAACTCCTCCAATCAGAGAACAGCCAGCAAGACTGAGTTCACTTCAGGGTTTTTCTGTGTTTGGATGGAGACAGTGTGGTGGTGCCTTCACTGACCTCTGGTACGTAGTTGTCCCTCCTCTCTCTTTCCTCCTCCTGCAGTTTGATGGAGATTCCTCTGACTGGACCCCTCTGGATCCTCTTCATCAGATGCGTCACATACCTGCAGAACAGCAGTCATCAAACACAGCGGTCAGCACCACAGACATGAACAACAGCTCTGATGTGGCGTCAAACAGGAAGTCAGTAAATGTCGGTGTCTGGCGAGTGCAGACCATCATAAGACACGAGCAGACACTGAACATTCATACGTCCTGTGAGAGCGACGCTGGGGAGCCTGAGTTTCACCGTCAGTGACTGCTTCACCGATTGTTGAGAGTTTGACAACAAAGCACCTGAACCTGCAGGTGTGGCCTCAGACACTCTGAGTTTACCTGTTCAGTGATCCTGACTGTAGCTGCCTGCTCGCAGTCACGGTGAAGCTGATGTACAGAAATGCATCGTGTATTATTTTAGCTGTACTTGACTGACAGACGTCTGGTCAAACACTGAAGTAAACGTACTGAAGTGTCTGCGAGCATCAGGGTCTGAGAGGAACACAGAGTCCTTCAAACACGGGAAAGGCTCGCAGCTTCATCTTCCTGTACTATCAATGACCTGACGACGAGGACGCCATGATCACTTTCGATACAGGACGGCCGACAGAGTCGACAAACGGCGCCATGTGCTCACCCGGCGATCTTGTTGCGGAGCTTCTTGCTGGGGATGATGGCGATCTCCTCGCACACCCTCTTGTTGGTGTGGAAGTCGCTGCCCAGCCGGGTGTAGTATTTCTCGATGATGACCCTGGCGGCCTTTTTCACCGTCTTGGTCCTGACTCGTCCCTGCAAGCAGACAAGTTAAACTCAGAACATCAGGATCAGTGTAACATCAGGTTCACAGCCAGACTGATTTTATTTTCAGTCCCTTTAATTCATGAAATGTGGACCCTGATCAGTTCATCAGCAATAGAAATGTCCTTAGTTCTCCGAGAAGACAAGTTTTATATAATCTAACTATAAATCCTTCTGAATCTGCACGAAGACCACCAGCTATGAACTTCCTGGCAAGTCAAAATAAATTTATTCATTCAAATTATTTACAGCCGGTTAGATTCTGCAGCAGACTCGTGGATGAAGGGCTAAGTTCACCCTCGACCACACACCGCTGCTCCGCTCAGTAAATCACACGAACCCTCGGGGCAGACGCACGGCTAGCTGCGTTCACTGCGGAGAAGTTAGCTCCCGGTTTAGCCCACATAGCTAGCTAACGGTGAGCGCCATTTGTTAATATTTTAAACACTTTTAGGGTTCCCATTCAATCACACAGAACAACGGCATTATTCTTTTGTTTCCGTCCAAGTAAACCGATGAAGCATGAATGAGACCAGCAGCTCATTCAGCTCTTAAGCGGCTCCACTTCGCTTCCTCTGTTAGCCGCAGTTCTCCGCTAAAATACTGCGAATAAAACGCACAGTTTGTGTCATCTAACACCAATACTGCCATTATCAAATAAAGTAAATTGTCCGGTCTTCGTTGATGAAATGACTGCGGAATATAAACCGCTAAAAAGGCAGGATTAGTTTAGATAGCTCGGATCGACATGTTAAATTCACCCACCATGTTGGATCGGCCTGGCAGAAGAGGACTAGCAGACTTCCGGTGGAAGTTTAAATCCACTGACGGAAGTTGAGAACAGAAATAAGCTGCTGCGCCCCCTGTCCTCTGGAGGTGGGAACTACAACAACAAGTACTACTACTACTACTACTACTACTACTACTACTACTGCGAGTATTTTACTATCATTTTCTCTAATAAATCAGGAGAAATGTCGGGGGTATGCACGGCCTTGTTTTGCTCATTGTACCGTTTATTTTAAACGTGTTTGTGCTGTGGACAGAAACTGAGGAGGGAAAAGCAGAACTCAGACCTGGAAGCATTTATTACAGATTTATTGCAGAAATACATTCAGTGATCCTCATCAACAAACATTTCTGTGCTCAGAGGAATAACACACACACACCCGCACACACACACACACACACACACACACACACACACACACGCTCCTGTTTGAAAGCTGAGTGTTGGAAATAAACTAAGAATATGAAATTACATTTGGAGAATCAGATAATTTCCCATGACGTTTATTATTTAACAATCCTAAAACTTCCTTTAACACCTCGATTATCTGAAGGTTTTTGGTTGATGCTGAAATAACTTTAACCAGAGAAAAAGACTTTTAAAGTACATCATGTGTTATAAAAATAAAGGTTTAGGATCATTCTCCGTCTGTCTGTTGAATCTTCTGCGGACAGTTTTCCTGAAAGAGATGAATAAAATCAACTGAAGCTGCTTCCTGCGCCTCCTCGTGTCTCCGTCATCGTCTTCTGTCCCAAATTAAACAAAACTAAACATTATTATAATGCAATCACACATAGTTTCACGACATTCATGTGAACTGAGTTATTTGTCAGATGTATCTTCTAATTTACAGAATGACTTTAGCATCAGTTACAGGAGTCTACATCAGCTGCAGGGCTTCATCCTACAGTAACTACTTTGTCTTAAAGGAGCAGTCCAACATTTTGGGATCCACACGAGAAGGAAGTGGTGTTTAGCCTAGCTTAGCACAAAGACTGGAAACAAGGGGGAACTGCTAGCATAACTAAAAAGATACACCTTCCACCAACGAGTGGTGGAATGTAACAAGTACATCTATTCAAGTACTGTACTGCAGTACAATTTGTAGTACTTGTACTTCATACCTCTACACAACTACATTTCAGAGCGAAATATAGTACTTTTTGTATTATTACTAAGTAATCTTCTCAGCAGTGTACAGTTTAATTACAAGTAGCTGCACCAACTGCAACATGATACATGTACTTACTGATGAGCTAATGTGATGAACACACTGATCAATATTCAATATAATCAATATTCAGAATCCAGTAATATATGTTTTTTCAGAAATGGGCCAAGTACTCATGATTCTGATACTTTTTTTCAGACTATGCTTACACAATTTTACTTATTTTGAATGAAGGACTATTAAGTGTATTTGAGTATTTTTACTTGAATACTGAGTACTTCTTCCACCACTGACCCCACCCTCCAAACTTCTACGTCTCACTTTAACACGCTGGTACAGTTTTCACTCTGCTAGAATAATCAATACAATATAAATATATAATACAAATGAAATGTGTTTCCATCTTCAGCAGCTTCCCAACATGCTGCGCTGATCCTTTGACTTTCTATTTCTGTTTCTATTTATTCTAATAATCTAGCACAGATCTGTGATTCTACAGTGTGTCTTACAGTAAACTTACCACAGCATGCTGAAACACTATTAAACCCTCTGAATGTGCTCAACGTTTCATTAAAGTTCCTTCAGCTGCAAACCACAGCAGACACTTCCCTGTGGCCCCCACTGCAACAGACGAGGGCCCCCCCGCCTTTTCCAGGTGTCAGCTGGGGCCTTGTCAAAGGCCCTCCATCTTGTCCTTGTCTCTAATCTTAATGCTTGATCTCTGCCTTCACTTCAGTTCATCCTGTCACAAATGAATCTACAGCAACCTGTTTGACGTCTCAGGTCGAAGACAAAACACACAACTGTGTTTTTGTTTCTTTGACAAAAAAAAAAGCTCAGCAGTTTGTGGCCTGAGTCTCAAAGCTTCAGAAAAAGTGCCGATAAGTTGAATAGCGTCGCTTTAAGAACATGCAGAAGCACAAAGCGAACCTCAGCGCTGACAGCTGCTGTCCACACACACACTGCACCACACGGTCAGCACAGCGCACAGCTCAATAAACTTAACAGTATTTTTACTCTTATCACTGAGGGGAAGCAGTCAGACAGATCTCAGAGCAGCCTGAGTCTGTCTTATATATTCTCACACTGACGTCGCTTCAGTCCTCATCTGCCTCCAGGTCTTGAGGACACTGGTAGACCTGTGCAGTGACGAGAAGCTTCTTAAAGGGAAACACACACGTTAGTCTAAAAATGACGTATTTACTGACTGAGCTTCTCTTTAGCAGCTGATGTTTGAAAGTATAACACGAGACTGTGCAGTAGAAACTATGGCCGTCCTTTCCTGGAAAACAGACTCGTCGTCGGCTGATTCGCTTGTGAAAAAGTGCAAATAAGAAGTTGAAAAGTTGCATATCATTGAAAACGCACACAATCAGATCAGCATCTAACTCAAATGGAAGAAATCTGTCCGTCTGTCCATCCGTCCTTCGACTGTCTCAACAAACGTTCACATGATGGACTTCACACCTGACAGCTGTGTTACTGAGGACCAATGGAGGAGCAGGTGTGAAGCAGTTCACAATCCAGACCCACAATCCAGATCTACAATCCAGATCTACAAATCCAGATCTACAATCCAGACCCACAATCCAGATCTACAAATCCAGACCCTCAGAGTCATGTAGAGAAGGTTAACATTATACCCAACAAGGCGTCACGTAATCTGAAGTGGTTAACTTAATGTTAATGAGCTAATGTTAGCTAGCTACCTTCAATCAATAATGCCAGCCTGTCCTTTGGCAACCAGCTGTGGATTTACAGCTGGACAGCTTCAGCATGAACACATGAACTGTATCAATAGTAATGATGAAGTGGTAAAGATTTCTCCGTGGGTCTGAACCCGCGGGGCCCTCGGGCTCAATGGGTCTGAACCCGTGGGGCCCTCGGGCTCCGTGGGGCTGGACCTTTGTGCTCAGGTGTATAATCTGACTTCTGCGTTCAGCCTCTGAGGGTGTTTGATATGTCGTCATGGTAACGGTAGAGGCACCAGCACCTCGACATAGTTGATGGGGAACAGTCCTGATTGGCCGCCGAGCGTGCCCTCGTACCAGTTGGCATCGACCTGATTGGTGAGGACGATGATGTCGCCTTCGCTGAAGTCCAGCTCGCCCTCGTGGTTCGGGTGGAAGGAGTAGACCGCCCGGCAACAGGGCTGATCCAGGACCAGCTTACTGTCCGCTGGGCGAGGGACACCTCGACAAAGAGAGAGAGAGAGAATATTAATATTATATTCAATATTTTCTCTGGTAAGACAACAAACCTGTTTAGGTCTCGTCCTCTGCAGGGACACAGATCTGGAGCCCTCCCATAGAAAAGCATGACTGGAGGTTTTACAGTAAGACTGAAACACGTCTAAAGGTCAGAGTTTCTCGCTGACAGCGGTTTGTGGATGTCAGTGTTTTCGTACCATAAGAGGAGACGGGGCTTCCGGGTCTGGACGGTATCGCTGTGAACTGTTCTCCTGTCAAAGAAGAATAAAAGTTTAAGTACTTCAGTTAGACGTTTTACTCCAGAGAGACGTCAAAGTGAAATAACATCTGAGAAGGAGTAACCTGAGGAGACTGGAGCTGTGAGCGACGGCTGGTGGTAAAATCCGAGGCTGCCGCTGTGTTCACTTCTGATTCTGATCTTTTTGGACCTGAAGCGTCGCTCTGGTTTGTTACTGGCAGCCGTCAACCTGTTTGCCGACACACAGAACACCTGAAACTCTATGAAACACTGTGACAACCAGACTGAGCCTGCAGCAATGCTAACAGCTCAGCTAGCACTTCAGACTAAATGCTAATGCCAACACACTTAGTTCAGCTCATTGTGCTTGTTAGATAGTTCGCACTAAACACAAAAAGTTCCATCCATAAAGCCTAAAAACCCCTTAAATTAAAGATTTAACATTATTTTCATACACTGAAGAAACATTAAAGCCCAAAAACATTTTGTTTCAGTGAATTCATGTCCACAGTTATGTCCTGGAAACATGTTCATCAGTCTTTGTTTGGAATTTTTATCAAGTTGCTTTATGACCAAATACCTGCAGCTCAGCTGAACTGTGCTAACTGCTAATTAGCTAATGTTAGCACGCTAAGACGCTACACTAAGATGGTGAACATGGTAGACATTATACCTGCTAACAACGGTATGTAAGCATTGTCACTGTGAGCATGTTAGCATGCTGCTGTTAGCATTTAGCTCACGGCACTGCTGCGTCCACCTACAGCCTCACAGTTCAGGTGTTGATGCCAGTTTTCTGTCTGTGTCTCAGGCTGAAAAACTGAATAACATGACATCAGGCCCAAACGTTCATTCAGTTTATGGATCACATTCATGCTCATAACCATGTCACACATGATCACACACAGGCAGACTGCGGGAAACGTCTGATGTCAGTATTCACGGCCACGCTGCTGATGCTGCGGTCCTCCCTCTGAGAGACGTGACAGGTGTTGCCCGGGGGCTCACCTTGCCTGCAGGTTGCCATGCAGACCGAGCAGGATGCGGTGCGCGTTGCGGTGGAAGTCCAGCAGTGCGGCGACCAGAGCGGCCAGACGGCCGAGCTGATCGACCTGCGGGAGGAAACATGGCCGACATCAGCTGCAACACAGAGACCGTGGCAGACTGGAGGGAAATAATCAATTCACTTCACATTTTCATCAACATGCGTTCACTCTCACTCCTCGCGTGTCCATAGGTGTTCACATGTACTATCATTAGTTACTGTCGGTGGTGGTCTCTGCACAGTCTGAGCTGATCACTCGGGACACTTTGGATCGGATCCTTCACGCTCTGACTTTGACTCACGTCGTTCTGCAGCAGGACGAACATGCTCCTCTCTGTCAGCTCTTTGGACGTGATGAACTTGTCCCAGGCCTGATGGACCTCCTCTGCTGGGACTTTCCCTCTTCGTCTTCTCTTGTAGTCAAAGTCCAGCCGGCGACCGTTCATCTTCTTCAGCTGGTACTGAGGAGCCAATCAGAACAAAGATCAGAAACATGTGGCTGCTGAGCATTTGGACAAAATTCTTCATTCAGACCTGAACAGTTTCTGTCCTGTTATACTCTACACCTGTGACAAAGTTGGACAAAAATGTTAACGTGCAAAACATGACTGAGAGAC
>JBBMOE010000030.1:593417-595917 GCA_037975065.1 Chaetodon trifasciatus
GCCGCCACAGTCTCCCCCGAACATTTCACCAACTTACAGCTTCTCCTGCAGGTATCGATCCTTGATATTGACACGTTTAACACTCTGCCGTAGTTTGATTAATGCAGCTGAATATAGAGTTCAACGTTAGCTCGCTGCTAGCCTAGCACCGTTAGCATCAGTCACGTTAGCGTCAGTTCACACCAGCTACGTTAAAACAGGATGCAGTTCTGAAGTATTCAGATAGTAAAACCTCACTGCTAAGTCCTGCATCCAAACCCTGACTGAAGTAAAAGTACTTATCAACAGTCTGATGTACTTAAAGTAACCTCCTGCTGTGTGAGTGAAGTGTTCCTGTCAGTGTCTCTCTGCTGTCTGTGGATTCATGTTCCTGCTGCGTTCATGTGTTCATTCATGTTCCTGCTGCGTTCATGTGTTCATTCATGTTCCTGCTGCGTTCATGTGTTCATTCATGTGTTCATCCATGTTCCTGCTGTAGATGTTTCAGCTCAGTGAACTCCTTTATCTCCTGTTGCTGCTTTAATCTTCATCAATGCTTCAGATTCTAGAAGATCATCACGTGTCTGCAGCGCGGCGTCCTGTGAGAACCTCGTATCTCAGACAAACAGGCTGTTTTCAGCTTTGTGACGATGATTTTCAGCTGATCAAGAGGCTTTTAAAGAGTTTACTGAGCTGAAGAAGACGTGAAGGAACTCTTCATCCTTCAGCTCAGCACAAACATTCAACATCAGCACAGCTGGAGATACGAGCTTTTCACTGGACAGAGAGGTGATGAAGAGTAACGAGTAACTGAAAACAGATGGAGTAAAATATAAAGTTTTAGGAAGAAGAAATACTTGACAAAGTAGTTTTTGTTGTTATTGTTGTTTGTTGTTGCTCTTGTTGTTTGTTGTTTTGTTGTTGTTGTTTTGTTGTTGTTGCTGCTGCTCTTGTTCTGTTGTTGTTGTCGTTTGTTGTTGCTCTTGTTGTTTTGTTATTGTTGTTTTGTTGTTGTTGCTGCTGCTGCTGCTGTTGTTGTTGTTGTTGTCGTTGACTCGGAGCTCTTTGTGCTTCTCGAGGCGCCGTCTAAAGACGCGGTGCGAGACGTTTGCGTTCAGAGTCACGGCGCTCCGAGCCGCCGGCTGGCAGAGGCCACGGCGGCCACGTTCAGCATCACTGCAGCTCAGGCCGCACAGGTAACACACACACCTGTGTGCTCACACAGACACCTGGACTCAGGTGTCGGACAGCAAACACATGAAGTCTGTGTCTCCTGCAGCTGATCCGGTCGCTCCACGTCCTGTCCCATCACGTCCTCTTCTACAACCTCAGCTCTCCGGAGCAGATCCTCCGTCTCTTCCCGGACTCCTTCCACTCCAGTCTGAAGAACCTGATCACCAAGATCCTGCTGGAGAACAGGTGAGACCCCCAAACATGAGACGTCCCCCGAAGCACGAGACGTCCCCATGTCACTGTCCCTGTGTCCAGCAGGAAGTCTGCGTCTCATTGTCCTCAGCATTAACGTTAAAGACACGCTGACTAATGCTGAACGTGATGTAACTCCAGTCTGTAATGACGTCACGTGTCCCTCTGATGTCTTTCAGTCCAACATGGAGGACAGAAGCTGTCAGCAATCAGAGTGAGTCCAATCAGATGTGATCTTCCTCATGTGGCTCTGCGCTGTGTGTGTTTGTGTGTGTGTGTGTTTTAGCTCTAAACTCTGTGTGTGTGTGTGTGTGTGTGTGTGTGTGTGTGTGTGTGTGTGTGTGTGTGTGTGTGTGCAGTCTCCCTCCCCAAGCTGAAGGACTTGGACTGGAGGGTGGACGTGGTCACGGCCTCAGACTCCGTCAGCCGTATGTCCGTCCCGACCTGCCTGCTTCAGCTGAAGGTGAATATTGATCTGTTGGACTGTCTTCGTGTAATCCGTCCATGTCTCTGATGACGTGTCTTGTTTGATCCTCAGATGGACGATCCGTCAGCAGGCGGTGAGTCGGTTTCCATGGTGACGGTGGAGCTGAGCAGGGAGTCTTTGGACACCATGCTGGACGGACTGGGACGCATCAGAGACCAGCTGTCTGTGGTCGCTGGGAAATAGACAGCTGATTGGCTGGTCTGTGCGGTGACATCACGGTCTTTTCCTGGAAGGTTCGTTTGATTTACGAACCCTGAACGAACGAGTTCATTGATCAGCGATTAGACTGACAGAAATGAATGCTTTTATTTTGAAAAGTGATTTCTCTTTTCATCAGTTTGTAAAGTGACAAAATATTTGGTTGTTTAAACTGAAAAAAACTTTTTTTGATTTGTATTATTTACTTTTTGATGTTGTGGCTGCAGATGATCAGAGGACGGACAGAATATCTGCCAACATGTGATGGACACTTGTCCCTTTTTGTCCGCTCAGACTGCAGAAACGTTTTCCACTAATCTGAAAATAAACTCCTTTAAACCGACTTCGAGTCTCGTTTATTAAGTTACGTTTGTCTCGTCCTTATAAAATGAAGACGCAGGATTTAGGAGT
>JBBMOE010000030.1:625373-669535 GCA_037975065.1 Chaetodon trifasciatus
GGAAGAGGAAGTAGAAGAGGAAGAAAAGGAAGTAGAAGAGGAAGAAAAGGAAGTGGAAGAGGAAGAAAAGGAGGAAGTGGAGGAGGAAGTAGAAGAGGAAGAAAAGGAAGTAGAAGAGGAAGAAAAGGAAGTGGAGGAGGAAGTGGAAGAGGATTAGGAGGAAGAGGAAGTGGAAGAGGAAGAAAAGGAAGTGGAGGAGGAGGAAAAGGAAGTGGAGGAGGAAGTGGAAGAGGAAGAAAAGGAAGTGGAAGTGGAAGAAAAGGAAGTGGAGGAGGAAGTAGAAGAGGAAGAAAAGGAAGTGGAGGAGGAGGAAAAGGAAGTGGAAGAGGAAGAAAAGGAAGTGGAAGAGCAGGAAGTGGAAGAGGAAGATTAGGTGGAAGATTAGGAGGAAGATTAAGTGGAAGAGGAAGAAAAGGAAGTGGAAGAGGTGGGGGAAGAGGAGGAAAAGAAAGTGGAAGAGGAAGTAGAAGAGGAAGAAAGGGAAGTGGAGGAGGAGGAAAAGGAAGTGGAAGAGGAAGTAGAAGAGGAAGAAAAGGAAGTGGAGGAGGAGGAAGTGGAAGAGGAGGAAAAGGAAGTGGAGGAAAAGGAAGTGGAAGAGGAGGAAAAGGAAGTGGAAGAGGAAGTAGAAGAGGAAGAAAAGGAAGTGGAGGAGGAGGAAAAGGAAGTAGAAGAGGAAGAAAAGGAAGTGGAAGAGGAAGTGGAGGAGGAAGTGGAAGAGAAGGAAGTGGAGGAGGAAGTGGAAGAGAAGGAAGTGGAAGAGGAAGAAGTGGAAGAGGAAGATTAGGTGGAAGATTAGGAGGAAGATTAAGTGGAAGAGGAAGAAAAGGAAGTGGAAGAGGTGGGGGAAGAGGAGGAAAAGAAAGTGGAAGAGGAAGTAGAAGAGGAAGAAAGGGAAGTGGAGGAGGAGGAAAAGGAAGTGGAAGAGGAAGTAGAAGAGGAAGAAAAGGAAGTGGAGGAGGAGGAAGAGGAAGTAGAAGAGGAAGAAAAGGAAGTGGAAGAGGAAGTGGAGGAGGAAGTGGAAGAGAAGGAAGTGGAGGAGGAAGTGGAAGAGAAGGAAGTGGAAGAGGAAGAAAAGGAAGTGGAGGAGGAAGTGGAAGAGAAGGAAGTGGAAGAGGAAGAGGAAGTGTAGGAGGAAGTGGAAGAGAAGGAGGAAGATTAAGTGGAAGAGGAAGAAAAGGAAGTGGAAGAGGAAGACAAGGAAGTGGAAGAGGAAGTAGAAGAGGAAGAAAAGGAAGTGGAAGAGGAAGTGGAGGAGGAAGTGGAAGAGAAGGAAGTGGAAGAGGAAGTGTAAGAGGAGGAAAAGGAAGTGGAGGAGGAAGTGGAAGAGGAAGTGGAAGAGGAAGTGGAAGAGAAGGAAGTGGAAGAGGAAGTGGAAGAGGAGGAGGTGGAAGAGGAAGTGTAGGAGGAAGTGGAAGAGGAGGAAAAGGAAGTGGAAGAGGAAGTGGAAGAGCAAGTGGAAGAGCTCTTCTCCTGACGATCAAAACATCAGTTTACCTGAACTCTTTTCTTTTCTTTTCTTTTCTTTTCTCTTTTTTCTTTTCTTCTCTTTTCTTTCTGTCTTTGAACCCTTTCGTTGTTTCACTCAGACAATGAAGATCATGAGAAAAGTCTGGAAAATTCTTCGGTGTTTTTACCTCCAGGTCGTCCTGTGCTCCCGCCGCTGTGTAGACCTTCAGTTTCAGCTCGCCCAGCTCGATGCTACGTCCCTGGATGATGATGTCATTGGCCAGCGACAGCTGCCTGATGTGCTGTGATGTCATCAAGTCGAGACCCGACAGCAAACAACCTGATGGGACCACCAGAGGACCCTGATGAAGAGGTCAAAGGTCACGACAAGGGTGAAGTAACAGCAGGGCCGGTGGAAGTATTCACATCCTTTACTTCAGTAAAAGTACTAATACTACACTGAAGAATACTCTGTTAAAAACAGATTCAGAACAGAGTCAGAACTCAAACGAACAGATTAACTGGAGTTGACAGATTAACAGATTAACACCTTTCAGTCGTTTAGAAACCAAAATGAGTTCCAGGTCAAAAACACCAGAATTAAGCGGCGGCGGTGACTTCCTGACCTGTAGGTGGCAGTGTTGCACCACCGCTCCCGTTGCCATGGTGATGTCTCTCTCCAGGACACTGTTGATGACTCGGCCTCCTTCGGCCACGCCGCCGTCTCTCTGAGGACAGACAGGAAGTCAGGTGGGTTAGTGACGCTGCAGAGGGACGCTCTGATGACGCTGCGTGAGGCGGAACAGGAAGTGTCACCTGGATGTGAGACAGAGCGTTTCTGTCTGTCCAATCACGGCTCAGCCGCTCGACATGCTGCTTTCCAGACAGAGTCAAGTAGTCATAGCGACCGCCAGGGATGTACTCTGTCAGAGCAAAGCACAGGTGAGGACATGCAGTAATACTACAGCGTACAAATACTTGCAGGACAAAGAAGACAAGATGGACCGCAGCATCCACAGGGGGACGCAAGAGACAAGTCAGACCGGACGGGACTGACGGAGACACCCACCGAGTCTGAGCGGAGTCCCTCTGAGGATCCTCCACAGCTCCGTCCTGCCGCCCCTCACTGCCACCCCCTGTGGTCCAACGGCAGAACTGCAGCCAGCTCTGTCCTCACTCACAAACTGATCCTGGGTCAGATCTGAGCAGAGACATTTCAAGACGTCCAGGAACAAAGAGATCTGAGGATGAAGACGAAGGACAGTTCTACGTCTGCGCCACTGTGGTCATTTTTAAATGAGACAAATCAGGACAAACGTTCGAAGACAAGTCAAACCTGCAGAAAGACGAGAGGACAAAGACAATCAGCTGAGACAAAACTGACAGAACGAAGTATTTAGCAATCCTGGAAGAAGGCCTGAGACATTTCACTCAAAGATACCAAGTAAAAGTACAGCAGTACAGTCAGCTCTGTGCAGTAAAAGTACAACAGTACAGTCAGCGTCATGCAGTAAAAGTACAGCAGTACAGTCAGCTCCATGCGGTAAAAGTACAGCAATACAGTCAGCTTCATGCAGTAAAAGTACAGCAGTACAGTCAGCTTCATGCAGTAAAAGTACAGCAGTACTGTCAGCTTTATGTAGTAAAAGTACTCTGATCTAGTTTAGGCCAGTGGGGCCAAACCAAAGTATGAAGTACCCTAAAATTGAAACACTCAAAGTTAAAATACCTCAAAGCTGTACTACAGTGCTTGTGGAAATGTACTTCCTACCACTGACACTGCTTCTTCCTACGTGTACCTGGAGGGGCGGAGCTCCAGAGTCCAGGCCCAGGTAGGTGCAGCCGTCCAGAGGAGGAGAGACGTGAGTCTGCAGCAACTTCTCTGATACAGACCTGCTAAAGAAGACAGGACCTGAGACCTGCACAGAGGGACAGACAGTGGGACAGAGAGTGAGACAGAGAAAGAGAGACAGGGACAGACGGAGGGATAGACAGAGAGAGAGAGAGAGAGACAGTGGGACACAGACAGGGACAGGCAGGGACAGGCAGGGACAGACACGTCTGCAGCATTAGTGTTTAACGTCATAATAAACTGAAAGTCTCGTTTAATTTCAGAACATTTATCAAACATCAACTTAAAGATGAAACACATGATTTCTTCATTTCTCCAATGGACAATCAGCACAGTCTCATCTTATCTTATCTTATCTCATCTGATCTTGTCTTATTAATTCTGCAGGACATTCAGACACTTTTTCACCAAAACAAACTGAAAGGATGAAGGAGAAGAGGAAGACGAGCGGGCTGCTGAGCCTCTTTCGGCTGGATTCAGCCGTTCACGCAGCTTCACGCTCGTCTGCTCGGTTTGTCCGTTTGACAGCGAGACTCTGAAACAAACGACGCTCACGCTCGTGAACGCAGCCTGGAGGCAGACAAACACCAGAAGAAGAAACAGGTCTGACAGGAAATCCACAGCTGTTTGACACAAAGGAGGACGCACCAGCGGCACTTTCCCATCAGCCATCACTGCTTGTTCAATCTGCTCCTGCGTCCCCCTGTAGATAATGTCCCTGACCCGACCCTGAGAGACAAAACAAACGCACCCTGAGTCCCATGGCACATTCAACACGACGTGTCACCAAGAAGACACGAATAAAAGTCGTTCAAAACGTTACGCTGACAAAAGTAAAGTAAAAATAAGAATAAATAAAAGTTTAAGCTTCAAAGTTTGAGTTTAAACAAAGTGAGCACCTGCTGGTCGGACAGGTAGACTCCGTGATTGGCTGCATAGGAGACGTCACCTGGTAACGCCAAAACCCGAACGCCAGAGAAACCGTCCCAGGACAAAGCTAACACACACACACACAAACATACACACACATGGATACCACAGTCCACAGAGATATTTGTAGTACTCTCAGATGTATGCAGTACATGCAGTACATGTACAGAGCAGTACTCCAGCCTCGGTAAACCATAGCTGATCACACTCACTGAAGTCCGGAGGGATGGTGAGGATCATGTCTGTGCTGCAGACCCACACACCAGCAGGAGAACCAGGACAGACCTGCAGGATTAAAACATGTCGGTAACACGCTGACGTTCACGCTCACTTCAAATCAGCTGATCAGGGACTCAGCACACCTGGTTACTGAGGCAGTCCAGCAGCAGGTCCACACAGCAGACCGGGGCCTGGACTCTCTGCTCGGGTTTCTCTGCCGGCAGCCAGCAGAAGGCTCTGCTGCAGGAGCTCCAGGGGAAGTCTCGACCCTGCAGGAGGACAAAACATCTGAAGACCACAGACATCTGCAGGACTGAGGACCACAGACATCTGCAGGACTGGGGACCACAAACGACGAAAGTGCTGCTGGACTCACCGTGTGGAGGATGAGGATGTGAGCATCGTCCAGGACGTCTGCTGTGACCACCTGAGGACAGACGACACATCAGTAACCTTAAGTTAAATTAATAAGTTAAGTTAAGTTAATAAACTGAATATCTTTGGGTTCTGGACGGTTGGTCAAATAACATGAGACATATGAAGACACCTTGAGCTGTCGACATGTCCAGTCTAACTCACCGTGTGTCCCGCTCTGTTGCTCAGGTGTTCAGCGGCGACCAGCAGAGCGTTCAGCGTCGCCCCCCCGCTGCCCAGCGGCTCCTGGCGGTCCCGCACTGTCAAAACCAACGCACCCTGAGAGAGAGAGCCACGCTGCTGCCGCAACTCCAGCTCTGAGACACACACACACACACACACACATGCACACACACACACACACACACACAGACACACACACACACACACATGCATACACACACACACACACACACATGCATACACACACACACACACACACACACACACACACACACACACACACACACATGCATACACACACACACACACAAACACACACACATGCATACACACACACACACACACACACACAGACACACACACATGCATACACACACACAGACACACACACACACACACACATGCATACACACACACACACACACACACACACATGCATACACACACACACACACGCATACACACACACACACACGCATACACACACACACACATGCATACACACACACACACACGCATACACACACACACACACACACACACACATGCATACACACACACACACACAGTTTGGATGTTAAGTATTTGGATCTTTTACTGAAGTAAAGGTAGAATTACTACAGTGTACAAATACTCCTGCAGTCCTGCATTCACAGTGTTACAGTGTTATTAGAAAACGGAAATACTCAAGTGCAGTACCTGAGTAAAAGTACTCAGTTACTTCCACTGTCTTTTGTATTTTTCCTAAACCGTCACGAGGTCAATATGAGAAGAATTAAAGTGAACCACGTGTGAAATATTTATTCCACCTGTGAAACTACTTCAAGTCGTTGTTAAAACTCTGACAGGTTAACTGAAGTACTCTGAAGACAGGCGTCCTATCTGTCCACGTCCTATCTGTCCACCAGCGCCACTCTCGGACTCAAAGATCGTCGAGGGAGCAGATGCTCCTCACCTCTCTGGAAGGAGTAGACGCTGTCTTTGTGCTGGCAGGTCAGGACGACCACCGTCCACGTGAAGCCGCCGCTGGAGGACATCTTCTGCCGGCTTGTCTCTGCTCAGAGTCCTCCGCCCGCCGCACAGGTCATCACCAACACCGAGAAACGGACGAACCCCAAGAGGGTGACTTCTGACTGCAGCGGGGCGGAGTTAGCAGGTTAGCAGAGAGGAGTAAAACGAACGGACCCTGACAAGCTTCACCTGCTGCGGACGGTCAATGAAATGTGCTTAAATTCACACGAAGTCACCTGTTTGTTGATTCTTCGGTGTCCTCGCGTCCTCTTCCGTGTGACGTACAAGGAAACTACAAACGGAGGCGGGCTCGTGACGTCACTGGGGAGCGCGTACACGGACTGTGGTGCCACACGTGACTTCTTTTACGGTTTTATTGTTTACATCAGAACCACTTTTGTCCTGTGAAGCCTGTCAGACACGACTGAGGGACTTAGTCCTACCGGAAGTTTTCACTTCCTGTTTCCGGTGCCTTCTTCCTCCTGACAGATTTTTTTTCTTGATTGGTTGATTGATGAGTTCATTGTGTTTGTGTGGGACAAGAGACTGAACGGAGACACTGCAGCTGTCTGTCCAACAGACACATTAAACACTGAGAGACAGAAGACAAACAAACTGACCTGAGAACAGCTCAAAGTCAGTATATTTCATGTTTTTCATTGATTTCTGCTGATTGTGAATCTGATGCAGTGACACGTTTCACAGACTGACAGATGTGGAAAAAACACCTGTTTGGAACATTCCACAGGTAAACAGGCTGGTCTGAGGACACCTGGACCAGGACATCATGTCCTCTGATCATGAATGAAAACAACAGCAGCAGCAAGAAAAGTCAAAGTTTCACCGTCAACATTTATTTATCTGACGTTCAATTAATGTTCAAATGTGTTTATATGAAGCTTCATGCCCCCCCGACGTCCCCGCGGGTCTAAAAGAGACGTCCTCATGGGTCTAAAAGCCTCCACATGAACATCAAAGATGAAAGTCTCCAGATTAAAAACATAAAACGTTTAATGAACTATACAAAGTGAATTCATCAGAAATTATATACACATTTACACCAAAACGCCACGAAGCAAGTCAGGAGGCAGCAGAGCGGACCCCCAGTCCAGCAGCCCTTCTTCACCTTCAGTCTTCGTCCTCCTCATCCTCAGCAGGCAGCGGCCTGGACCTGCAGACACAAAAGCAGTCGGGTCAGAGGACAGAGACGCTGCGTTCGCTGTCCATCGGTCTGATCATTAAAGTTCAGCAGAAACATTCGTTCATCCTGTTTTCACTTTATCGAACTTCACATTTAAACACGTTCTTCGTCACGGACGGTCCAGAGACCAGAGCTCGCTCAGTCCACTCTGGATGTCAGTCAGTCAGTCAGTCAGTCCATCGTTTCAACAAAACCCAAAAACAGTGAATATCTAGAATAAAATCTCAGTTCTGATGGGATCCAGGAGACTTCAGAGATCAAACTTCACGTCTTCGAACGTCATCGTGACCTCGACCGTCGGACCAGGACGACATCTGATGAGGTTCACGCCGCCATTTCAGCCATCGTCATGACACAGAGCCGTAACTTCACCGCCAGAGACACTCAGAAACTGTCCTCAGTGAGACGCAGACCCTGAAACTCTGACGAGTTCTTCTGCACTGTCTTCAGGTGAGGACAGACACCAGCAGAGGCTGCTGGGAAATGTTTGACCTTTGAACTGATCCTGAATCAGTGGGAGCGGCCTGCAGATGTTAACCGCCGAGTCGGTCCACGTCCAAACTGGAGCAGTGAGTCCGGAGACGAAGCATCGCTCAATTCTGCTGAATATGAATCTGATCAATGTGATTGAAGACAAACTGATTCTATTACAGAGCTGCAACCACTCACCGATCGATCGATTGATCGATCTCCAGTTTCAGATGGTCAGATGTCAGAAACTGAACGGGTTCATGTTCTGACAGTTGAACTGAGATGAGATGAACTGAAGCTGTCAGCTGGACGCTCAGTGATGATCAACACGTGGAGTCTTCAACGAACAGCTTAAATAAAATCACTTTTTAAGAAAAACCGTCGTCTGCTGCGTTTTAAGAGGATTTACTGCTTTTCTTCATCTGCAGGTTTTGTTCTGCTGGCTGGACAAAAACAACCCGACCGTGACCCGGACTTTACAGGCCGGCTGATAATCAATGAATCACAATCAGCTGACTGACTGACAACAAACTGGACAATCTGATCACCTCCAGAAGAAAACCTCCAAATAGGGATGCACATTTTGGATTTTTTTTATGACCGTTAACCGATAAGATTTAAATGCCCTTCCATGCTGCCATTCCGACATTCCGTCATTCCGACGATGCACACACGATGCACACACACATTAAATCCGTCATTTACCGCCAGCTGCAGTGTGTGTGCAAAACAGGGGATCGAGTCCCAGCTGACCCGTCCGGGAGAGTTGGCTGCCACGATGTTGCGCGCGTTGTCGTGGACGCCTGCGGACACTTTCCCACTAAGTCCCCACGTCTCCACCGCATCAACCAGTTTAGCTGTGAGGTTATCAGCTGTGTGTCTACCTGGCACGCTCTGCGTTAACAGGACGGCAGAATTAACTTTCCAGTACTCGTCGATATAGTGACATGTAATTGTCACGTAGCTCTCTGTTGTGAGCGCGGTCCGGTACATGCAAGTCGCGTTTTACCCCCATGAGTTGATTGAATTACGTAGCTTAAAAACAAAATTGACCGTTAGTATTAATCGGTTAGAGTTACTGTTATCGGTTAACGGTTAAACGGTTAACCATGTGCATCCCTACCTCCAAACCATCAGATTCAGAGTTCGAGAGACGAAACCTTCAGATAATGTGACTTAAAGCAGACGGACATACTTCCTGCCGGCCTTGGACATCCCGCTGCCTCCGGCCTCTTCGTCGTCCTCTACCTCTTGGGGCCTCTGGTTCTCCTTCTCGGGCTTCCTCGGGGGACCACCGAAGAAGTCTCCGATGCCCTTCTGCCAGGTGGGCGTGGGACGGGGACACACCGGGTTACCGCCCGCATACTTGCTCTTTGCTGTGAATAAAAAAACACCATCGTCTCAACATCAACTCCACCATAATGTGCACGGTACATATTCTGGGATGTTGTCGTCAGGGCTGGTGGAGACTGACCAGGTGTGGAGCACTGGCTGCTGGAGGACGAGGAATTGGCTGAACTGGAGCCCAGAGACTTCCGGGGCGCAGAAGCTGCAACAGCTGCAAACACAAGCACACACATGACTGGATGTGTCCTCGAACTGGATGCAGGACAGCCATGTCTGAATGGACAAACAATGGGAAGCAGTCTGACCAGCCTTCATTGCGCCTTGTCGAGGAGTGTGAGAGAAAAGCACAGTGTAGATATAACGTCCCAAAAACCGAGTGAAGTGAGTAAATAAAGAGGCTGCAGAGCGAAATGGTCGCCGGTCTCTGCATGAAGGGATATTTAAAATGGGCGTTTTAACGCAGCAACACCTGAGCCAAGTTTTAAAAGAACAAACTGAGACTGAACGGCAGATCAGTTAATGCCGAAGTTACCAGAGGATCCCTTCAGTTAAAAAAATATTGTCCTTCATGTCCTCTCACACATGTGCCTTCGACCAACAGCAATAAGGCGTTGAATTGTGTAACTGCTCAATGGGGGTTGGTGCGAAGTCCGCACAAAGACGCACTGCGGCGCTCAAATCTGGCGCCAGTTTGCAGAAAGAAAGACACAACTTCTGGAAACGACCACGAAAATGTCATCTGATCAGACCGGATAAGAAAACTAAACTGTAACTACGGTTTTTCATAACAACAAGACTTAAGTTTATTTCTTTAAGACATTTCTTCGGCTGTTCACATGAAACCAGAAGCTCAGCCTCCGTGTTGGCGGGAGGCTGCTGTCGGACAGACTAACGGAAAACTGTCCCTGTGACCAGGCGACATGAGCCCGTTATCCTGACATCCTGGCTAATATTTCTGCTCATAAAAACTCGAATCATTTATGTCGAAGGACTGTTCAGGGGAAGCAGCTATCTTACACTGTCCGCTTTGTTTGGCAGTACGACCCGGGCCCGCCAGACTACTTGGCAAAACGGCGATGCCCAGGCACAAATTAGCAATTTCAAGTTAAATTCGTAATAAATGTCTGGACTGTGTTACTGTACCTTTTCTGTATGATCCGGGAACACTGTCGGCTTTAGTCCTGACCATGTTGGTAGTGACCTATAATACCAAGCGATGCTTCAACACTAGCTACACAGAGCACAGTGGAAGAAGCGAAGCGTCCCGCCTTGGTTTAAAAAGCAGAGCGGATGGGGCGGGAGTTTTCTTCTTCTGTGTCTTCTATTCTGGACGCAGAATGTCGTGCTGCCCTCTGGAGGCAGAGCGAGTCGTTCACCAATCAGATGATCCCCTTATTCCAAGAAGTCTTTCCTACTTCCTCATTATGTCTCTCTACAACACGTGGAGCTCAATTTGCACCTGATTTTTATCATTGAAATTATCCTAATGAATTAATCACTGCAGATCAGCATCCTGTGGTAACAGAGACCGGTGACAACCATCTGTAAGGGCCGGTAATCAGGCCCACAAGGCCAGGATAGACTGCCTGAAGCAGGGTGACCGATATTGATCCAGTGCGGGAGAAACAGCTGAAGTTACTGGGTTTCCCAGGTTATACGTGCCAGACAATCAGGTCTTGGCTGCTTGTTTTACAGCACTCACTCACAATTTTTACAGTAACATGACTGTAGGAGCTATTTCTTTGGTTTATATTCAATAGTTTATTCTATAGGTATTTTTGTTGTTGTTGTTGTTTATATCACCACTAGGGGGCACTAGGTTAGGCACAGCAGGTAATAGGGATTGCCAGGTTGGAGCCAGGTGATTGGCACCGGGAGAGGGAAATGGGTTTTTACCACACACACACACACACACACACACACACACACACACACACACACACACACACACACACACACACACAGGGCAGAGCAGGTCAGAGAAAAGCGTCATGTGTTAGTATGTTTAAAGACTGAGAATAAATCACTGAAACGTGGAAGCCGGCCTTGAATTCTTTGTTAGTGTGCGTAAACCTAACCAACCTGGTGCATCCGTGGCCTTTTGAAAGTTTCAATTTTGAATTTTTTCTTGAGTTTTTGGATGTTTTAAAAAGCCCTTTTTGTCTTTGTTTTTTGGACAAATGGCCACAACAATTATGTAAAATTAAAGTTTTAATCAGGAACAGAAACAACTTCTGTTGCAAACGTCAAAACAGAGGACATTTAATTTGTCTTTTTAATGAGTAAATACCTTTGAGGAAAGTGCTGAAATACTTCAATGTATTTTCAATCCATTTCAGATTAATTAATTATTGATTGATTATTTGTGTAGCCACGTGTTTTACGCAGATGAGCTTGTACTGAGCAGCTTAGTTCACATACAGCTCTAACTGCATGTTGTTAGGTCATTATCATGAAGACGAAGGGTTTTCTAAAAGTAAGCATCGACATTCAATCACTTCACTTCATGCTGTGATTTAAAGTTAAAGTTACAGTTCAGTGTTTGTAAGTGTTTCTAATGTTATATCTAATTCATTTTTTGTAATGTGATAATAAAAGTACGTTCTTCTGTATTTGTGAAACAAAGTTCACTTCTGCAATAAAGTCGAACAGCTTTCTACTTTTTGTCCCTCCTGGTTGTCCGTAGTGGCGGTTTATTGGCTGCAGGCGGCTCACAAAACAAACCAGCTTCAACAACTTATCCGTCTTTAACTTATCTTTCAGGGTGAGTGTGACACGTTTTACTGAAAAGCCTCAAACTTTGGAATCGTTTCCGATAAGTTTCTGCTTGTTTTGTGTTGTTTAATCCGATTTCAAGGCTGTTTGGGAACTTTAAGAGCCGCTGTGGCTACTTTAGTGTGCCGCTGTTGGAGCTAGCGCTGACGTTAGCTGTTAGCTAAGGCTAACTAACTTTGCCGGCTGTTAGCCAGCCTGACGGTTGGCGACCACCGGCTCACCAGGCGCTCCTGTTTCTCCTGAATGAAGCATGAACTAGAGGACTGGATGCTGCTGTTTTAAAGGTGTGTCCAGCTGCTGCTGCTGCCGTGATAGTTTTCCTTTCCTGTTGACGGTCAGGTACTTCAGCTGATCTGTCACCGTCACTTCTCTTATTACTGTTGTTCATCCACAGTTCAGTCAAAATAAAGGTCTGTCCTACCAAAAACTGATCGTTCCGCCTGTTTTGCAGGTATTAAAACAGGTAGAAACGACTGGTTGTAATTTAGCAGGTGAAATAATGCAGATGATTGCAGAATAGAGCCTTTTTTGTCTTCTGTGAATCTGCGTGTTCGGACTGTTTGATCCAGCAGCTGCAGACCAGAAACCAGGTGACAGGATCACTTTTTGGCATCTGCATTACCTTTTGAAGCAATGATCTGATGCTTCCGTGCCCCGTTTCTCTATGTTTATTTGAATTTATTGATAATCTGTACAGCATGCAACCCCTTTTTTCCTTAGACCCCCTGTTTGGATGTGAGAAGACCCCCAAAAGACAGTAAAAGACAAGAGGAGAGAGAAGGAGACAGAGAGAGAGAGAAGGAAGACAGAGATCCAGATCCAGTCATCTGGAATGAGACACTGACAGCCAGGACAGAGAGAGGTCTCAGGGGGACTGATGGTCCAACATAGAGAAGTCTGAGTGAAGAGAGGGACGAGGAGGAGACGAGGAGGAGAGAGGAGTTAGAGGGAGGCACACAGCTTGGATGTAGAAAGTTTCTCTAAGTGACTGAAAAGATCTGTGATCAGGACCGATGACGAGTACTTTCCTGTAATTTGCCTACTCGCTTATTAATTTGACTTTTACCTTTGATGTGTCTCCAGGCGTTGCCATGGAGGACGTGACCCGCCTGGTGTCCACAGGAGACACTGTGAAGATCTGGGATGCAGTTTCCATGGCACCGCTGGAGCAGTTTAACCCACATAGCATCAGCCACCCTGTCGCACAGGCCTGCTGGAGCTCCAACAGTATCCTGACTGAGAGACGGACAGATGGACAGACAGAGAGACAGACAGACAGAGAGAGAGAGAGAGACAGATGGACAGAGAGAGAGAGAGACAGACAGAGAGACACACAGACAGACAGAGAGAGAGAGAGACAGATGGACAGAGAGACAGACAGACAGAGAGAGAGAGAGACAGATGGACAGACAGAGAGACAGACAGACAGAGAGACACAGAGAGACAGATGGACAGACAGACAGATGGACAGACAGAGAGACACACAGACAGAGAGACAGATGGACAGAGAGACAGATGGACAGAGAGAGAGAGACAGATGGACAGAGAGACACACAGACAGAGAGAGACAGACAGACAGATGGACAGAGAGACACACAGACACACACACAGACAGACAGAGAGACACACACACACAGATAGACACACAGACACATACAGACAGACAGATAGACACACAGACACACACACACAGATAGACACACACACACACACACAGATAGACACACAGACACACACACACACACACAGATAGACACAGACACACAGATCTCGGTCTATTAAATGTCAGGATCCTGGAAAATCAGTTTCAGTTTATCGTCACAGAAAAAAATGTGACTGTTTCACATTTTATCTTAAAACTTGACTCAAAAGAAGAAGTCATTTCCAGAATATTTGCTGTCTGTGTGGGATTGTTCATCTCGATTGCTGAGAATTTGTGTCCGTCTCACTGCGCTCTGTGGCCAAGCTCCAGATCAGCAGCGCAGCGTGATCCACCTGTGAGGCCCAGAGGATCCACAGAGGATCCACAGTGGATCCACAGTGGATCCACAGTGGATCCACTGTGGATCCACTGTAAACTCCTCTGTCATGTGATCAAAGGTGTGATAAAGCCTGTGTAAACTGGTGCTCGTTGAGTCAGAGCTGAACCAGCCTTGACCAGTTCTTCAGACCAGTACCTGGTGAGTGCCAGCAGCAGTGGAGACAAAGTGGTGGTTTCCAGCCTCAAATCCTCTCCTGTTCCAGTGGTGGAACTGGCCGATGGGGTGAGCACACGGCGTTTCTGTCCAGTCACAGAGTGTGTGTGTGTGTGTGTGTGTGTGTGTGTGTGTGTGTGTCACACAGCTGGGGTTCAGTCCTCAGCCTCACTGATGACGCCTCCTTTTCATTATCCAATCAGAAAAAACAAACCCGTGTGTGTCTGAGCTCCTCGTCTCAGTTTCTGGTGAGTGGAGGTCTGGATCACTGTGTTCACATCTGGGACCTGAAGACCAAGAGACTGCACCGCTCGCTCAAGGTAAGACCTCACACAGACAGGACAGGACAGGTCAGGACAGGGGACAGGAGACAGGACAGGTCAGGACAGGGGACAGGACAGGACAGGACAGGACAGGGCAGGACAGGACAGGAGCTGAAGTTGACTGAAGCAGCTCCGTAGGAGACACAGCGTGCTGCAGGGAAAGGTTTCAGTGTGGTCACTGTTGAGGACCTCGTGAAGGTTTGAGGACACACTTGACGTCACAGTGTCTCTCTGTCTCTCAGGACCATAAAGAAGAGGTGACCTGTGTGTCCTTTAATGCCAATGATAGCTACATCGCCTCCGGTTCCACCAGTGGAGATCTGGTCCTCCACAGTCTGACCACCAACCTGTCCAGCAAAGCCTTTGGACACGGCAGCAACCAGGTCAGACATCCTGTGTCTCAGTGAGACGTCTTCAAAATGCTCTGTCTGTCCAGCAGCCTGAAAGTCAAAGATAGAACGGAGAAAAGCAGAAAAGACTAACAGAACTGTCTGATCCTCAGCCCGTCCACGACCTGAGGCTGTCCACGCTGAAGCGCTCCCTGCTGGGCAGCGTTTCCGACAGCGGCACCTTGGTCCTGTGGGACTCCAACACCCAGAAGGAGCTCCACGTGTTTGACAGCGCCCACAAAGCCCCGGGCTCCGGCTTGGCCTTCTCCCCCGCCAGCGAACTGCTTGTGGTCAGCGTCGGCCTGGACAAGAAGATCGTCTGCTACGACACGTCCAGCAAGATGTAACTTGACTTGTTTTTCCATGATCCTCCGTGTGACCGAGCACTCGGCTCGCCGTCACGTTTAAAGAACCCAGTGTGCTGCGCTCAGTCAGAGAACGTTATGGTTCTGTGGAGAGCAGCCGTCAGCTGTCCTGAATGTTTGCATGTGTGTCTGCAGTGTCTTGAGGTCCATCCGGGTGGACAGTCCACTGACCTCTGTGGACTTCACTCTGGACGGCACCGGTCTGGTAGTGGGATCCACTCAGGGGAAGATCTATCAGTACGACCTGAGGAACTCCAGCACCCCCACCAGGATCATGGTGGCTCATAAAACCTCCGTCACCTGCCTGCGCTTCCAGAGCAGCTCCAGCAGACACAAGGTGGCAGCAGAGCGAACACAGCACTCACCCTTTGACCAGCTGTGATTGGTCCATATTTCCACCAGGGTTTTCTATTGGACGCTGATATTCAGAGCTGAAGTCCGTAAACCCAACGTGTTCATCTCTGCTCTCTCTCTCCTCCAGGCCAGTAAACTGGGCTCTACCAAGATCACCAGCACTAAGAAATCCTCAACCAAGCTGTCGAGCAGCCAGCCAGACCCCGCCCCCAGCGCAGGCCACTCCCCCCACAGGCAGATGACAAGTACAGGTGGGTTCATGTCATTGGTCACTGTGAACGTGGTCAGTGGACCGTTCATAGAGCGTTTCTGCTCTGACGGCAGCTTAATTTATTATGACACGAATCGTTCGTTATGGTGCTCACGTTACCTGCAGTGACTTGTGTTGTGTCCAGCAGGGGGCGCTGCTGCAGATGTGATGTCACGAGAGGCTGAAGGCCAGCAGGGGGCGGAGCAGCTTCCCGTTATGGACAAGTTCAGCAGCGTTGGACGAAACAGTCTGGACGTCTTCTCTCCTGCTCGGGAAGGTCAGAATGTGACGCTGTGTCCACAGCACAGAGCGTCCCCGCACTCAGATCATTAAAGGGACAGACATGAAAGTCCCACTGCTGCCTCAATTCAGACCACAGAATAAGAACCTGCTGTCACTCCTACAGCCGTTTACAGGCGCCTCTGTCGTTTAGTTAAAGAGTAACAGCGGGAGGGGGGTCAGGTGTTGATGTCACCTGTACATCAGTAAGAGTTACTGTAAAAAACCCCTGAAGGAATCTTTTAACTGTCATGACTGGACTGAATCTTTATTTAGAACATCATCCATTGAATCTGTAATATTACACATCTGCACTATTCAGACCCTCTAGTTCAACCTGCTCAGGGGGGTTAAGAGGGAGCTGAAGGGGGTCACGGGTAAACTTGAGACAAAGACACTGCGAGGTGAAGGGGACAGGTGACGCAGGTGCATGCAGAAACAACAGGAAGTTAGCTGTAGTTTAGCTGCTGATTGGAGCGTCTCACAGTCAGCAGGTGTAGCTGCAGGGGTGACACACGACTCATTAAGCTGCTTTAAAACATGTGGAAGAACCTGCTGCTCTTAACCGCAGAGCTCCTCTGAGAAGCTTCGTGTTTTTAAGTTTCCTTCAGCATCACAGTGAGAGTTTTCTGTACACCCATGAGTTCACTGCTAACAAGAGCTGCTAGCAGCTGCTGCTAACAGGAGCTGCTAACAGGAGCTGCTAACAGGAGCTGCTAATTGTCCTTGNTGCTGCTAACAGGAGCTGCTAACAGGAGCTGCTAACAGGAGCTGCTAATTGTCCTTGTGCTGTTTTGTCCAGATTCTCGGACCCTGGGGACGGCTGGAGACACACCGTTTGGAAGGACACACGGTACGGCAGGAAGTCACTCAGAAGTCTGACAGAAGCTGGTTTGAACGATGCTGCTGGTTCTGGACTAACTTCGATGCTGTGTCTCCATAGCTACCAGTTTGGAGATGCTGTCCAGAGAAGGGGAGGGTCAGCAGGTCATAGGTCGGGCCAGTCTGGACATCTTCTCCCCAGTCAGAGAAGGTCAGGCCTCTTTCACTCTACTGGTTACTGATGTCCTCTGACTGCATGAGAACACGTCCACAGGTCTTTGTCCTCTTCAGACTCTCACTCAGGGGTCAACTCGCACGGTAAGACTCCGCTGGGAATGCCTCTGGTCGCTTCTGCAGGGCGATGCTACAGCCCGCTGTCCATCTTCCAGACCCCTCCACCAATCAGAGAGGAGGAGCCAATCCCTGCTGCAGCAGCTGAACCATGTGACTCCAGAAAGGTGCTGACCTCTGACCTCTTAGTTGAGAAGTTAAACTACCTTCCTGACAACATGGTGTACCTGCAGACTGTAGCATTTCATGACGCAGCGTAACGTCACTTATGATGTCATATTCGTCTTGATTGACAGTCTGACAAGGGCAGCAGCTCCAGCCTAGAGAGGGAGGGCCAGACTCCGCCCACATCCTCCCAGCAGACCAATCACAGCCAGCCGGCTTCAACCTTCTTCACCCCGGAGCCCGGCCTCAGGAGAGCCAATGGTATTCAAGCTCAGCTCAGCTATGACTCACCTGTCCAGGGAGCTCCGCCCACTGCCACAGCAGGTAAAGCACCGACTGCAGGTCGTGGGTTTGATTCCCATGTGGTGCGTGTTTACCGCTGCTTTTCAGTCCGACACAGACCACAGACACCCTGCTTCTACTGACACCACTCACCTGCTCTGTGCAGGGCGGAGACAAAACACCACGCTGTGCTGTCCTGTCTGTCCTGTCTGTCCTGTGTGTCTATCCTGTCCTGTCTGTCTGTCTATCCTGTCCTGTCCTGTCCTGTCTATCTGTCTGTCCTGTCCTGTCTGTCCTGTTGACTGTCAGCTGACAGACTCACCTTCAGACCTGCTGCCTGCTTCACCTCAGTGTGTTTCCTGTCCGTGCGTCACAGGCGGCACGCCGGCGTGAGCTAACGGAGGTCGGCCATCATACAGGAAGTGTTGACACTGAAAGGAGGCAGAATGACAGAAGTGTTTATTTTAGCTGAACAGTAAGATGTTTGAAACGTGTGAATGAAGAAGTGTTGATGGTCATGAAGCCAGTCGATAACTGTCAAACAGCCCCAACAGGTAAGACGGTGTTAGCCCACCTGTCCGTCACCTGTCCGTCACCTGTCCGTCACCTGTCCGTCACCTGTCAGCCACCTGTCAGTCAGTCACCTGTCCGTCACCTGTCCGTCACCTGTCCGTCACCTGTCCGTCACCTGAATGAACAGAGGGCGTTTGCTGGAGTTCAGGGAGTGAGGGGTTGCCAGGCCGCCGCCTCATATGCGAAGTGTTTGATGAACAGGTGGTTTGTGGTCCTAACGGTCCCGCCTGCTCCTTCAGGTCCAGCTCTGTCGGCGGCGGTTTCCTCCTCGCTCTCCCAGAACATCGCGGAGGTGGTGGGACAGGCAGGAGCTGCTCCTCTCACCTCCCTGCAGATCCACTTCATCCAGAACATGATCCACGACACTCTGGAGGACTTCAGGTTTGTCTCAGAGCACAGATTCACAGCTGTGACAGGAGACATGGAGACATGTAGGATCCTAACGCTCTGGGTTTTTGTCCTTCGTCTCTTCAGGGACACCTGTCACAGAGACATCGTCAACCTGCAGGTGGAGATGGTCCGACAGTTTTACATCCAGCTGGTGAGAACAGACGTGTTCCTCCTCCGTCGCGTCAGTGCTGTCAGTGTCCTGATTGGCTGGATTTCTCCTGTTGTGTAATAAAGAAGCCAGGTTAATGTGTCTCAGGAGACAGGACACTTTCAGTTTGACACACGCTGGTGTTTTGCGCTTCACGTCTTCTTGAAAGTCTCGTCTGTCCCGTCTGACTCGTGTCCTTGTTGTTCCAGAATGAGATCCACGGTCTGATCGAGAGGTACTCGGTGAACGAGTCTCTGGTGGAGGAGATCGAGAGGCTGAAAGAGGAGAACCGCAGGCTGAAGACCAACTACTGACCCCGTCCTCCAGACACCGTGTCCCCCGAGTCCAGCCTCCCAGGCAGCGTCTCCTCTTGGACTGTCCTCCCTCGCCAAGGTTATGTTTAGCTTAGAGATGGTTGTGGTTTGAGTTTGTGTCCTGAGGCGAGAACGTCTTCGGTCAGAGTCCAGCCGGAGTGGACACTCTGCCTTCTGTCTGCTGACTGAAGAGGACGAATGGAGCCGCTGTCTCGTGTCCACGGCTGCATCTCTTCAGTCAGGACACCAGCAGTGCCTCCTGATGCTGTTTTGTAGTTGAGGAACGATCAGATGGTGTAATAAAATGTCCGTCTGAGTCCATCACACTTGGAAAAACGTCTCACTGTGAGACGGACGTTTTCTTACATCATCAGCCGCTGTGAGCGTAGAGCGGCCGCCTGCTTCCTGTGTGCCTCAGCAACGTTTGATTAAGAAACACTTTGTGTAAAGAATAAAGAGATTCATACTGAAAATAAACAAACTCCTTTTGTGTCTCTTTAAATGATGAAGCAGCTTTTCTTTAACGTCGAGGTGATGTCACGTGTCTGTGCTCTCAGTCCTGATGTGACCTCTGACCTCTGACCTTTGAAACCCACAAACCCAATTCCATCTGCAGATTTTACTTCAGTCTTATCACACAAAGTTAGTGTCACAGTTATTTTCTGTTTCCCAGGACGATCAGAGCGTGTGTGATGACGTCATTAATGCTGCGTCATGTTTCACATCCTGCAGGTGCTATCAGCAGCGTGAAGCTGCTCTGTGAGCTGATCTGCGCATGTGCGGAAACTCGATCGACCCGTCCGCAGTCTGTCCGGGAGGATCATCATCTGCGTGTCGAGCTTTGGTTGTTTTCATCGAGCTCGTTACAAAAGTACAAATTCAGAAGCTCAGTTTGACCTTCATCATCTCAGCTGCTGGTCTGTTCGCCAGCGAGCTCGAAGTTACTTTTCCAACTTTACTTTAGCTAATGTGACGTTTGCCAACTCACCAAAAGTTCACTTTGAGCCGGAGAGGAAGACTTCAGGCCAACAGGACAGCTGAGAGGAAGACTTCAGGCCAACAGGACAGCTGAGAGGAAGACTTCAGGTCAACAGGACAGCTGAGAGGAAGACTTCCGTGAGTGTGACCTGCATTAACTTCACAGCTGTGCTCTCACTGAACTGTTCATGCTCTTTTCAGCTGCTAGCCAAGTGCTAACGTTAGCTAACGCGGTCTGTTAGCGGTTTAACAGACGGTCTGTTGGTCAGTTTAAAGCTCAGAGATGCTTCAGGTCTCTCCAGTCCTCAGGCTGGTTTTTAGGATCCGGCAGGTTCAGTTCAGGTCTCTGAAGTCCAGAGTTTGAGGTGTCAGTGGTGGAAGAAGCTGTCAGAGCAGAAACACTGTGTTCGAGCTAAAATCACCTTCTGGACATTAAGACTCCTTTTCTCTGATTCACTTTGATGCGTTCACGTGGAAACATCAGTTCAGAGTTACAGGATGTGACGATGGAGCAGACTACCTGAGGACTGACCGCCTGTCGGTCCATGTGCTCTGCAGGTGTGACCAGCCCGGGGACCATGGTGAACCCTCTGAGGCCTGACGTGGTTCGACTCTACAAAAACGTGAGTCTGCGTTTTGGATTCTGGACCAAACGTTTGCAGAAGTTTGTGTCTGGTTTGGAGGTTTTACGTCTCAGAGATCTTAAATCCAGAGACAGTGTGGTGACTTTAACACCAACAGTTTGATCAGGATTCAGTGTCTGTGGTGGTCTCACCTGACGCTCACCTGGGAGACAGGTGTGTAAAATGAACACAAACACCTGAGAGTGATTTTGTCAAGAATTGCTCGAATATGTGCAGAATGCAGATTTGTTTCTGGTCTGAACGTCTCTGATGAAGCAGAATGTTTCACTGAGAAAATAAATGAATTTGATCAAAGGTCCAGGACAGCGACCTCATTTCTCTTTAATAATAATAATAATAATAATAATAATAATAATAATAATACATATCGTATGTGTGAGTCACAGCAGCAGTGAAGATGAAGCTCCTCACGGTTCTCCTCCCTCTGTGACTCCACAGCTCCTCTACCTCGGACGAGAGTATCCTAGAGGAGCAGACTACTTCAGAGACCGCCTGAGAGCGGCGTTCACCAAGAACAGAGGCGTGCAGGACCCGGAGCAGATCAGGCAGATGATCGCTCGAGGAGAGTACGTGGCCCGAGAGCTGGAGGCGCTTTACCACCTGAGGAAGTACAGAGCCATGAAGAAACACTACTACGAGGACTGAACGCAGGAAGTGACATCGACCGCCCCCGTGAACAACGATGAACTGTATTTGTACACCACCTTCATACAGGATGGAGAATAACACCACCAAATGTTAGTAATAAAAACAAGTTGAACTTGATTACCTTGAACGCATCATGTGGGGCTTGAAGCTCTGATCTGAGTCCTGGAGGTGATTTCTGTTCATGTTTCAGTCAGAAATAACAAACACAAACATAAGAGAAAAAAGTCTTTATTCATTTATTTCAGTGTCAAAGAGCCGAACTGTCCTTCAGCTCAGGACCGAGGAAACAAAGTATAAAAAAGACGAGTCGTCCTCCAAACGCGTCTTCAGTGTACGACTCAAATACCCGCCTGTCCCCCCGGAGGAGGTGCTGAGGTCAGAGGTTGTGGGGGACGAGGGAGTCGGCCAGGTTGGCTCTGCAGATGGGACAGGTGGTGTTGTCCTGTGGGGTGAAAGAGACGTGATCGACACCCGTTTTCAGCCAATAATCAATCAATCAAACCAAAGTCCGTCAGTTTAGACAGAAACGAAACCGAAAGACAAAGATCAGAGAAGAAAGAGTCGTTTGATCGATCGGCTGCAGCTTTAACGTCCAAACCAGACGTGTCTCACATTCATCCTGTCACATCCTGAACCCTGCGAGACACGTTTGTCATCAAAACACCTGACGACGACTCAGAAGGACGTCAGTGAAACATCTCAGTCTGGACTGGAGCTGAAACAACAGACGTCCACAGACAGGTCTGTCTTCATGTGGTCCGTCCTGCCGGTCGCACCGTGCTAAGCTAAGCTAAGCTAAGCTAAGCTAAGCGTGTCAGTCTGAACACGTAGACTTCACCTCATGTTGAACTTTGAGCCTCAGATCTCTGAACCTCGTCTGAGTCTCTGGATCAGAACTGGACGTCGTACCTTCAGCCACCTGTCGATACACTGGACGTGGTAGTCATGGAAACAGGGCAACATCCTCAGCTTCTCCCCATTGGTGTAGTCACAGAAGCAGATCTGACACCTGCCAATCAATCAGCAGCAGAGAGACATTTGAAATCCTCACATCACCAACGTGACGAGCAGTAAACTCTGAGGTCCAGGTCCTGGTCCAGGTCCTGGTACAGGTCCAGGTCCAGGTCCAGGTCCAGGTCCTGTCAGACCAGCTGCTGGACTCACTGAGTGTTTCCCGCGCTGTTGGCAGACTGGAAGGTTTTGGTGGGGAACCTCTGGATCTCCCTCCGACTCAGCTTGTTGGACACGACGGCGCCCTGACGCTCCTCGAAGTCCAGCAGCGCCTGGAAGACGAGGAGCAGGTGACATGTACCTCTACTGTCTGAGCACAGGTGGAAACACAACACTCAGACATCTGAAGGACCGTCTCTTCCTCTTCCTCACCTCGTAGTCGTTTCCCTGAAGGTCGTCTGAAAACTCAGGCAGGACGTTCCTCCTTCTGCCCCGCCCACGTCTTCTGTGCTGACCAATCAGATCTGTGCAAACAGCAACAGCCAATCAGTGCATTTACATTGTGTTAGTGGCTGCCGCTAACACATCCCCTGATGCTAACACATCCACTGATGCTAACACATCCACTGATGCTAACACATCTGTTAATGCTAACACATCTGTTCATGCTAACACATCCGCTGATGCTAACACATCTGTTCATGCTAACACATCCGCTGATGCTAACACATCTGTTCATGCTAACACATCCACTGATGCTAACACATCTGTTAATGCTAACACATCCACTGATGCTAACACATCTGTTAATGCTAACACATCTGTTAATGCTAACACATCCACAGTTGCTAACACATCTGTTCATGCTAACACATCCGCTGATGCTAACACATCTGTTCATGCTAACAGGACTGTTGTGTGGAAACAGTCTGCGGTCAGATGTCGTTTTAACGGGTCGACGTAAACCTCTCACCGTCCTCAAAGCCGACCAGAGGAGAGACGGCAGCCAGCAAATGAGGCATCAGGCTGGGATCCACGTACGAGACGTACTGCAGACAACAACATGAGACACGGCGTCAGAGCTCTGCGTGACATCACAAAGCACTTCCTGTTTCCATCCACCCTCCTCACGCAGACGTCAGAGGGACCAAAACACTGAGGAGAAGTTTTCAAGCGTCTGTCTCACCCTGTGATGGCTCTGCTGATGAAGACGATGGTGCTGCTGGCTGCTGTGCGCCTCCTCTTGGTCAAACTGGGCCTAAGTGAGCAAAGAGCATCAAGAGCGTTTCCACACTGCACAGATGAGTCATTTGCGTCGACCCCGCAGGTGAAGGATCTTACCTGCAGGCTTCGAGCCAGAGCCTCATCTTCCTCCATCTGCGCCGTGCGAACCGCGGCCTCCTCATCGTCGCTGATGACGATCTGCTCCGGCGCCGCTGCAGAACAAAGCAGGTGAGAGCTATGACCGGGTCACCTTCACCTGTCTGCAGCCACAGTGCTGTCCTGGATTCAGTGAGTCAGCTGTGAGCTTCCGCTTCTTAAACAGTACGTTTGTTTACACTGAGCCAAAGTGGCTCCATTAGCTGTCTGCTGAATTAGCTGTTAGCTGCTCTGTTAGCAATTAGCTGTTAGCTGCTCTAACCATTCTGACTGTGAGGTGTTCGTGAGGAAAAATCTCGGCCTCCTCACCTGTTGAGCTGTTTCCTTGCTCGCCATTCAGCCATCTCTTCTCCTCAGCAGTCAGGAAGGACAGACTGTCAGAGGCGGGTGGCGGTGATGCCGCCGCCGCTGCAGGCGATGGACTTTGCCTACTCCTCCAATCAAAATAAGCAGGACTTCCTTCTACAGTGGAGCCCGCCACAGCAGAAGGCACCTCTTCCACTTCCTCCTCTGATACTGGCGTGAGGTAAGCGGAGGATGAGGAAGATGAGGATGAGGATGAGGATGAACAGGATGCGGCGGACAGCGGGGCCTCCAGCCAGCCGCCCAGGGGGAAAGCCCTCAGAGACGAAGCTGGAACAAAGCCGACGCTCTGCTCTCCCATCGCCGCCGTCAGCCGCCTGCGCTTGGATTTACGAGAAAAGCCTCGTTCGCTGCCGCCGGAAGGTTCCGGTTGTCCCGGTGAGCCGCCGACAGCCACCTGAGGACAGAGACACACTGCAGTCAACATCGGGACGAACGAAGCTGACGGCTGTGAGGAGACGTCGTCCAAACTCTGTGAACGATGCGTTTCAGGAGACTCACGGGGCTGAAATGTTGCTCTGCGATGCGACCGCGTCTCCTCCGCTTGCCAAGCTGAGGACTGAAACCAACAGAGCAGACGCACATCAACAGTCCGTTCAGACAAACACAGAAAGTCCAGGGACTCGTCTGAGGTGACCTTTGACCTTTTGATAGGAAACGTCATCACTTCATCAGTTTATCTGTGAGACATTTTGTCAAACTTGAAGAAATTCCTTCTAGATGTTCCTGAGATGGAGGGATGGACGGAGGGACAGACGTCCTCATCTGATGGTGTGTTAACGTACCAAACACAGGCAGCATGATAACTGATGATGATGAATTGATGTGATGAAGAGGAGGGAGGTGAGTCTTCCTCTCGCTCACGATCGTCATTATTTACAGCTTCATCAACAAAAGTCTCAACATCCATCAGAGACGCAGAGAAAACAGTAAACCTGTCTGTCTCTCTGACTGTCTGTCTCACTCTGTCTTGTCTGTCTCTACCCAGGCGTCTCTGTCTGTCTCTGTCTCTAAATGAAACACCTGTCTCTGAGTTGGCTCCGTGTTTACCTGGGAGTCTCCGGGACGATGATGGACAGATCACGGTAGAAGACGTCGGCCGGGTCGAGGAGGCAGCCTCGGTTCAGACCTCCAGGACTGTCCGACTCAGCCGAACAGGGACTGCCTGTGAACGGCTCGTCCATGGTGTCCTTGAGCGTGTCACGGTCCCGGTTCAAAGTCTGTGCTCACCTCGGTTCCGGACTCATGTCCTAAAGACGCTGCGAACGATTCTGAGGAAGAACCAGAGAAGCTTTGGCTGAAAAACAAACCAAACCGAACAGAAAGCATTCACGACTGAACTGCCCGGAAGACAGATCGAACCAAGAAGGCGAGCACGAACTAAAACAACGAAAAGAAAACGAAACACAAAGTTAATTAAAGCTTTTTGTTCAAACTCACTGAGGGAAACGAGCCACAACAAACTCCGCGGCGTCTGTTAGCAGTTAGCTTCGATGGACGGAGTTAGCTTCTGATGGACGCACGCGACCGGAAACAGACGAAATAATCAATTAAACTTTATGTTTCCAATAATGACAAAAGTACGAAGGTGAAATCTTTAAACTTCACCGTTTAAACGAAGAGCTTCTCCACCGGTTTGTTAACGGACGACCTGCTGTGGAGCTGCGGCGGGAGGAGCCACGACCGGAAGTGCACGTCCAAACCAGAGCGGGGATTTCCGGTGTCACACCGAAATGTCCCGAAAATTCCAGTTTACGTTTATTGAGTTTCAGTTTTATTTTCAATGAGAAAATTCACAAAGGGCGGAAGCTGAAGTGAAAGTGAGCAGAAATGTGAAGTGAGTGAGTTTAAGGACACAAAACGTCCTCTCCTAAGCTGAAGCTGCAGCGAGGACACGAAGACAATCTGAAGTAAAACGTCAGAAACAAGTCATCTATTCATGAACTGACAGAAAATGAATTCAAACATTACAGAGGTTATTTCAACCACCGAGTTCATTCTCTGGATCAAACTCCTGTTTGACATCACTCAATATCTCTGAGACATCTGGACAATAAAATCTGTCCCACTCAACAGGATTCAGATCATATTTTCCTCTGAGCGGGGACACGGCCACAACATGATCATTTGGTTCAACACTCATTTGTTTATAGACATAAACATGAAGGAATAGTAACGAAGATCTCAAAACTAGATGTGGACACGAGTCTCTAGAAAACAAAAGTCTGATCTGAAGGGACAGAAATGAAAATCTGCAGTCAGGACACGAAGGACCACCCGCTCGAGGACGCCAAGGCTCGTCCAGACGGTGAATCAGCCTCGACTAAAACCTTTATATTCAACATATATTAAATACCTTGATACTGTGTTGGGTTTTGTCTGTAAACAGACGGTCACACAGTGTCGTCCGTCAAAGCGTCTTCTGGACTCGAATCTAAAACCCTTTAAAACTGACCAGAGGTTCTCCGTCGTGTACGTGGACACACATTCATTTTTAGTTTTTACAGACTGAAACTGTGAACTGAGCTCTGGTTTGGTCGTGAGCAGACATCCTGTCCTCGTAGGACAGACCCGTGTGCACAGCGGGACAGCAGCAAAATGACACATAAACAAACATGAGGACAAACAAAGAGGTAGAAAAACAATAAACACATGAACAAGTCTGTCAGCCGGCGGGGGAGTGAAGCCCCCCAGCAGGAGTCTGCAGGGACACCTTCCTCTTAGAACTTAGCAGATTGGATGTTTCACAACAATCCCATAACCATCCCTGTTTCCTCAGCCTTTAATTATGACGAATGACTTGTTTCCCATCTTGTCTCCATCAGAGCTCGTCTGCTCGCTTCACGTTTCTGAACTGAACGATTAAATGAGACCGTCCACGTCTGGGCTGTGAAACAACAACCGTTTATTCCTCACTGTCTCACAGATGTCTGGACAGAGGTCCACGTCATGTCCCAGGTTAACACTCCTCTAAGTGTCGGTCATCAGCGCTGTGTGCCGTGACGTACAGATGAATTCATACAAATATCTGTGACAGAGATGACGTCTGTTTCTAAAATTACTCTGAAACTCTTCGACAAGCTGTCAAATCTTTTCATAACACAAGAACAAACACATTCTGTCCCTCTAGAGGACAGACATGAGACAGTCCATCACACTCAGCTGCTCTGACGTCAGCTCAAAGAGGAGAAACACACAGTTCATCTTTACATCAAACAAGAAACAAACAGGAAACTTTTACTGCAGCGACACAGAAAACAGTCGCGGTCAGCAGGAAGTCCGTCGCCATGGTCACAGCGGTCTAGAACAGCATGGACTGCAGCGACTTACGGACTGTGGCCATCTCCTGCTGTTGCTGTGGAAACAAACATGACCAACATTAACGTCCCTTAATGTGTCCACACCAGCTGACAGCGAGGCTGAACGGACTCTGGACTCACCGTGTCCATGAGGATCTTCTTCTGCAGGGTCGCCATCTCCCTCCTCAGCTCTTGTTGCGCCCCCTGCAGGAAAGCGTCGTGGCTCTTCTCCATGTCCTCCATGTTCTGCAGGAAAACACAGGAAGTTTGACTTGTGCATGTCAGAATCAGAGCCAATCACACGTCTCCTCTCCTTCCTGCAGATCGGTCATAAGCGCTGCATCGAGCGACTGAACGTGTTTGATGGCTGCTTTGAAATGACCTTCACACCGTCGACCCTGACATGAACCACACGACAGCCCAGCTCACAAACACCACCTCAACTTAAAAAGACGTGTCTGTGATGTGAAGCTCATAAGATGTTTTCAGCCATTCTTATATGAAATATTTAAATCTCCATCTCTTCCTGCAGGTCAGCAGAACGACCGGAGGAAGAACGTAGCATCATCACCTTCACAAACTGCTCGTACAGCTCTCTGACCGTCTTCAGCTTCTGGCTCTGCACCACTCTGGCCTGCTGCAGGACCTTCAGCTGCTGTCTGAACAGATTCTACAGAGCAAACAGACGACAGAGACTCTGTTTCCATGAGGAGACGACGTCCATGTGATCATTCGAGCTGTCAGTCAACCTGTTTACTGAGCAGCTTTTCACTGCGCTCTGATTAAAACACACTCTGCATCACTGGGCCTCGATTGTTATTTGATGTTTCTACAAGATGAGATCTAAAAAAAAAAAGCAGCACCAGAGGTCAAAGGGCGTCAAACCTGAGCCTCGGTCTAAGCTATCAAGCAAAGAGGTGAACAAACATTGAATTTCTCCTCCTGCTCCTCAGCTCGCTGGGCTTCAGCCTCCCACTGCTGCAGTGCAGAGGACACCTGCTGGGAGTACTGCTGAGTCATCTTCTGCCTGCAAACACACACACACACACTTCAAACTAGGAGAAAGCAGCACTTGTGGGTTATATTTGAAATTATCTAGCTGAAAAATCCCATCAAGCCTTCTCGCAAAGTCACTCCCCCGAAACACCTGAACGCTCGCTGCCTGACTCCTGCTGGAGGAGGAGTCCACGAGGGAGGCATCAGAAATGAACCTCTCAGCCTGAGTCATCCACCCCGCCTGCAGTGACTGCCCTGCTGTGGGTGTGTGGTGTGTTAGCTGCTGGTCCAGAGTCCTGGAGCGCAGAGCCTCACTCATCACTAACTGCATCCTACTACCTCATGAATCATTCACGTTAGAAAACACCTGACAGCTCCTACAGACACCAACACGTCCATCAAGCGTTCTCAGGTTTGTGGCTTTCCTGAAGTCTCAGGACGGAGAACATCAAACCTCTGAGTGTGATAGTTGTTCCAGAGCTGCTCCAGTTTGTGTTGGCTTCCCTTCATGTAGTTCTTTGTCAGACACTCCAGACGTTTCTTCTTCGCCTGCATCACCTTGCTGATGTCAGCTGGAGGCAAATAAGACCACACTGAGTATGTTTCTGTCGTGCTAAGAATAAAGCTGTATACAGTCACAGTGTTTTAATACGATATGTGAATTTTGACACTGATATCAAAGTGTACAGTGTTTTCTAATTCAACAATGCTTGTGCCAACCTGCTCACACGTACAGTACTGCAGTACTACTACAGTTCATGTGCCCTCAACACAAACAGCCCACCAAAGACTGTATACAATATAAAATCAAGACCAAACTGACATCATGTTATTTCTTTTTCAAGTCAATGCTATGAAGCTTTTACATCAGTCATCAAAATGTGAGGGTCATACAGTCAGACCTACTGTTTTAATCAGACAGAAACAAACAGGCACACACCTGCACGAAGCTGCTTACCTCCAAATTTCTCCAACATGGATTGCACCTCATTTCTGAAAGTGCAGACAAAGAGACATTACTGTCATAAACACATGAATTTAGCCAACACACACGTTAGCTTACTGCACAGCGTTAGCACACACTCGGTTTAGCTACACAAAGCTGTAATAACACTTTAATGAGGTGAAATTACCCCACAGCACACGTTGCCCCCTCCTCCTCAAAGTCTGCTGCAGGTCTCTTCTTGGCCAGCTTCTCCACTGCTGGAGCTTCATCTTGTGGCAAGTCATCAAAATTCGAGTTAATGGCCTTTCATATGTAATAGCTCCACACAGGTGACAGATGCTAACGCATGCTAACGCTAGCTACACTTACCTTGTCTAACGTCGTCCTCTGACCCGCTCAGCCCTTTCTTTTCATCCTCTTCAGTGAAGTCAAACACATTTTTATCTGTTTTTTCTTCGGGGAGTTTCTTCTTCATCTGCCTTCTTGCTGTTGCCATTCTTCTATCCTGGCCTGTCAGTATCAAACCCGACCTAATCTTCAGCTTTTCAACTGATTCTGCTAACGGCGGCTAAAGAACCAGCTATGCTAACCGCTAATATTAGCTTATCGTTTTGCTGCTAATGGATCAATCTACCTTTTGATAAAATGCATTAACAGACGTACAAGTTAATTTCAGGTAATTCTTGAAGTCAAGCGGAGCTCAATTAAAGTCTGTAGCTTCAGTGCTTGTTTGAGTGAAGCTAGACTCAACTGGTCCCTACACAAACTGAGAAAGCTAACCCGACAACTTCGGCTCTATTCCCGCCACAACCAGACCGAGGCCGCGGCTTCAAAGAGCACGGCAGCGATTTTCTCTGCAGCGGCTCCTTCACTTCAGTAACAGTACTAATACCATACTTTAACAGTACTCTATTACAAGTAACAGTCCTGCATTGAAAGTGTTACTTAAGGTAACTTACAGTTAAAGTATGTAAGTATAATCAGTAAAATGTGCTTCAAGTATTCAAAATGAAAGTGCTCAGTGCAGTAAAATGTCCCTGACGGTGGTGATGACGAGGACTGCTCGGCTGAGGTGGAGCTCATCTTAACTGTTCTAAAGGACTGAAACCAATGATTTTTTTTTCTTTCTGGATCAATCTGTTGATCATTTTCTCCATCAATCAATTGATCGTTTGCTTTGGAAACATCGTGAAAATAGTGAGAAATGTGGTGACAATGAGCCCAAAGTGACACCTTCACCATGTTTTAGTCCATCCAACAGTCCAAAGCTCCACAGTTTTACAAACACACTGAAAGGACTGGACCCTGTTCAACGCGTCCTTTGCTGTCTTACAGTAAACACACCTGCTTTAACTGAACAGTTTAGGACAAAATGATTAGAACACACGACGTCTGCCTCCTCGCTCCTCATTTTCTCAAAAATATACTTTCTAGAAATATTTAATGGTGAAATGGGAGAGAGAACCAGGTGGAGATACCTGAGGAGGACTGGACTGATCCAGAAGGCCAGACTAAGACTGAAGGACTAGGACAGACTTCTGATATGTTACCACGTCAACCAGGGACAGTGGACCAAAGAAAAAATTAAAGTCAATTAAAGAGTAAAAACAGAGACACCTGAGTCGACTCTTATTTGAATGTTATGTGGAATATTTTTAACGTCGTGAACTTCCTGTGACTCGTTTCAGAAGTTACTGGCTACAGTAAAGGAAACGCTTCAGGCCACATCGCCTGCTGCCTCCTCACCTGTGCACAGCGCAGACACCAATCAGCACATACACACCTGTAGAACAACACTGACCTGACACACAACCGCCACAGAAAAAAACATTTCAGTCCTCATTTCACTTGTGTTCATCCTGTAAGTGATCCAGGTTCACCATGAACCGTCACTGCGGAGCTTCAGTTCAGTCAGATATCAAACTTCTCTTCACAAATACAGTGTCCGTTCTCCTCGTAGTCCTCTCGCATCACCACGATCTCGTCGTAGTCCGGGCTGTGGGACAGCAGCTTCCCTCCTTCCCACGAGTAACTGATGGGACTGCGGGGGAGACAGGAGACACCATTAAAGAGACATTGTCTTGGCCTCGCGTCCACGCTGTGACGATGGACCGACAGTGACGCCGAACTCACTTTGCGGGCAGCAGGACGGACACGGGCAGGTGAGCGGGGACGAGCGCCCGCAGCTCGGCCTCCAGGCGTTCCCTGAAGCCTGGAAACAGAGTGTTTCCCCCCGTCAGGACGATGTTCTGGTAGAAGTGCGGCTGCATGTCTGATGGCAGAAAACACTGTGAGCGGCGTCACGTGCACGAGTGTGTGTGAGATGTTGACTGTCATCCATTAGCGGACATACAAACTGAATGTGAGTTTGAAACTGTCTTCTGCGATGCGATTCGTCGTCAGACAGCTGCAGGTGTGTCTCTTCAAACACAGGGCGGATTCAGTTCAATAAAATACATTTTCTTTGACAAAAGGATCAAATTAGAGACGTTGTCTTTGTTTGTCACGTGTAAAACTGGATGTGACACACAGAGACTGAGGCTGCAGACTCTGAAGACATGAGGACCCGGCTGTTACGTGCATGAGGTGCGTCTGACCTTCCGGCAGGGACTGGATGGAGTCCACGATGGCCTCTGGGACGCCCATCTCCTGGATGCCGATGTCCGCTGGGTGGAAGAGCATCTCAGGGACGGCAAAGCGCTCATTGGCCAACCTCAAGATCTGCTCTCCCGTCTTGTACTTTCCACTGAAGACCATCTCCTCTCGCGGCTGGAGGACAGAGAGACGAATGAAGAAGGACGACGAGGACGGCAGACGGGTTAAAGAACAGGAGCGTCATGATTTTGAATCTAAATCGATTGAAATGAGCTTTTAATTTCAGTCTTCTCCTCCATGAATAACATATTAAAACCTGACTGTTTGACCACAGTGAGACACGTTAAAAAAAAAGAAGATCATCTTGATAAGAAGAAGTTGGAAGAAGTTGAACGTGTGAATCTGTCGGGACATGAGACCGGAGATCTGTCCATCGTCCAAATCATGACCGGACTTGAAGACAGACGTTCTCACCTTGCAGAAGCCTTTTTTGATGGAGCTGAAATCTGGAAGAACGTAATCCCTCATCACTGAGTTTTCCTCCCCCTTCGACCTGACGAGAGACCCACAGGACAGCTCTTATTCATCTCATCAGGGACTTTGGACAGAGCAGAGACAGAGTCCATCACATGCTGTGTGTTCAGGTCCATCAGGTGAGCTTCACACCTGTGAGCAGCACGCTAACCTGCTCTGCTTCAACACAAACAGTCTCTCCGTTAAATGTGTCCCAGCTGTCTGCTGTGTCTTACTGTGCGATCTCCATGTCCTTGTAAAACTGCTGGGAGACGTAACAGACGTCTTCTTTCACCTGGTTGATCACATGGGTTTCATCCATGACGTGTAGCTGGCTGGAAGGACGAGAGCAACGATTTTCATTTGATATCTGTGAAAACATCTGTCCTCTGCTGAATCGCTTACAGGCGGAGACAGACACAAAGACAGAGACACAGGACAGCAGGAGGCGGGGGAGGTGACGTACCGATAGGAGATGATCTCCTTCAGGTGATTGGTCAGCAGCTTCCCTCCGACGTTGATCCTGGAAGGCAGAACAAAGCGCAGCGTTTGTGGTAGTTGTGACTGTTCGTACGGCTGCAGGTGAGTGACGGCGCTCTCACCTGCGGACGCCCTCCTTCATCTTCCTGCTGCGGCAGTACGGGGCGACGTGGGTGAAGGAGAAGCCGCTGTCCACCACCAGACAGCAGAGCTCCGACGGCTTAGAGTGGAAGAAGTGATGAGCGCTGAGAGAGCCGGCTGGAGGACACAGGGGACAGAGAGGAGGACAGACTCAACAGAGTGTAAACACAGAGGGAGGAGGACAGAGAGGGGGACAGAGACAGAGAGGAGGACAGACTCAACAGAGTTAAAACACAAAGGGAGGAGGACAGAGAGGGGGACAGACTCAACAGAGCGTAAACACAGAGGGAGGAGGACAGAGAGGGGGACAGAGACAGAGAGGAGGACAGACTCAACAGAATGTAAACACAGAGGGAGGAGGACAGAGAGGAGGACAGACTCAACAGAGTTAAAACACAGAGGGAGGAGGACAGAGAGGGGGACAGAGACAGAGAGTCTGAGTCCTGAGCAGGAAGTGATGTCACTGTGTGACTCACCGTTTACTCTGAGCGCAGACTGGAACTGATACTCCTCAAACAGGATCTCGTTCATCGACTCCTGGATGGAGGAGAAGTTGAAGTACGGCTCGGTGATGATGATGCTGGTGTCTGCAAACTCCACCTGGACCCAGAGCAGAGAGGAGGAGGAGGAGGAGGAGGAGGAGGAGGAGCAGGAGCAGGAGCAGGAGCAGGAGGAGGAGGAGGAGACGTCAGGTTACAAAGGGACGTTTCCACGTTTCCAAACGTGCTGAGCAATGAGCTGATGAAGATGGAACATGAAGCCGACTGTGAACCTTAAACATCTCCTTTCCAAACAGGTGGTCCCACACTTTCCTCTGGACGTCCCAGTTCACCAGGTAACCCTGAGGAGGACGAGCAGAGGGAGCACATGAGCACGAGTCCCTGCAGGTATCAAAGGAGGCGGGAGCTCGCTCACCTTCTGGAAGGGGAGGATGTAGAAGAGGCCGGACGGATCCTTGATCTCGTCCAGCTGATTGGCCGTGAAGGTCTTTAGTCTGGACGTCTTGGAGCGAAACTGGCAGTTTGGGATGACGCTGAGGGACAAAGAGAGAGACACTTTTGTCTTCAGAACAGAGACAACCTTAAAGACACGTCCTAAACTGTGCCTGCCTGCTGCAGCGTCTCTTCTGCTGCTGTCGGTGTGTTGATGGACGTCAGGTCTCCTGAAGCTTCACGTTTGGTCCTCAGTGACGTTCAGCGTCGCAGGTTTGTTCACGAAGCACCACGCCGACATTGTTTGAATGTTTGGTAACGTCATACAGGTGACTCGTTTGAACCACGTTACCGTCACCGATCGTTTCTTATTATTAGCGGTAACGTTGCTCACGTGACTCCTTACCTGACGTTCTCCAGACTGTAGCCTATTTTCGCCGTATAGGCTCCATTATCCAGAACCAACGTCGCCATTTTAGAGTCTGTGATCACCGCCTAAAACAAACCATCCAGTTTATTCCGCCGTTGATGAAACACAACTCATTTCTTCACCTCACTGAGCACGAAACGATCCGCCATTAAAATGTTTGTCCCGCCGCCAATCAGCTTCTTCTTCTTCTCTGTTTCCGGCAGATTGACGCTCCGAGGCAACCAATTAGAGCGCCCTCTCCTGTTCTTTATGTTCATTGGTGGTTGGTATGGCCAATCAGACTCGACGTTTAGGGTCCTTCCAGAAAAACGTTCGGGCGGAAACGGGGTTAGATATTTTAGGTTCATTTCAGCGATTTGTTCTGAGCCCAGTGTGAAACTCTTTCGGTGTCATATTTCTGACATTCAGACATAAAGAATAATTCAAACTCGTATTTCTCAGTCAAAGAGTCGTCAGCAGGTTCGTGGCCTTTATCTTTAAAGTGAAAACCAGTTTAACTCTAATTCACTTACAGCTGAAGGTGATCAGTTGATTGATCAGTCAACACTGAACAAACGTCTTCACATTAATACCCTTCGAACAAAGCTGTAATCCACTCAAAAGTTTTCTAAAAATCCTTTTGATGCTTTAAAATAGAACTGACATGCCTCCACCTGCAGCCCTCACACGCACCACATCCCCATTTCTAGTTAGTTTAACATCCAGGTCCACAGACAGTCACGAGATCAGCTCACAGCACATGATCTTTACTGATCCCCAGTGGAGAAATTCAGCAGCACAGACAGAAATAAGCACAGATGAACAGAGAAAGTAAAAAACAAAGTATGTAAGCAAACAGTATTTATACATTTACAATATCCACGACTGCTGATGTGCTTAAAGTGAAGCGACATGGAGCAGAGGACGGAGGAGTGATATGACTCCATCTACTGTACATACACACATCAGAGAACAGTTAACATGACCGCTTACCACCTTCAGCCTTAATCTGAACACCAAAATAAAAGCTCCAACCTTCAACTTTCACTTTCTTTTTGTTTCACTACTTCATTTTTTTAAAGAAACACAAAAATAAAGAAAACGCAGCAGAACAAATCATCACGGATCATCTGCTGACGTAACGAACACAATCCCAGTATCATTTCCCAGTATCATTTCCCAGTATCACAAGGACTGCCGTGCTTTGAGTGAAGTCGTTGTTCTCTGGACGTTCGTCTGTCTCAGTCTCTGATCGACGTTCAGCCTGTAAACACTTTCCACCAATGAACGAGCTCCTGCTCTGCCTGAACAGACTGTAGAGAAAGATCAGTCAATTCCATCACCACACACACACACACACACACACACACACAGTCCATAGAGGTGAATGGAGGCATAAAAATCATTATTGGATCCAATATTGATCAGATATTCAATGTTAAAGGACAGAAATCTTCTGACAGGCTCTAAAACTGGACGCTTTATTTTTGGGGATGTTTCACCAGCCGGCCTGAGCTGTGATTCATTAATGGGACATTTCTGACTTTCCATGTGGACAGGGAACGACTGAATGCTCCTTCAGGTTTGGTCTCTGGTGGTTTGACTGGGAGGTGGAGCAGGTGGAGCAGGTGGAGTTCCTCTGTGATGAAGGCACATGATCCAAAGCAGCCCTGACTGATGGAAATCAACCCTCAGACCAATAAAACTGTTCAGAGTCAATAAAATTAAAGGTATTCTGGGTCAGTGAGCAGCAGTCTGTGTCCTCTGTTTGCCTCAGTGACAGACGGCGACTGACGGTCTGTGAGCGTCACCTGAGGAGGAGAACAGCTGGATTTGCTGCTGATGATGCAGAAACTGGCTGATGCAGCTCAGCAGCTCCGACAGATCAGTTTACACGCCAGGCTTCAGTTCTCGAGTGCAAATATCAGCTCCATCCTTCAAACACGTCGATTTCTCCTGCTTCACCGTCCTCTCGCTTTCACGAGCTGAACCGTCACTCCAGGTATTTGGGGATGCATCCTTGGAGTTCGATGAGCTCGGGCCAGTTTTCATATTTATTTGTTGCGCTGTCGCTCTTCAGGTGCTGGAACAGACGGACAGAGACAGTTCTGATCCTGATTCAACCCAAACAGCATCAACAGGAAACCAGATCGCCTCTGGAAGTCATGTGACCCTGTAGGGCTACGCTAAGCTAAGTGCTAACTGACTGTCGCTTCATATTCAGCGTCCAGACATGAGAGTGAAGTCAATGCAAAGATCTGACTCGAAGAAGAAGAAGAGGAAGAAGAAGAAGAAGAAGAAGAAGAGGACATCACCAAACCATTCGGCCCGTGCAGTGAAGTCAAATATGAATCATCTGTTTGTTTCATTGATTTTGGTCCAAACAACGTTCCCGTCGTTACTCCTGAACAACTCTCATGTTCTTTAAGAAACATTCTGTTGGCTGTAAAACATGAGTCAGCAGAAAACAGAGCGAGTCATCATTACCTTCTCAAAGTTGTTCTTCACTGCTGCTCCTTTCCCTCCAACAAACACCCAGTTATCTCTGAAGCCCAGTGATTGGACAGCAGAGCTCCCCAGTTCAGCAATCAGCTTCCTCGCGTCTTCATTTAACCTGTGGACACCAGCCGGGACACACAGAGTGGACGATCCCTCAGCTCTCACTTTACTCTCATGGAGACAGAATAGACATGAACTCCCCGACTCCCTGAAGGACCCAATAAAAACCCATTTCTGAGCACGCAAAGACAGGAGAGACATTTACTTTGAGGACGGCTCATCGTAGGACGCCATCAGCACCACAGAGCCGGACTCGATGCTCCGCAGGAAGTCGATGAGAAGATTCACATCTGCAACACAGACACACCTCAAACATCTGACTTCAGGACACTGAGAGACGCTCGTCTCAACACCAGCTGCTACGTACCGCCGCTGTACATGTCGAAGTGAGCCGTCTTTAAGATGTCCCCCGTCTTACCTGTCAAACAAAACGATGTTATCGTCGTGAGTCTCACCATCAAAGAGACGTTTTCATCATCAGGACAATTCATGAATGTCGTACAGAGGAGACGCGGAGTTCAACTCACCGTCCATCACAACAATGTTTATCCCGTATCCAGCGTTGTTCAGCCATGTCCCAAGAACCCTGAGGACAGATTGATGGACACTGAATGAGCTGAGCCCAGAGACAGCTGGAGCAGAGGAGGAGAGGAGCAGAGGACAGAAGAGGAGAGGACAAAGGACAGAGGAGCAGAGGACAGAAGACGACTAAATGACTAGAATTTCCTCTGCAGAGTAGAATGAACCATCTGAGGAGGACGCAGCCTTCGGTAACAGCATGCTAACACGCTAACATGCTAACTGCTGATGACAAACAACTTTAATAAACCAACAAATATAAACAAACACATTTCTGATATTTTGGTCTAGACAGCTGCTCAGTGTGAGTGACGTCACTGTGAGTTCCAGGTAAAGACACCTGATGGTCACCTGATGGTCACCTGATGGTCACGTGAAGTGTGGGAGAAAGTTTCTGATTGTGTCACCACTGTGCCCTTTTCTCTTGGTAAAAGCTGAAAGAAAAAACCTTTAGCTGACGAGACGCAGCCTGGACAAGCGAGGCGAGATAACAGAATAATAACAGAAACACGTACAGCTTGTTCTGGACGTAGATCTTTGGAGCCACGACGTTAGCGGCTCCACTCTGGATGTAGAAGCTGAACTGATCCTCTGGACAGTCTATCTTCATGACAGATGATCCATCTGAAGAGGAGACGCACAGCACTGATTAACCCCCCATCATGTCAGCTTCACTCAGTCATCCGTCATCCATTCATTTGGTTTAGGCACTAACCGAAGAGTTTGGAAGGCGCCTTAGAAATCTGATTGGACACGTCAAAGTCTGAAGAAAGACGCAAATCATCTGAAAACAAGAGTCACAGAATCACAGAGACGTTAAACTCAGGGATTCAACCACGAACGCACCACCTTCAGAGAGGCGGAGGAGGTCTGTAGGTTCATCCTTCAGCTTGGATTCATGTCAGTCACATTCACTCCAACAGCGTCAAAGCATCCACAGAAACGGCTCCTGCACCATCGTCCACGGCTGAAGTTCAGCTGAAGCTCGGCTTCAACAGCCCGATCGATCCCATCAAACGAAGATCTTTGTCTTCTCGGTATGAACCATCCTCTCGAGTTCCTGTCGTGTCAGACTTTCAAACTTTTTTGTAACAGGTTGTTTGCAGATGACGTCACGTCACTCTTTTGTTGTTGTGCTAACTGCAGATGGAGGGCAGGAAGTGATTTTCTGCACAGGAAGCACTTAAACACACACTCAAAATGCAGATGTTTGCTTCGTTTATGGTCGCTCAGATCGAGCAAACCAAGAAACCACGAGGAGCTTTTATTGAGTACCCAAAGTTGTTGTTCATGAGGGGGAAAAATGCAACAAACTGACTAAAAAATGCTGAAAAATATGTCTTGCTAACTGTCTGCGGTCAGGAGGAGGCGAGTCGGCTAACGGTGGAAATGCTAACATTAGTTATTGTTTTAAATCTGTGCTGATAGATTTACAGAAACAGCTACAAACAACACGACAAACACTTGTTCAATCAGTGTTCACGGTTTCACATCGGACAGCTGAACGTAAATAACGTACCTGTCTAGTTTAGAGACTGCCTCCAGACTTTTGCCTGCTTTCATTTGTTTTCTCGAGCAGAACGATGTCTGAACGAGCAGCTAGTTGTTTTATCTGCTGACTCAGCAGCAGCAAAACCTTCAGTTCAGGTGGAAAGTCGCTCCTCTTCATCATGTAAAGGTCACATACAACATATGATCTGATTTTCTGTTCATTCCTTTCTAATTTCATCTGAACCAGCTCAGTAAGAACTTTCTTCCATCTCGTCTGCTGCAGTTTTCACTTCCTGCCCTCCGTCTGGATTTAATGTCTCATGACTGCAAACAGCCTATTGTCAAACTCATCGTTATGCAGATGATACCGTCTTATACTGTGCGGGTCATATGGTCCGATTCACGGTTTTAAAGGAACAGATCAGCTCTTTGTCTCTCGTCTCCACGCGTCCAGCAGCGGCTTTAAAGAACTCTGATTGGACATGAGACTCCTTCCTGTACCTGTGAACGGGTTGCTGAATTTCTGCAGGATGAGGGTGACAAAGACGACCAGCGGCACCAACACCAGGACGCAGTGCAGAAGCCCTGCAGGAGACAGACAGAGACAACGAGTCAAAAGACAAACTATATCCTGCTCGTCATGCTGTCAAACCGGTCCGTCCTGAAGGTTGACAGGAGTCCAATTAAATCTGTCACCTGAGCAGCACAGACTGAAGGAAAACACTGGGACAAACAGCTGAATAAGAACGTGGTGTTTCTCAGATGACGTTTGTTTTCCTCTTTCTCACAGAAAACTGAGGAGTTTTAACTGAAAACTGTTGAAAAAAAAAACAATTCAAGAGGAAAACTCTGTTCATTCTTCCTTTTAAAAGGTTGGAAATAACGCTAACGGACACAACCTGTGTGTAGCTAACATTAGCATGCTAACACCTGGCCAGGTTAGAGTAAACGATGTAAAATCTGACCTTCCACGTTGCATGTTTATTTTGACATCTTCTTTTTTCTTTGATTCTTTTAGAAATCACTTTTTAGACTGTTTCTCCTCTGACTTTTCTTTCTGTGCTGTTTGAGGCTGTTGAACGCAGCTTCGCCTCAGAGGTTAAAGGTCGCTCAGATGGACCTTCAGCTCACACTGTTGTCCTGTCTGAACCAAACCAGACGAGCTGAACTCATTGATCCAACCTGTTTAAAGACAGGCTGGGTGAATGGGTGAATGGATGAATGGGTGAATGCTTGTGGCAGGTGTCTGGTCAGGCTGGTTCTACCAATCCAAACAGGTAAAACCAAAGCAAATATTCCTTATCTATAAAATCCAGATCACAGCAGTTAAAGTCAAACTCGTTCAGATCAGTTACAGTAAAATCCAACATGTACCAGTACTCACTACGAGTACTCTGAGGACATTCTACTGCTCACTGTACTTCATTTTACTGAATGAAATATTTGAAAGATTTTAAAACAAACAGTATAAAAACATTCTTTCATATCAAAGAGAGAGACGCCTGCATGAATCACCTGATCACTTCCTGCTGTGTTATCAACAACACACACATACGCGCACACACACTCACACTCTCTCTCACACACAAACACACACACTCTCTCTCACACACACACACACAGGCACGCACACACACACACACTGGAGGAAACTTACATCCTCTGAAGTGTTGTCTTCTGGCCATTTTTATTTTTCCTGTTGAAGAAGACAAACGGAGGACAAACAGACTGAGGACAGTTCACTGATCTCAGATCTGCTCTCATTGAATATGATGAATCCTTCAGAAATTCATTGACTCACCTTTTATGTCTCTTTCTATTGAATTTCTCCCTTTTTAGCTTTTCTAATCACTTCATTCTTTCAAACAACGATTACAAATTACATAGAAAAAATGTGAAATATTAGAGTTGAACAGTCTGAAACTGAAGAGTTCACGATCAGAGGAAAAGAAAATGTTTGCTGCTGTTTGATAAAGACTGTTCTCAGATCAGCTGTGTGACTCAGGGAGGAACTGAAAAACGTTTCAGCTCAAACTCACAAAAACAAACACGTCAAAGTTTGCATCAAATGTCAGAACCTAAAATCTCAGTTTCCCACAGCTGAAAGGGACTCAAAGCCAAAGACGTCCAGAGAGAGACACCTCAGGACTCCACCTGACGCAGCGCTACAGTGAAGACATGCAAACACCTGAGCAGGTGTGTTCCATTCAGAGGAAGCTGAATCACAGCAGACAGCTGAGAGTCTGAAGCATAGAAATATAAAGTATATGAATAAATAAATAAATAAATAAATAAAGTGCAGCACTGACCGACTCTGACTGTGAGCATGTCTCTGATGTCTCTGATGTCTGATGTCCGACCCCGCTGAGTCTGAGCGAGGGAGGCGTTCAGTTCCTGGAGCTGCAGGGACAAACAGGTAGATCCTGTTCCACGTCCCTGATCCCGACAAGTCGGTCACACCCAATTAACTGCAGCCAGATCACATGCTCCACCACAGCGCCACCACACGGAGGACGACAGACCTGACCTCGCCTTCTGCTTTCAGGGTGGACGTCCAGCCCTGAACGGACCAAAGACCCGGGCCCACAGAGACCTGAACCACAGAGACCTGAACCACAGAGACCTGAACCACAGAGACCTGAACCACAGAGAAGGCCACACAACACTGAAATATCTGCTGTAATCACAAAACATCTCAGTGTCTCATCTTCAAAGTACTGCAGTGAAATGAACAGTGATGCGTTCAAATACACATCTAAACTGACACACACACACACTCACGCACGCACACACACTCTCACACACACACACGCACGCACACACTCACACACACGCACACACACACACACACTCTCACACACACACACACGCACACACACCCGCGCACACACACACACACACACTCTCACACACACACACACACGCACACACACCCGCACACACACTCACACACACACACTCACACACACACACACACACACACACACACACAGAGTAAATAGATGAAAAAATGAATCTTCATAAACTTTTTAATCAGAATTTTTACATTTTCAAATGAAACGACCCTTAAAAAGCCCACGTTGGGTCTTCGTCGTCGTCCTCAGGACAGACAGCCGGTCCTTTGATCGAAGGCTTCAGCATCAACACGTCCTCACGCGCAGACGGACGGATGGACGGACAGACTTTGCGATCAGACGCGTTTTCAGCAACAACAGAAATGGAAAAGTCGTTTTCACAGGACTCAACATTCACACGGGGACGTTTTTGACCGGAGGACACAACTGTCTCTGCATTCACAGACGGGATCCACCGAGTCTCAGGTGTGACGGCCTCCAGGTGAGCTTCAGCAGCAGCACAGTCCAGCTGACGGAGCAGAGCACAGAGGACAGAGGACAGCTTCAGGACACAGCTCAGTGTCTTCAGCAGGAGGACGGCTCTGTACTCCACGTTTGGCTGGAATCATTTAAAGTTTCTGTGAAGATGAATCCTCCACAGCGCCACCAGCAGGCGGACTTTGAATGATCCATCCAATTCAACCAGTCGATCGATCAATAACTGCACGAGTAACCATCCTGATAAACGCTCTAAGACTGATGACCTGAATATTTTCTGTAAACAGACGCTGAGTCATGCTTTAACGATCAATCATCCTGATCGATCGACCGATCGTCTCGCTCGAGGTGACCTGAAAAAACTGAACAGTGACAAACGGCCGGAGCGTCATGTGACACCGCCTCTGTGGTTTGTTTACTTCCTGTTGGCAACACATGACTGAATGTGAGCGTCTCACCTGTGAGACAGACCTGAAGACGCCTCCTGACGTCTCAGCTGTGGACACATGAAATAAATACAAAACACTGCAGCAGAATGTCTTCAGACAAACACGGAGACGAGACGTCTGAGTCTCAGACCGAGCTGGATCAGGACTCTGGATCAGAGTCACGTCCTGTCTCGTCCAGATGTTTGACGTCTCTGAGGCTGGAGCTCCGTCTGTCCTCAGACTTTAAATAAAAAGACAAACAATGATTGTGGAAATAAATAAAAACATGGGGGGGGCAGTAACCTGTGTGTGTGTGTGTGTGTGTGTGTGTGTGTGTGTGTGTGTGTGTGTGTGTGTGTGTGTGAAAGATCCTGATCTGGATTCATGTCCAGGCTGTTTGACTTAGACCTCCTTCATCATCAAAGCGGTCTCCGTCCCAGAGGAGTGGACAAACAGGGACAGAACAGGCAGAGCTGCACAATCCTGACGAGGACAGTCAACAGAACAAAAACTCCTCACGTCCTTCGTCTTCAGTGTCAGGGACAGGACACTGGTGTGGGCTCCAGTCCTGGACCTGGACCTGGACCTGGACCTGGACCTGGACCTGGTTCGTGGGTCACTCTCGGCCTGACGTGACCCTGAAAACTGTCTCGTTCAGATTCAGAGCTTTATTTGCTGGCGGGTGTTTTTCTGTCGTCTCTGTGACAGTTAAGACGAGACGAGTCCTTCGGTCCTCGAGCTGAGGACGATCCAGATCGCCTCTCTCATTCAGGTCTACTGCTGCATCAGGACTCAAAGACAGATCACATCAGATCAGAGACTGAAACCTGCACCAGGACAAACGTCCTTCAGCTCATGTTGGATTTCAGAGACTCAGGTGTGCAGATACCTCTGACCTGAAGCCATCTGTTGACGGTCTGTGGGACTTAGCGTCCTCTGGTGGTGAGTCTCCAGACTGCAGCTGCCTGAACGTCCTCGCTCTCATACGGACGCCGAGAAAAGTCCTTCTCTGGAGTCAGCGTTTGGTTTGTCCGCTCTGGGCTCCCGTACGAGCGAGGAGGACTCTGAGGACAATGAGCTACATGTTACTTCAGGGTCTGCTGGTCTGAAGGGTCAAAGGTCAGACTAACCTGCTGACTGTCCTCACAGGTGTCATCCTGTCTCAGGTTACTTTAGTTCGTCCTGCAGCCGCCGTCCCTCAGGACGTCTACAGCTGGACAAAGTACTGCATCAAAACTGCACTCACACGCGCCTCATGCAGCAGTACTACAGTATTTCATGTACTACATGTACACACACACGAGAACACGTTCTTATACTTCAACACGCTCGTCTGTCACAAAGACGTCAGTGCAAAGGATTGTGGGTCAGAAAGGATGAGCGGACGCAGCAGCATGTCCTGATGACACCTCGTCACGTATACGAAGACAGGGAGCCAATCAGCTTGGACCAACATGGCATCTGTGTGTGTGTGTGTGTGTGTGTGTGTGTGTGTGTGTGTGTGTGTGT
>JBBMOE010000030.1:669923-725503 GCA_037975065.1 Chaetodon trifasciatus
CGAGGGGGGAGGGGGAGGGACGGGGCGGGGCCGGTGCCTGGGGGCGGGGTCGGGTTGCTGCTCGTCGTCCTGAGTGACGGGCGTGAGGAGGGGGGCGCTGCTCGCCAGGCGGCCCTCCATGGCTTCATTCATCAGGTGAAACCACGGCCAGGAGGAGGTGCCGTCTGCCACGCTCTCCATCCCCACAGGAGGATACTTCAGGTCCTGAGGAGAGGAGGAGGAGAGGAGGAGGAGAGGAGAGAGGAGAGGGAAGAGAGGAGAGAGAGGAGAGGAGAAAGAGAAGAAAAACAGAGGAGGAGGAGAGGGGAAGAGGAGGAGGAGGAGGTAGAAAGGGAGGGATAGGAAAAGACCGGAGGAGGAGAAGGAGGTGAGAGGAGAGAGAAGAGAGGACACAGATAGTCCGCCGGTGAAAACAGTCCCTGCAGCGTCTCCGTCCGTCATTTTGATCTCTCTCATCAGCTGTTTCAATCGATATGAAATCAATTTATCTACACGTGAAAGAATGGAGTGGTTGAACCTTCGTGTGTCCTCACAGTTCACACTCTGAGCCTCCTGCAGCAGGAGCAGCAGGAGCAGCAGGAGCCCGTCGTCACACTACCTTGTATCTCCTCTTCAGATTGTCCCACTTCTTCGCCATCTGATAGGTCGAGACTTTTCCCTGCAGGCCGAGCTCCTTCAGGATGGCCCTGAGCGAGAGGCGGGACAGATGGCGTGAACACGGGACGGACTGAGACCGAGGAGCGAGACACAGACTCTGTGGGACATTTGTCCAGAAAAGAAAACGTCTTACTTCCAGGCAGCTTTGGCGGCGTTCCTCCTCCCGGTGAACAACGCCTCGTTAGCAGCTCGCAGCTTAATCATCCTCCTGGTGTCCTGGTCTGTCACTGGGGGAGACACACAGGTGGACAGACTGATGACACACAGGAGGAGAGACACACAGGTGGACAGACACACAGGTGGAGAGACTGATGACACACAGGTGGANGAGAGACACACAGGTGGACAGACTGATGTCACACAGGTGGACAGAGACACACAGGTGGAGAGACACACAGGTGGACAGACTGATGACACACAGGTGGACAGACACACAGCGATGGTGCATCATCAGGGGCAGGGCGGTGGACTGCCGAGGACAGGGATCGAACCACTGACCGCTCCACCTCCTGTCTCACAGCCGCCCCCTGATTCATATGACAGAGAGGAGAAGAAGAAGAAGAAGCAGAAGAAGCAGAAGGAGAAGAAGAAGCAGAAGAAGAGGAGGCAGCTGTCCTACTTTTATACGAGAGGTCGGAGGGCGTCGAACACTCCTCTCCGCTGGCGTCGATGTAGGTCACGTTCCCGTCGGCCTCGGCGCCGTCTCCGCCCACCATGCTCTCCAGCTCCGACACGCTGCTCCTCTCCGCCAGCAGACAGTCTCTGTCGGCGGGCGGAGACGAGCCGAAGGCGCCGTCCTCCTCGCTGCTCCACACCGGCGTCACTCTGGGAGCTTTTCCCGCCAGCCGCCCCTCCAGAGCGTCGCTCATCAGCTGGAACCAGGGCCAGGAGGCCGGGTTGGTCTGGCCCTCCATGCCCCGAGGAGGAAACTTCAGGTCCTGAACACACAGACGCTCCGTCAACACTGACCTGATCAACGACTCTGATTGACGGACCATCAAACAGCTGCAGATCAATCCGCTAATTCATCACACATCAACGTTTCAGATGAACCTCAGCCAATCAGAGGAGACCAGCGGCTCATCGCACTGACGACGGTCGCACCTTGAACTTGGTCTTCAGGTTGTCCCACTTCTTGGCCACCTGGTCAGGTGTGATCTTCCCGGTCAGCCCCATCTCCTTCACGATGCCCCTGCGGACGAACAGAGCAGCCACAGTGAGACCACCTGTCCTCAGGTAGAGCTGCTCGTGTGTCCAGGTGACGTTTACTGGCGCTCACCTCCAGGCCGGCTTGGCCGTGTTCCTCCTCCCGGTGAACAGAGACTCGTTAGCAGCTCGCAGCTCGATGAGCCGCCTGGTGTCGTCCTCCGTCACTGGAAAGACGAGGACACGGTCAACAGATGGACTAAAACACAGCCTCACCTGATGACATCACCTGAGCTGAGACATGTGACCTGGACGACACCGCCTCAAACACCTGAGCAGCCTCCACCTGAGACAGCACCACTGAAGTCCACGAGCACTGACCGACTGGTCCAACTGGTCCAACTGGTCAAAGACCAGCTGCAGGTGCTGGGAAGTACTCCACTCACGTACTTACAGGAAGTACAACTGTACTTCAGAATTTACAGTCTTTGCTCGTCCACGTCTCAGAGGGAAATACTGCATGTTTTACTGCAGTACACTGATGTACAGTTACTGTGAAGTTTCTGAACTTAAACACGCATTACACCATCAGTACACAGAATACTACAGTACTGACTGCAGCTGTTCTGCTGCCGAGTACTTTTACTTTTGATGTGCTAAGTACATGTCTGTAGTAATGTCAGTACACTGTGGTATTAGTACTTTTACTTTTGTAAGAGTACAGCTCAAAATGAGAATGTTTGAATCTGCTGCTGTTTTTCTTCCGAGTGACAGTAAACTGAAGACTTTTGCTGTGGACAGTGGGACATCTGAAGACGTCTCCTTGTCCTTGAGGACACTGAGCTGGATGGACTAATAACTACCTGGACAGATGATGGACAGATGATGAAGATGAAGATGACTGAACCGTCTCAGAGCTCGACCTTCAGGAGGCTGCAGTGATGTTTCTCTCGTCGTTTTAAAGGTTGAATTCTGTTTAAACTCATTTTTCTGTCGGCCGGACGTTAAACGGCGGCGCTCGGTGAACGGGTGCGTCGCCGTAAAGCCCGTTTAAACGGCGCCGTGCACGGGGTTCTTACGTTTGTAGGTGAACTCGGCCATGCGGTGCAGCTCGCCCAGCGTCGTGGATCCGTTCTTCTCTTCGTTATCGACCAGCAGGTCCATCTCCGACTCCGTCAGGAACTCGGCCATCCCCCCTCGGCTCCGCCGCGCTCGTTTCTTGGGCGTCGGCGACAGCGGCTCGCAGTCCTCGTCTTCGTCCTCCACGATGGGCGTGAGGATGGGCGCCGCCCCGGCGAAGCGTCCCTCTATGGCGTCGTTCATGCGGTAAAACCAGGGCCAGGAGCTCGGGTTTGTCTCCACGCCTCGAGCGGGAAACTTCAGCTCCTGAGAGACAAAGCAGAGGGACCTGATCGTCCTGTCCACACGCCACCAGCTCCTGTCCAACACTCACAGAGACACGGCCGCTTCACGTCATCATTAAAAGACTCTTTGATACCTGTGAGGCGACAGTGGACGGACGTCAGAGACCCTCTCTGACATGAAGACATTTAATATCTTTTGCTTTTGGACTGTCGTCAGCCGAAACAAGACGAGACGATCAGCTGAGGACCAGCTGCTGTCAGACCAAACTAATCGATTAACGGAGAATTAAATCAGCAGTTCAGTCTCTAAGTAAAATCATTTCTCCCTCCGCGGGTTCAATCTACCTGTTCTGCTTGTTTCAAGACGCAGACAGACGCAGAGCAGGACTGAGAGACTTCACTGAAAAAAATCTAAAAATGGTGACGATGATTGTTCTGGGTTCTCTCACATCTGGAGAACATGAATCTGTTGGTTGGAGGGTTCTTGTCCTCCACAGAGTCATGGACGGGTTGTCTCTGGAGCTGGGGGTGGACCTACCTTGTACCTCCTCTTCAGGTTGTCCCACTTCTTTGCTAACTGATCTGTGGTCAGCTTCCCCTGAAGACCCAGCTCGTACAGAATGGCTCTGCAACAGAAGACAGACAGACTGAACCTCTGATGGAGGACAGAGGACGCTCAAAGCGGACGCAGGACCTCGAAGCAGAGCCGACAGCAGCTTCACTCACCTCCAGGCCGGTTTGGCCGAATGCTTCCTGCCGGTGAAGAGAGCTTCGTTAGCGGCTCGAAGTTTGATCATTCTCTCTGTTTCTGGTTCAGTCACTGTGGACAAAGACACTTTTCAAAGACAGCTCTGTGCATCAAAATGTACTTCAAGTATTCAGAGTACTGCGTGCAGTAACGTGCTGATTGTACTTTCATTGTACCACATGAGCTGCAGTTGCAGTAGTAAATGTGTAGTCTGCGTACTTTTGTAGGAGCACTCGGTCATCCTCCTCCAGCCCATCGGGACTCCTTCAGCAGGAGCGGCCTCCGCGTGCACCGTCCCGTCGTCCTCGGCGCTCTCCGCCGCCACCGTGTCCTCCATCTCCGTCTTGATGAGGAACTCCAGGATGTCGGTGTTCTCCTGGTTCTGGTGCTGCTGGTTGTTGCAGCGGTGGCCGACGCCGCCGCCGCCGGCCTCCGGGCTCAGCACCAGGTTGCTGTTGTAGAGGCGACCCTGCATGGCTTCATCCATGATGTGGAACCAGGGCCACGACTCCACCACCCCCCCCATGTTGTCCTGGCCCTGGTAGGGCTGCTTCAGGTCCTGGAAAACACAACGACACTCACAGACACCTGACCGAGCGACCAGGTGAGGACTCCGGCTGCAGGCAGGATGAGGCTCTGCCAGGTGAGCCTCCTCCACAGTTAGAAGTCTTCTTCGTCCTGAACGTTAACTTAAAATAAAGTCTCCACCTGATCCATGAACACAAACACTCTTTACACTGCCAGCATCCTGTTCTAAACACTGTGCGAAAGATCCATTATTAAAACATCTATTTTATGACTCCTGAACCGTTTTTATTCCATCTTATCTTCTTTATTTTAACTGCTTTTCACCAAAACATCGACACAAAGCTTCTTGTAGGTGAAACTGTGATTAGTTTCAGCCAGCTGTTCCTAATAAACTGGCAAAGGGGCGTAAAGCTCAGGTGAGAGGACACACCTCCTGAGCGAGGTCAGTGTTAGTTACTGTGATGTGAACCTGCAGACTCAGCTGTCTCTGGTCTCTGGATGTCTCTCCTCAGAGGAGGCACACAGGCAGACAGGCAGACAGACAGACAGACACCTGTCTACCTGCCTCAGGTGAACGCTGAACGCTGTCACACCTGAATGAGCCTCACTGCACACATTACCTTGTATTTTGTTCGCAGATTGTCCCATTTTTTGGCGATCTGGTCTGCTGTCAGCTTCCCTTCCAGGCCGAGGCCTTTTAAGATGGTGCTGAGGGACACACAGGACAGGACGGTGAGCTGAGGGACACTCACTAACAGAGTCCTTAGAGGACACAGAGCTCGGTCCATACCTCCACGCTATCTTAGCAGAGTTCCTCTTGCCTGTGAACAGAGCCTCGTTGGACGCCCTGAACTCAATCAGCCTCTTCACATCCTCCTCCGTCACTACAGGTGGAGGGGTCAAAGGTCAACAGTCAAAGCACCGGCAGGTCAAACGTCATCACATACAACATGAACCGGGATTACTTACTTTTATAGGAGTTTTCTGGGAACTGTGGCAGCGGATTGAGGACGGACTCCATTGTGATCATGGAGGAGGAGAGGGTCTGTTCTGCTGGGGCAGCTAGGGAGGAAGGAAGGAAGGAGGAAAGGAAGGAAGCGAGGACGGGTGGAAGTGTGCTGGTATTCGGGCCTGATGCTAACTACATCCGCTACAGCATCCTGCGGGTTTACCAGCTCTGCTTCTCCTGCAGCGGCCCGTCTCCGTCCATCGCGTGGGACAGCCCGGGGACAGCCACGGCGTCGCTTTGAGCGGGCGGAGGTTAGCCGTCTCCAGCGGGCGAACTCCCAGCTAACCGTTCACAACAGCAGGCTGCTAGCAGCTTAGCTTAGCTAGCTAACCTGAAGAACAAGCCTCCGCAGAGCGGGGCTCCCCGTCACACCGCGGCGCCGGTTCCCGTTAGCTGCAGCTGGTTCTGACATCCGCTGTGCCGCCTTGTTTACGCCATCGTCCCCGGACTAAATAAAAGCGTAAATAACGGCGTTAGCGTAAAATGGAGCTAGCCTGCATCCCGTTTCCTCTGCTCCGAGGAGAGTGCGCTCAATAACATCACCCTGGCCTGCCCCACACCACGTGACCTCCAACTCGGGAGGGCGGGGTTGGACAAGAGCACGAACAGCCCCGAAAACGATTTAAAATAGACTTTTCATGTTAATACAACATAAATATCCAAAGTTTCATTCAGTCAAGTATTTTTTTAAATACTTCTAAAATATATTTGTTCTTTTTGCTGTTTTCTTACTATTTGTTACATGAAAACTCTCGTTTCATTCATTGTTTTCTTGATGAAACATGATGTAATTTACAGATATTAAAACTTCAACTTGACCTAGTATTGACATGGTCATTTACTCAGTTGTGGAAAGTAATTTAGCACATTTAGTCAAGTACTGTATTGTACTTCAGTATAATTTTGATGTACTGCATTTCCATTTTATGCTACTTTCTCCTTCTACTAGATGACTTCTTGTAAGAGTTTCCATTAAAAACACATGATGAGCTTTTGAAATGAAATTTAATGAAAGAAGAGCAGAATCTATTCTTCTAAACCTCACACGTGGTTTCATTAAATGTTTTTTATATGACATGAAATGATGGAATATTTCTCAAAAAGACTGAAGAAAAGAAATGAAAAGTATTTGTTTATCAGTACTTTGTTTTTTCTTCTTTCTTTCCGTCAATTATCTGATGCTTGAGCAGGTTTTATTTTTAGACCCATCTTGGTCTAAAACCGTCCTCATAGACGAGCCTTTAATGAGGAGTTTCACCTGTTTGTGTCTTCATTAATGTCGAATCAGTCAAATCATTTACCAGTGCTGGAAAATTCAGTTGTAAGTCCATAAGAAGGAAACTCCCCACAGCCCAGAGGTGTGGAGCTCCATGGGAGTCTGTCTCACTGTCAGGCTGAATGATGATGATGATGATGATGATGATGAAGGTGCTGATTCATGATGCTGCAGCAGAAATAAACAAACAGCATCTGAGAGCAGAGACGCATCATGAGCTCGTCTCGTCCATCCGAGCTGCTGCTGTCTGAAATGTAGCTAAACAGTGAATGAGCTTTGGAGGAGGAGGAGGAGGAGGAGGAGGAGGAGGAGGAGGAGAGCAGGGAGCCTGTTTTCTGCATCTCACACACACACACACACACACACACACACACACACACAGTCAGTTTTCTTCAGAGTTTACTCTTAAACTTTGTGACCTCTCGTCCGTCAGCAGGCAGACAAACAGTGACTCAGAGTTTCTGTTTCATTCTGTTTATTTGGTGTTTTTGCCAAACGAGGACACGTTTTCAAGCTTTGTTCACGCTGCGTTTGCTGACGTCCTCCCTCCCTCTGTGACCTGTCAGCTGGTGTTTCCTGTGTCCACTGACATCACTTCATGCCTGCATGCATAACTCCAACAGTCGTATGTTTACCTCTGTTCAGCTTTGTTGTCCTTCTTCTCAGCTGTTTTTTTTATCTTCCTGTCAAAGAGCACGTGTTCACGTCCCTTCAGTTTCACTGTGTTGTTCCACATCAGACTGTTCTAAGTACACATTCTGAATGCAGGACTTTTACCTGTAATGGAGTACTATTATGATGGTATAAATACTTTTACTTTAGGATCTGAACGCTTCGTCTATCACTGCTGATAATAATAATGATAATAATACTGAAAATAATAATTATAATAATGATGATGACAACGTGTCCTACCAGAGACAGCTTGTTAAACCACCCGATGTCTTTCTATAGATGCTAATAAGAGAAATCTGGAAACGGTGACTTTAAATCTACAAACAGCTCATTTGTTAATATCAGCGAACTTTCTCTGAGTCTGTTCGTTTACAGCATTAAAACTTCTGTCGTGAACGTCTGAACTTCTCTGTAAATACATTCACTTATAAACGCGTCCGCCATTTTCCTGTGATCCGCTCCTCCGTCTAAACACCGACACATCCGGCACAAACCGGAAGTAAAACAAGTGTTGTGGTTGTTGTTCTTCTTCTGTGTATTATCGGCAGTCGAGACTCACAACGGCGCTTTTCTGCCACCTACAGGCTGTTTTTAACAACTTTATGATTCAATAAAATAGTTCATGACAATCATTTAAACAGTAACGCTAAACATGAAAAGAACAACCAACCAGGAGGGACTTTGATTTAAACAAATTAAAGGAAGAAATTATAAGAGATTCATCCAGTTTTTAAAGTCTTTTTGTTCTTGTTTTGTTTGAACAGAAAACAGAAAGTTCGGCTCTGCTCACACTTCTGTTTTTTTAACGTCATTATCTGGAGATGAAGATTTAATTATGTTATTATTTCGAGATATGAACGATTATTTACTTCATGTTGCTTTTCACTCTCGGTTTGTTTATTTATTTAACTTTCTATTCAGATGAAGTGTAAATAGATATAAAATGATTTGTATTTTCTATTTTATCCTGTTTCTGTTTCACTGCTGCACAACAAATAAATGTAATGATGAGTTAAGTGACTGATCGATAATATAGTAAATATTGTAATGTTCCCTGTAACTTTCGTTACCATTTCCATTCACCAACAATAACTTGACTTCATTTTCTCCCATTGTAAATCAGGAGAAAAGGGATATTCTGTAAATATTTCTAAAAATATATGTAATTGTGGTGTAGGTCAAATAGTCCTGAATACTCCTATAGAAGTACTGAACAGTAAAACAATCATTACATCAGTGTTTCATCTGGTTTTTCACACGTTCATCCTCACAAACACTGAAAAGGTGTTTTTCAGGATGTTAAAGATCAGCAGTTGTCAACTTTATACAAAAATCAAAATGTGCTTTTAATGATTTTCACTTCATTTCGCTCCTTCAGTGGAAAAATCCGGGCTTGAAATCTGGCTGAATGTCTGAATGTCTGCATTCTCTTCAAAAGTCCAACATTTGTCCCCGTCACATTTGGACAACCGTCTGTTGTCACGTCTGCCAGTGTTACACCCCTGAAGAGGGATGAAATAATCACGTGTTTCCTCAACTCAACAAGTGTTTTACTGGAATCACTTCACATAAAGATAACAGCTTCCAAACAGCACATCTACAGGCAGGTAGAGAGGCACACCTTATTTCCACGTCAGTCACACTCCTCAGTTACCTGAGCTTATTCTCACTCTTCTCCTGAGTACTTCAAGCAATAGATTAAATTCAATAAGCTCCCTCACAATTCACCAAAATTACACTAAAGTGCATTAAACAATTCACAAAAACAACAATACACCTGATGTGACGTGTACCTGTGGGTTCACAGTGTGGACACTGGGTGGCGCGTGCGCTGGACAGGATGACAAGCTGCTGTTTCAGCACAAAATATTCTCCAGAAAAGCTCGTTTTAACTCACTCAGACGTCACAGTAGCGACCTGTGAACACTGTCGAGATGCTTGAAGTCACTGAAGACATGTTTACACTGTTTACAACCCACAACACACCTGGAGAGAGATGAAATAATGACGAGTGAGGAGTACGGTGCTTCCTCTACAGGTTCACACAAGCAAAAAACAGCTACACTGCAAACAGGTAAGCACACCTGAAGCCTGCCCTGTCCACCCGACTGGGGTCGACCAGCAAGTCAGGTAAACGGGTTAGGGTTGGGGGCGATGAGGCCGACGCTGCTGTGAAACACAGCAACATGGCACCGACTTCAAACTGACGAGAGGACAAAGTGACTCGACCAGGGACGGAAGCAGGAGGCTGCAGCCAGTGGAAACACGGTTTGTGCTTCAGATACACCAGATACTGCACGTAGAGGCACGGTTACAGTGCAATAGTGCAGTTACTGATGTTCACTCATTCATTCATCTTCTATACCCGCCTTGTCCCTTTCGGGGTTGGGGGGGCTGGAGTCTATCCCAGCTGTCAGCGGGCGAGAGGCGGGGTACACCCTGAGCCGGTCACCAGCCGATCGCAGGGCGACACACACAGACACACACACATTCACTCTCACACTCACACCTAAGGGCAATCTTAGAGTCACCAGTTAACCCAGTGAGCATGTTTTTGGTCTGTGGGAGGAAGCCGGAGTGCCCGGAGAGAACCCACGCAAGCACGGGAAGAACATGCAAACTTCACACAGAAAGGCCCCCCCCCGACCCGGGGATCGAACCGGCGACCTTCTGAGGCACGCGCACTACCTGCTGCACCACCGTGCCGCCTGTTACCGATGTTATCTGGTCGAACTGATGTTATCTGGTTAGCTAACGCTTCCGGTAACCGCTAACGGTCGAGGCAGCATTAAGTTCAGTACATCCGTTAGCTAGCGTTAGCTAGCTTTAGCTAACTGATAAAACGCCCAGCTCTGCTCTGCACAGTGAACCTGCTCAGCATCCTGCAGAGATCAGTCAAGCTCAACACATCCGGGTTACAAAACACCGGAACAGAGAAAAATATTTCAAAATAAAAATAAAAGTTTTTTTTAAAGCCAACATGTCAAACGTCTTTTTTATTGTCTCAGATGATTGTTACAAACTGAGAGTTCTTGGTTGTCTTTAAAGACAAAGTGATTGATCAATTCACTTAGAAATAATTATCTAAGAATGAAAATAATCAGTGGTTTCTGCTCTACCTTGAATCTTCTGGCATTTCAATGGCTTTTATTGATTTGACCTCTGATTTGTGGTTGTGTTTGATAGTAAAGCAGCCAGTGACTGCAGCTGATCAATAAATGTAGTCAAGTAAAAAATGCTAAATTTGTCTCTGAAGCGTTAATGTGAAAAAACAAACAAACAAAAAAAAAAAATAGTGTTAGTGTTTTATTTTGAAGGCGCTGACCGGAAGCTCTACCCTGTGTGGCGCTTGAACTTGTCAGTGGTCCTGTGTTTGGGTTGGATGAAGGATGGAGGCCGAGTCTTGTTTCACGTCGACAGAAATCAAAGCTTCCGCAGAGACTTCAGACATTTGCTGAACAGGTACGTGACTGTTTCTTACCTGCGTTCACCTGAACGTTCGTCACGTGGAGCTCAGAGAAGGTCAGTGTGAAGAACAGCTGATGATCATTGTGAGCAAACAGTGAGGACATTAAACCTCAGAGCTGACCTGATAATCCTGCCTGTGCTTTGAGTAGAAATGTGATGATGAACACGAAGACTTCTGGAGCCAATAATCGATCAATACTTTCTACTGACAAACACAAATTCCTAAAACCTTCAGTAAAAGTAATGATACCACAACACAGAAATACTCCATTACATATAAAAATCCTGCATTCAATGACCCACTGAAGTAAAAGTATTATCAACAAAAGGTACTTCAAGTATCTGAAGTATTTTATGAGAAATTATGAGACTGTTCATATTGAAGCTTCAGCGTCAGAGCAGCAGTTTCCTGTTAGAGCTGCTGCTCTGATACACGCTATGTGAATTCATACACAACAACAACAACAACAACAACAACAACAGCCGCAGCTCGTTTACTGAGCCCTGAATGCAGCAGGTCAGTTCGTGGTGAGTTCAGGTTCGTCTCTGCTCTGAGTTCTGACTGAAGCTGCTGCTGTTTAATGACACGAAACATCGGAATAACTTTAATCTGACATTAATTAAAGTGAAGAAATGTGTGTGTGTGTGTGTGTGTGTGTGTGTGTGTGTGTGTGTGTGCTCAGCATCATGTTGGCCAGGAAGGGCCTCCTGCCCGACGGGTTCCTGCTGACCCGTCTTGCGGAGGACCAGAACCAGCTGAACCGCAGTCACTCCAGATCTCAGAGAGCCCGCTTCATCACGAAGACCGGATCCTGTAACGTGGCTCACAAGAACATCAGGGAGCAGGTACGCCGGAGGAGACGGCAGGAATACTCCTGTGCTATTATGTAGTATTACTACCGAGTATTTCACTGTACACAAACAACAAACGCTCCAGCTGACAGCTCGTTCTCGTAGCCGCTGTTAACAGCTGCAGATCGACTCTCTGTGAGTGACTCATCATCGGGTCAAAGTGCCGAGCTCCTTCATCGCCATCACCATCATCGTCATCATCAACAGTGCTGACATCATCATTCATAGATCTTCTAAAGCTCTGAAACGTTCATGAATGGGAACATCTGATGCATCACAGTTACGTAATATCTGAGAAAGACGCGTGAAATAAAGATAAGAAACGTGTCCAAACACAGGAAACAGTCAATGAAACCAAAGGTAAACAGGACACAGGTTCGATTCCTGCTCCGTCCTGAAGATCTTTGAACAACAAAGATGAGAAAATTAAAGAAAAGTCCACAAAGTCAAGTCCACGTCTTTCCTTCCTGCCCAGTTTTACTTCCTGTTGTCTTCTTCGTGGATTTCAGGGTCGGTTCCTGCAGGATGTTTTCACCACCATGGTGGATCTGAAGTGGCAGCACTCCCTCCTCATCTTCACCTCGGCCTTCCTCTGCTCCTGGATGCTCTTCGCTATGGTCTGGTGGCTCCTGGCCTTCGCCCACGGAGACCTGGAGCCTCGCGATCCAAACGGCGAGCCCGGCCCCGTCCCCTGCGTCACCGCCATCCACTCCTTCACCTCGGCCTTCCTCTTCTCCATTGAAGTCCAGGTGAGAGCTGCGGTCGGTCTGGCTGACCGATCCAGGTGCAGCTGTTCGTGGTTGTTGTGGTTGCTGTGAACGCTGATGTGCGTCTGCCGCAGGTGACCATCGGCTTTGGTGGCAGGATGGTGACGGAGGAGTGTCCCCTGGCCATCACCGTGCTGATCGTCCAGAATATTCTGGGGCTGATCATCAACGCCGTGATGCTCGGCTGCGTCTTCATGAAGACGGCACAGGCCAACCGCCGAGCAGAGACGCTCATCTTCTCCAGAAACGCCGTCATCTCTACTCGAAACGGTCGTCCGACCTTCATGTTCAGAGTGGGAGACCTGAGGAAAAGTATGATCATCTCTGCCACCGTCCAGCTGCAGGTGACGTCTGCACACCTCAGCTGAGCTAGACTGCGTTCAGGTGGGCCAGACAGCACAGGGACGTTAACCAACGCAAAACGACCACGAAGAGACGTTAAAAAGACCACAGAGACGTAAAAAGACCACAGAGACGTAAAAAGACCACAGAGACGTAAAAAGACCACAGAGACGTAAAAAGACCACAGAGAGACATAAAAAGACCACAGAGACGTAAAAAAGACCACATAAACAAATGAGCAGAAACAAAGGCAAAACGATTACAAAGAGATAAAAACAAACAGCAAACAAAGCACAAAAACGACTAGTGAGAAAAAATACTACCACAAAAAGATGCAAACAGTGGGACACAGCCATTGTGGACAGAGCCATGCTAGCTGTGTCCCACTGTTTCCAGTCTTTACGCTAAGCTAAGCTAAGCTAACTGTGTAGCTTCATATTTACAGTACAAACATATGAGCGGTGTCAGTCTGAACACAGTCAGCATGTTTCCTGAAATGTTGAACTCGTCCTTCAGGAACTCTGAAAGTCAGAACTAGAAACAGACCACTTTCATCAGGACGCAGATAAACCAGGTTCAGTCGCCCTGAACTGAAGCTGGTTAAAGACTGATCTTTCCAGTTTTCCCTCCAGGTGATCCGACGGACCGTGACGGCGGAGGGCGAGGTGATCCCGGTGTCCCAGCTGGACATCCAGGTGGAGAACCCTCTGAGGAGTAACGGCATCTTCCTGGTTTCTCCTCTGATCATCAGCCACACCATGGAGAGAGGGAGTCCTCTGTACGAGCTCTCCGCCCAATCGCTGGCCTCCGAGGACCTGGAGATCATCGTCATCCTGGAAGGTCAGGAACCACGTAGACCTGGTTGTCAACAAGGATCCACAAAATAAAAAAGTATTTAACATGGAACGATTGAAATTTGTCTTAGTTCATCATAAAGTGAAAGAAGATTTCAAGGAATAGTTTTTTTGAAGTGGGGTCAGAGGAGACACCTGTCCACAGTCAGTCTGCAGTAGATGGTGGTCAGCTCGTCCTCAGTAAGGACAGACAGAGAGTAGGACTGACACTGGAGCAAAGCAGTGTCCTGCTGTGGACAACATGTCCTCTTACCTAAAAGACTGAATAGACCAACGACCCCCAAAATGTGTCCAGTGGAGAGTCCAGCCACAGGCGTACCGGTCCTTTGTCCTGATGGTGTTAGCGCTGTGAAGTTTGGTTAGCTTTAGCAAAAGACCACTTAATATATGTTCGTCCTACTGCTGCTGCACGTTATATGAGTTAAAATAAGTCAACAGACAGCCGTCTCCTGAATGAAAGTCGACCTGTGTTTCTGGTGATGGCGGGCTGGTTGTGGGTCAGTAGAAACGTATCGATGGAGACGATCAGGAAGCAGACGGTTTCAATCCGAGTGAAAGTCCTTCTCTCTCGTTTTAGGTGTGGTGGAAACAACAGGGATCACCATGCAGGCTCGGACCTCCTACGTTCCTGATGAGATCCTGTGGGGGAGGCGCTTCGTCTCCATCATGACAGAGGAGGACGGGCGTTACTGCGTCGACTACTCCAAGTTCGGTAACACGGTTCCCGTCAGGATGTCGTCTCTCAGCGCCAAGGAGCTGGACCAGACCAGGGGAGTCCAGGAGGGCGGCTCCGACACTCACCTGCAGGGCTGGGGGTTGGTCCGAGCCGGCAGGGGCGGCTTCCGCAGAGGAGGCCGGGCGTGTGATGGCTCCGCCCCTCAGCCCTGGTACACCCAATCAGAGAAACCAGAGAAAGAGGCTGAGCAGAAAGGACAGAAGAAGAAGGTGCAGCTGGAAGTGATTGGACGACAGATCGACGAGGACGGACTGGGAGAGACGGGCGACTGAAAGCCATCAGGCAGACGGTGTGTCCACACGGTTCCACGCCACATGTTCCACACTGCATGTTCCACACTGCATGTTCCTTACTACATGTTCCCTACTACATGTTCCACACCACATGTTCCACGACTGGTAGCCTGACAGGTGCCAGTCCACCTCTGAGGACATGCGGCAGAGACATGGCTTGGCTGTCTCTGTCTCTGTCTCTGTCCGTCCAAAGCAGAGTGGAGGTTTCTGTGTGCAGGACCACTAACAGACAGCAGAGTGGTATCGATCTGAACGTCTGACTCTCACAGAGGTTTCCACTCAGTGCTGAACTCCTCTGACGTGTCACAGACTTTGTTCCACATCCTTCATTACGCTGAGCAGAAGAAGCAGCGTGAAGACGTCCCTCCGTCCAGGTCAAAGTCCTGAATCCCGCGACGTTAGATTGTCACTGCCAGTCAAAATTGAGCGCCTGCAAACATTTTTCTGAGGATGTCGTTTTCTTGTTGTCGTTCCTGGAGCTGTTGTTGTTGTCTGAGTGTTTTCGCGCTGTAGCTGCTCCCTCACTTCCTTTATATTAAGAGTAAACATACAAAATGTTTCCTGTAGATCATTCAACAGCCTTCATGCTCCTTATAGTTAGAGTGTGATGTGTGCAGCGACCTTCTCCTCTTTATTCATCATGATCCCCTCATATAAGCCCAGTGTTTGTTTGTGTTATACAGTACGTTATATAAGTCACACATTAATTTAAATCCTGTTTTTATGATTTATGGGATGTGTCTGTAAGCTGCTGTGTATTTATGATGTTTGAATAAATCTGTTTTTTGTATTTGGTGTCGTGTTGAAGCAGCGGATCATCAGTGATGATCAGGGAAGTCAGTTTGACCAAAAACCTCCCAGACGTCACTGAATCAGACGTCAGCTCTCAGAACATTCACTCAGCAGCTGTTCTTCATGTTGTTCCGTTCACATCAACAGATCTTCAGCTTCAAACAGTCGAGGTTCTTCTGGGAGGAACATCCACATTTCAAGCTGATGAGAGACGCACGTCGACTTCAAACTGATTCAATTAAAGCAAATGTTTGTAGAATTTCTATCAAAAAAGCAGCAACAGATCTGAGCTGCAGACACGGACACGTCTCCAGTTTTCACCAGGATTATTTTAATCTGAAAATCAACAACGTCCTTATGGCAACATGACAGATCCTTCATAAAGAGTCTGGATTGTAGCAGATTACAGCAGAATAATGGAGGGTGATCAGACGCTGCAGAGGTCAGAGGGTCTGAATCCGATGAAAAATACCACAAAACAAAGAATTTTCTTTTTTCCTGTATTTATTGTTACATTGGAATAAAACATGAAATATAAAATTAGCAAACGAGGAGAAAAAGTTATTCTTGGTTGACCTGAGAACCAGTAAGTACCACAGCTGACTGAAAACACTGTTTAGTTCATTTTAGCTGAAATCCTGAAACGCTGAACTACAGTAACCTGGACGCATTTACATCCGACACCACCACACGCTCAGCAGGGACGCCGCCAGCGCCAGGGCCGGCGTCGCCGTGGGAACAGTGATGCCAGAGTTGCAGAGGTTGCTGCTGCAGCAGCGATAAGTGAAGCCGGAGATGGCCGGAAACATCTGGGTGAGACGAGAGTTATCGCAGTCTGTGTACCTGATACACTGACGGATGGTCTTCCCACCTGGAGAGGAACACACACACACACACACACACACACACACACACACACACAAACCAAAATAACAATCAGCAGATTCATCCAGAATGAAAAGAATCATTAGTTGAGTAAAAATATTTATACTCCAAAACAAAGTATTCGTCTGCAGACAAAGTGAGACTGACCTCTTTCACTCAGAGATATACAAGAGTCTTCATACGTGCACTCCTGCACGTTCTCACAGCGGCCAGTGTAATCAGAGCACTTATAACAACGAAGGCCAGAACCTGGAGGAGAAGGAGGACCAGGAGAGGGGGGAGAAGAAGAAGAAGGAGAAGAAGGAGAAGAAGGACCAGGAGAGGGAGGAGAAGAACAAGAAGAAGAAGGGCCAGGAGAGGGGGGAGAAGAACGAGAAGAAGAAGGGCCAGGAGAGGGAGGAGAAGAAGGAGGATGAGGAGAGGGAGGAGAAGAAGGACAAGGACAAGGAGAAGGAGGAGAAGAAAGACCAGGAGAAGAAGAAGGAGGAGGAGAAGGAGAAGGAGAAGGATAAGGAGAAGGAGGAGAAGAAGGACAAGGAGAAGAAGAAGAAGGACAAGGAGAGAGGGGAGAAGAATGAGAAGAAGAAGGACCAGGAGAGGGAGGAGAAGAAGGAGGATGAGGAGAGGGTGGAGAAGAAGGACAAGGACAAGGAGAAGGAGGAGAAGAAAGACCAGGAGAAGAAGAAGGAGGAGGAGAAGGAGAAGGACAAGGAGAAGGAGGAGAAGAAGGACAAGGAGAAGAAGAAGAAGGGCAAGGAGAGAGGGGAGAAGAACGAGAAGAAGAAGGACCAGGAGAGGGAGGAGAAGAAGGAGGATGAGGAGAGGGAGGAGAAGAAGAACAAGGACAAGGAGAAGGAGGAGAAGAAAGACCAGGAGAAGAAGAAGGAGGAGAAGAAGGACCAGGAGAGGGAGGAGAAGAAGGAGGATGAGAAGAGGGAGGAGAAGAAGGACAAGGACAAGGAGAAGGAGGAGAAGAAGAAGGAGGAGAAGAAGGAGAAGGACAAGGAGAAGAAGAAGAAGGACAAGGAGAAGAAGAAGCAGAGTTTGCGTCACTGAGCTCATCCAGAGTTGACACTGATCCAGTGACCATCACCAACACACTGAATGAAACCTTCAGATTTCATTTTCTCGTCATCACACAGTAATGCAGTAATACTACGTTTGATGTTGAGTGATACTTCTTTTGAGTAGCTGCTTGAGTTCGTGCTTGTACAGGTATTAGCGCTGGAAAAAGCATGGAAAGACTGACAGAAACAAATCACTGCAGCCTGATCCACCTGTCCACTGTCCACCTGTGGCCTCACCTGTGACCACCTCTGTCCTCATGGACAGGCTGTGGAGCTGTCCTTGTGGACGCTCACAGTAACTGCACATGTGGCTGAAACTGAGTAAACCCTGATGTGACTCTCTGACATCTGTTTTACTGTCTAATGAATATTACTCCATCGATATGTGTGTGTTCTGTGAAAACACCTTTTTAAAGTGAAAGGAGTGACAAAACAGACCTGAGAAGCAAAAACGCATCTGTACACTGTCTGGCTGTGTATTACTGCATTCTGGCTGTGTATTAGTGCCTAGGCTGCTACTGCACTAACCAGACAGCTAACATAACAGGGCTATATCAAGTGAAAGCTAGCTTGTGAGAGCCACAGCTAGCCTTAGCTAAAGCTAATGCGATGTTCAGTTATTGATCTGATTGTTATTCCTCATAATTAAATGAGGCAGCAGCTAAATCAGTTCATGATGGAGAAGAAACAAACAGCTACACACCTGCTATGGGTAGCTAGCTCAGCATAAAGGTAGTTAGCTTAGCAGATCTCAGTAGCTGTCATCGCAGTTTTTGAGTGGTGAATTTCAGTAGTTAAATTACTTAAACGTATTCATCATATACATTTAAATGTCAGTATTAATATTCAATTCAATTCAATTTCAATTCAATTTTATTTGTATAGCGCCAAATCACAACAAAAGTTGTCTCAGGACACTTTACATATAGAGCTGGTACAGGCCGAGCTCTTTTATCTACAGAGACCCAACAATTCCCTCATGAGCAAGCACTTGGCAACAGCGGTGAGGAAAAACTTCCTTTTAACAGGCAGAAACCTCAGGCAGAACCAGGCTCTGGGTGGGCGGCCATCTGCCTCGACCGGTTGGGTGAGAGAGGGAGAGCGAGAGAGTGAGAGAGACAGAGAGACAGAAATGCTGTCGGAGAGAGAGAGAGAGACAGACAGAGAGAGACAGACAGAAATGCAGTCAGAGAGAGAGAGAGACATTAATTTTAGTGACCTCCGATTGGCGTAACCGGGTGTCGTGAATAACAATCTTACTGTATTTACACTTATCCTTAGCCAGCAGTTTCAAATTTGATTAGACGTCGCCCGCTCTGGCCCCCGGCAGGCATTTGACTATGGTCGCTGGTGTCGCTAACTTCACGTTTCTCAAAATGGAGCTGCCAATAATCAGAGTTGGTTTCTCAGCGGGTGTGTCGCTGAGTGGGGAGAACCTGTTAGAAACATGAAGTGGTTGGTGGTGACCCGTGGGCCTCAGCTTGGGACTATGCTTCCTTCGAACAGTCACCCAGCCTCCCTGGTTTCCCGGCTGCTCGGGAGCTGTCGAGGGACGGCTAGCCGGAGCTGCACTTGGTCGGTCCGCACCGGCTACGGGGGCCTGGCTAACTACAGCTAATGGTTTGGTTTCCATGGTGCGGAGCCGAGCTTCCAATTCACTAAGCCTCGCCTCCAGCTCACCAAATAAACTACATTTATTACACGTACCAGTATCACTAAAGGAGGCAGAGGAGTAGCTAAACATGTGACACACCAAGCAAGAGAGAGCTGGAGAGGGACAGAGAGAAGCCATCGCTAGCTGCTAGGCTAAGCTGGTGTAGCTAGCAGAGCAGACAAGCGCGTAGACAAATAAAATTAACGGTCGCTAAATGCACAGACTTATGGGTGCTTGAGCAGAACTAATGTTACTTCAGAGAGCGGATAGTAGGCCGCTGTAAGAAAACACAGAGCAAATTGCACTCAGAGGAGCAAGAGCGACACACGCACGCTACTAACGCTTCAACCGGAAACAGGAAGTGAGACGATACACTTACCTCAGCACGTCAGCCAACAGTTGACTCTCCTCAAGTGTTGTCTGACCCTGATGATATGGTAATAGTACTCAGAGAGAATTAAGTTATCTGCTTGATGCTGAGTTATAAACCAGGCTTATGTGCTGGTCCAGCTAGTTAGCCAGCTAGCTGCTGCTGTCCAAGCAGCAATGCTAACTGGCTAACTGTGGCTAACTGGCTAACTGTGATTGGCTGACAGGTGAGACGGCGGTGACTACGCCACACTGTCATGTTTTCTTTTCTAAGAATGTTTAAAGGTCTAAGAGTTTATTCCTATGATTTCTTTTCACATTCTAGTAATGCTGTCAGCAGATATGAGCGAATGAAGGTGTTTATGGCTGGATTTTCTTTAACTTCTCAGATGAAGCTGAACTTTGCATTATTACAGCTGTGTTGTCCTAAATTGTCATTCATAACCTGTTTGTATATAAAGTAACAGCTGCATCAACAAACATGAGCTCTGTGACGGCGTGTTGATGGGAGGTTTTCTCGTCCAAAGCTCGTAACGTGGAGTCCATTAGGGGAGAGTCCTGCAGCCATTACTCCTCTTATCAAACACTGATGATGTGATCTGCCTGCTCTGAGATCTCTCTCTTTATGGACGTAATGCTGCTTTAATAACATCCACAAAGATCACATTTCAGTAGAAAACATGCCGAGTGCTGAGCTGATGGTAAAGCTTCTGGCCTTTCTGAGTGAACTCAATTATTAATGCAGCAAAACCTGCTGCTGATTATCTACGTGGTGTTTCAGATGACTGAGACGATGATCAGGGGAGGCAGTAAAAGCGCTTTCTTATCTTCTCAAATCAACCTCACCCCATGGTGCAACATCAGACATTTCTTCAGCGTCACTTTCACGATGCTGCCACCCTCTGGTTCAGCCGTCCCTCAGAAACTCTGTCCGTCAAACTACGAGACGTTTAGACTCAGAACAGTTTCAAAATCTCAGTTTTCTCCCCATGGAAAGTTATTCAGAACCGTAAAGAATACAGCTCCTGGTTACTGAACATCACATTTGTCAGATTTCTATTCATATTTTGCAATAAAAGGTCAAAAGAGGTTGAAGGTCGAAGTTTTCATAAGTAAAAGTACATGTTAATACACGGCTGCAGTTCTCTGGAACAGACTGAGAGGGCTTTAAACTTTTGGTTAATGATTAATCAGAAGTTTGTTTTGGTTTTCAATGCGTTTTTTTCCTCTTTTCCCTTCCTCAAAATGAGCACAGTGGAAATAAACTATGAGCTTTGACAGTTTAACTGTGTGCAGGACTGAGTGACTCATCTCTGCCTGTAAAATACATCCAGCTGTGTGTTTAGAAACCACTGATTCAATGCTTCTGTACAGCCATAAAGAGAGAGGAGGCATCAGTGAGGATACGTCATGTTCATGGATCATTTCAGTGTGTGAGGCGTCAGTGTGTGAGGTGTGTGAGGTGTCTGTGTGAGGTGTGTGAGGTGTCAGTGTGTGAGGTGTGTGAGGTGTCAGTGTGTGAGGTGTGTGAGGTGTCAGTGTGTGAGGTGTGTGAGGTGTCAGTGTGTGAGGTGTCCTGCTTCACTCACCTGAATGAAACATTCCTAAACAGAGCAGCAGGAAGAGTCCGTGGCAGCGCTTCATGTCGTTTCCCTGCAGGCGACCAGAAAAAGAAGAAGAAGAAGAAGAAGAAGAAGAAGAAGAAGAAGAAGAAGAAGAAGAAGAGGAAGAAGAAGAAGACGTCAGGCTGGAGCAGCGGAGGGTCCGGCTGGGTTTGGTGTCCGATGTGTTCCACTGTGACCCTGTGAGTCTGCGAAGAACAGCTCTTTGTCCAGCGGACCACAAAGACTCCCTGTCTGGCCAAACCTCCTCCTCCTCCTCCTCCTCCTCCTCCTCCTCCTCACTGAGGCTTTATTATGGCTGTAGTACTCTGGGTATGTACGCTGCTTGTCATCTATTTACAGGTCTTCACACACACCAGTCATTCTGTTCCTCTGCTCACACCATAAGAATAGAAAGATAAAAATGTCTTTTCTCGTCCTAACAACATATTTTTTATGGTGTGAATTTTATGAATAAACTCATACGAGCAGAACGACTGTAACCCTGGTGAGGTTAGAAATGATGAAATCCATTGAAAATAAGTTTGTTCTTCCATCGTTTGGCTTCAGGTTTCCTTCAGACTGAGCTGAGCTGCTCTCTGATGCTCAGCCCGCCACATGACCTCGCTGTCAAACGCTGACGTCAGCGTCTCAGGAACTAAAACTGCTGATCGATGAGCTAATCAATACGATTTAGAAAAGCACAAGGTTTGTAAATCTGCTCATAACACTTAGACGAGCTGCCTCGTCAATATCTGAGCTCTATGAAGCCGTCAGCGGAGTTGAATTTGTCAAACAGAAGCAAAAAACATGGATTTCATCAGACTGTCGTTTGGTTTACTTGTACAAATAAAGTTAATTATCTGCTTTTTTTACATTAAAGTAAATAAATAAAGTACATTTATGAGGCGTTCTTTGGTTTAGGCTGTTTGATCTGATCAAAGTTTGGTGGGACTCATATCACCTAGCTACCGTTAGCAAGCATGCTAACCGACGCTCATCAGTGCAGAGCTCAGCGTTAAAATGGCAGCTGCTTCCTGGACTGAGACGCCGTCGTGAACTTATTTATTCCATGAAAACATGAAAATGAGATGATTTAAGTTGGTCTTCAGCTTCTCAACCCCAACGACGACCAACCACAGGTGCTTTTTCACACCTGGGTAAGCTAACAGCTAACGTTAGCCTGCTGTCCTTCATTCATTGAATTCAGTGATTCAGTGATGTGTCTGAGAAACATGACGTCTGTTTGGGGAGTGCAGGGAGCTGATTGGTCCGTTACTGTTGTCACTACACATGCTGCCACTGGGTGATGAAGTGATGAAGTGATGAAGTGATGAATGCATCAGTGATTCGAGTTCAGTCACATCACACGTCATCCTGGAACGGGTCGCTCTGGACAATGACTGGTCTCACTCTCACTTTTGGTACTTTGAGTGTATTTTAATGCAGATACTTTTGTAGATTTACTTGAGTAAAATCTTGAATGCAGTACTTTTGTTAGTAGCAGAGTATTTCTACACTGTCCGCTCTGACGTGGGTTTGGCATGTGAGTGTTTTTGGACGTGCAGACGCCTCAGAGGCAGCAGAGGCATGCACTGACGCCACAGTCCTAACCTTCAAATGTGCCTCACGCTCGCTCTTCCTCCCACTAACACGTTTCATAGGCTTCACTTCTCTCACTCTGCTTTTTCTGTACTTACTTACTTCTGTACTTGGAATAAAACCTTGAATTATTCATTTTTTCTGTACTTGTGTATAAAAAGTGAAAGAATATTGTAACAACTGCTGACTGTTAAATAAAAATATTTTAAGTGATTATCATTAAAGATCTGAATATTGTTCACTTTTCATGTATTTTGGACTCCTGCCAGTTTTTTCCTTTATTAAATGGACAAAATAAGAAGTCAGACTTAAAGCTGAGTTTGTGCTGAACGAACAGAAACATGAACTGACCCTGAAACGTCAATAAACAGATAAAAAACGTAACCTAAACTTGAAATAATCCTGTTAAACAATCGCTCGTGTGAAATCTGGCACAGCAGAAAACCACTGACTGTGAATATGATGAGACAGAAAAACGGCCTTTTCTCTGCAGGTTTGGTGGGACGGACGCTCGTCATGCATCGGTCCCAGGGTGTGACAGACGCTGCGGACAGAGGAGCGACTATCTGCGTCCAGCTGCTGTCTGAAGCTGCAGGAGGCCTTTTGTCCAAACGCTCCTTCTTCATTTAAACTGCTTCAGTCTGCCTGCAGTTCACAGCGAAGAACAACCGATAGCACTGAGGAACACAGCAGGACTGTGGACAGACAGACGGCTCCTTTCTGTTCCCACGATTCTCCATCAGGAGCTACAAAAATTGATAAAGTTGAATATGTGAACCAAACGTTCCAGAAAAGACACGTCTGACCAGAGAAGGACATGGCCGCTCATGCAGGTTTAATTATTACAGACACTTTAGAAAAGATTCACCTGAGTGTCAAACAGACTTCAGTCCAGCAGCGAGGACCTGGATGCAGATTTGGACCAAAGTAAAGAGTCTCAGGTTCTGAGTCCGTCAGGTTTTATGGTTTTGTTTCGCCTGTTTTAAAGGCTTTAGTGAGTAAACGTGGTTTAGCTGAACGTGTGTTAACTGCACAGACTGAACTCTGTGGTTTGGGCTTTGGACCCTGGTTGGCTGATGTGTTCAATGTCTTGTTGACAACAGTTTCTGCTGTTACAGGAGTCTGAGTTCAGGCCAATGACTCCTCCTTCGCTGAAAATGAAGGTTTACGGGGACCCTGGAGAGTTTTTGATGATGAAGGCCGGACCTGCTGACACATTCATGGATTCATAACGTGTTAAACTTAGCAAACGTTTCCTGTGATCACTGTTGGTCTGTATACGTGGGTAAACCTGAGCGTCTGAGTCCACACAGGTTATGAAATGAAACCGGAGTTAATGTTTGTCTGACCAGCTGCCCGGACGCTGACCCTCGTCTGTGCAGACAGGACAGATCTACGTCATCTGTTTCTCTCTCTGCTGAACTGACTGTTTCAGCTCTGTTTCACTTCAGCACTTTTCACTGCAGGACTTTTGCTTCTGTTGACTGTGGTATTTTCTTTACTGTTACCTGAGAAAAGGACGTGAACTTCCTCTGCACACTCAGTGCTTATGTTCAGTCTGCACGTCATATTTTAAGCACAGCTCTGCTCAGTGAAGCTTCATGATGCACTTTACATCCACTGAGCTGCTTCAGTTGGACAGACGGGAGCCAATCAGGAACAAAGTCAGCTGGGAGACAGCTCTCCTGTTGAGAAGGAGGGATTTCTGACTGATTTCTGACTTTGGTGTTTTAAAGCAAACACTTCTGATCACGTTTGTTTCCAGACGTTGGAGGAAAGCGTGAAGAAAGCTGACATCAGCCTGCAGGCAGCTGCAGACTCTGGCTGACAACAGATGAGCAGACTCCTGTGGACAAAGATCATTTCATTCAGCCTCGTCAGCAGACAAAGAGCTGCCAGTTTGACCGCCGGCCAGCGTCCGTCCACGTTCTGACACTCATCATCTGAAACGCAGCGCTGGCTCCTCGTTCATGAAAATACTATCCTGAGGTGTCGCTTCCCTTCCTGCCGGCTTTGTTTGTGCGCGTTGACACGTTTCCTCCGTCCTTCAGACTCGAGTCCAGCAGGCTGATAAACTCTGCAGGAGACGGTTTGTTCTCCCACTGAAAAGCTGTTCACGCTCGGCCAACGCTTCCTGCCACACACAAAACCACTTCAGCCTGGCTTTGATGCAGAAGTTGGATAAATTCTGTGGAACAGCCGGACTCTGACCTCTGACCCCGCCTTCCTGACCCCCCTCACCTCCTGCTGGGTTCCTCTGTGGACTGCTAAGACTCTGCGTTAAAGGAAAAGTCCAACATTTTGGGAGCGACGCTCGAAACTCTTCTTCTTGGAGACACAATCCAAACGTCAACACGCAGACATGTTACACATATTCTGACATCCTTTCCAGAACATTTCTATGGAGCCAAACCTCCAAATGTGTCATCATCAGAGCTTTTAAAGTGCTGAACATCAAGGCTGTGCTGTCCATTCAGTGAGGACACAAACTAAAAACTACACATCCCACCGTCCCACTGATATTAAACACTGTCTTATACTTTCATTATTGTGTTTTGTGTCATGGTTGGACTCAGACTCTGATCTAACATTAGCTCCATTTAAAACAACCTGAAGGAAGAGACTCCTCGACCGTCCACCTGAGCACAGCAGCAGAATGAATTCAACACCACTGCACATCAAATGGGTTTTAAAGTGTATTTTTAAAGCATTTCAAACAGAAAAACAGTGAAAAGAAACATCAGGTAACCACAAATGTTGTTTTGGTTCGTCTGGAACCAAAATTCGTCTCCAGCAGAGAAGAATCTCACAATCAGCAAACATCCAACATGAGCAACTTAAAGCCGAGTCCACTCAGGAGGAGGTGGAGTCCAATACAATCAGCCAAACGTCGGTTTAAAGGAGACCAGGCGGCATAAGGCGGAGCACGAGGAGCACGAGGAGGAGCACGAGGAGGAGCACGAGGAGGAGCACGAGGAGGAGCACGAGGAGGAGCACTCTGCAGTCAGATGTTTGTGGACTGAAATGAAACGTGATCCAATAAACAGTCTTTCTGCTCCATCCAATCAGAAACAGCCCCGGCAGCGTCCTGCGTACAAACGTGACGCTTTCACGCTCGGGTCAGTTTTCTACCTGCATGCACAGATCGACACGGACATGCACGATAAAACGAAAGCAGAGCAGCTTCACTGGAGAAAATCACACAGCAGACAAGAAACAGTTTGACATTAGAGGGAAAAACACGGATTCACCTTCTCACTGACAGCCAGGAAGAAGTATGGAGCCAGAGCCAGGAGGCCATTAGCTTAGCTTAGCATTAAGTCTGTCCACAGATCAAACACAGTAACTCCTTCATTTTTAAAAAAAAAATCTTTTTGTCATCTATTTGTCCTTTTTATTCTTGCTGCTGTGATTTGCCCGATGTTCCATCAATCAAGTCTTTTCTTTCTTCAGAGACATCTTTGCAAGTGTTGGCGGCACATTTTGGAGCTTTGTGGGAGCCAGGCTAGCTGACTGCACCTGCATCAAGTGTTCATGCTAAGCTAAGCTAACAGCGTCCCAGCTGATTACTGTGACGTAACCCAAGATGGTCACACCCCCCCCAAGCCTGAGCCGCCGTCACTGCTACCTACTTGAAGCGAAACCAGGAACAAAGAAGGTCGAGGCCCTTTAAACTGAGCTGAATCGCCTTCATTGGTGTTAACGCTGGATTTCATTTTGATGAAAATGTAACCGTCATGTTTCAGGACTTTGCTGTCACTTCCTTTAGCTCTTTGCATGAAGTGAGAGACTTTGTTCCTGATGTAAACAGTTCGTCAGCAGCTCGTCATTATTTCCAAATCGTACGTTGTGATTTAGCAGATTCAACGCAGCGACGTGAGACTCAGATCTAAACTCTCCATCACAAAGGGAAGAAGCAGATTTCCCAAAATGTCTAAATATTCTTTTAACTTCAGAACACAAAGCAAACTTTACAAAAACTGATAAAAAAGCATAAGTGACGTCTGCCTGCTGAGATCTTTGTGCCTCAGCTCAGCGTGTCTCCATCAGCCTTACACACAGCCATCTTAATAACAATGATAAAATACCACTTAAAGGTGCACTAAAAGCATCAGGTTACTATCATCATGCAGTTTTTAAAACTTATTTGAATTACTTTAAGTCTGAGCTTTGGCCAAGACTGAAGTCACTGAAACACCAAAACATGAAGAAAAAGATTTCAGATATATGGTATATGCAGCAGTAAACGTCTAAACAAACATGGCAGAGTACAGTATGGCAGAGCAGGATAGCACCTTTAGCTTCGGTTCTTGCATTCGATTATTTTGGCACAATCATCAAATTCCAGAGAAAAATACTCTCCTTAAAAACTGGCTCAAAAGCATTTACAACATATACAGTTTATACAATATTTACAGCGTGAAGCAGTGTCTCTTATAGAAATATAAAGCCTTTATACATCCTACACTCGAGCCGTCTCACTTCTGTCAGGCACTACATGACTGAACAGCCCACTGGCAGAGAAGCTGAAGCAGAGAGCGGCTCCATAGCTCACACATTAGCTCGACACTAATTGATTGTTCCCACCGAATAAGTGACTTTTATCCAGCAACAAGTGCTTTATTATAACACATGACGAGTGCGGGGCCACTCAGTCGCCCTCAGTTTGACAATGCTCATCAGTGAAAGAAGTCAGTCAGTCAGAGGAGGAAGGTTTCAGCACAGTACGAAGCTGAACGTGGAGGGGTCTCGACACTGCGGGCCCCCGGACGCCCGGTCAAAGTGTAGCACCGACAGCAGCACTGCTGCTCAGCAGCGTGAAGCTGCAGCTGTTGGTGGATGTTTTGTGTCTCTTTGTGGTCGTTCTGTGTCTCTGACGTCCTCCTGCATCTCTTTGTAGTTGTTTTGTGTCTCTTTTGGTGAAATCTACAAGTGAAGCCCAGGAGCCCGGCCCTGTGAGCTTTACCTGATTGGCCGGTTCTGTAATCCATCCATCCGTCCATCTATCCATCTGTCCGTCCATCCATCTGTCCATCCATCCATCCATCCGTCCATCCATCCATCCATCTGTCCATCCATCCATCTATCCATCCATCCGTCCGTCCATCCATCCATTCATCCATCCATCCATCTATTCATCCGTCCATCCATCCATCCGTCCATCCATCTGTCCATCCATCCATCCATCCATCCATCCATCCATCCATCCATCTGTCCATCCATCCATCCATCCATCCATTCATCCAACCATCCATCCATCCATCTGTCCATCCATCCATCCATCCATCCATCCATCCATCCATTCATCTGTCCATCCATCCATCCATCCATCCGTCCATCTGAATGCAGATTTCCCTCAGAAAGACTTGTGTCCAGCGGTGTAGAACCGTGGTTCCTCCTCTTCTGTCCGACGTTCCCTCTCTGATGGGTTTGGCGCCTCTTTGGTAGGCGGGGCGGCTTCATGGTATCCTTCAATAGTATTTCACTGCAGAGAAAACACTGCTGTGTGTGAATCTAGACTTACTGTAACTGTTTGTCGAGGTTTAGTCTTTTCCTTTTTTAGTAGTTAGGAGCCACATGGACAACAACAATCTACAGTATGTTTACTTTCAGCTCTTTGTTGTCTGTTTTTCTGACTGATTCAGGTTGGTGGAGATAAGTTACTGAGACAAGAAGTATACTAATGCTCTGTAATCATATTTGTGAGATATTCGTGTATATTTGTGTGATTTCTTTCTAAACATAAATTGGTGGATGTAGTATACTTATCTTCTTATGGTGTTTAGAATGAGCTCAGCTTCTTTGTTTTCCATGTGCTCTCTGGTAACTGCACTAGTACCTCTGGTTGGGAATCATTGGTGTCAAGGAGCAATGCTGCATTAAAGTTGATTTATAGTATTATTATACTGTAATACTACACCACTGGGCTTTCCTGTTAAATGTCAGGGTAGAACTCTGTGTTGACGTCAACGCTGTGTAAGACAGACTTTGGATCAGCAGCTGACATCCTGTTCAACACCTCAGCCGACAGAGAGTAACTGCTGCCGGACTTCTCCTCAAACCAGCTGTCCAACGCTCGCTTCCCATCAAAGTTAGAGATGGGCGGTCCGTTAACTGCCACAGTCAGCAGGTCATTCATCTGCTCCAGAGTCAGCCGGGAACGATTGTTCTTACACATCTTCTGTAGAGACACTCGGCCTTTATCACAGCAGGCTGTGGAACTGGGCTGGACCCTGACGACCTGCACAATCCGATTCAGGAGAGGAAAACGCTGCTTGTACCTGCAGATGTGACTCATGACCTCTTTAAAACCATTCATACTGTAGTAGTCTGCTTTCAGGTCCTTCCACTCCACCACCAGACTTCCCCTGGCCTCTGTCCTGGCCTGGGAGCTCTCCTGACCCCTGGAGGAAATGGATTCCAAATGGTTGAATATCATCAGGATTTCTTCCTCCCCGTAGGCTTGTAGGTCCTCCCGGTTGTGAGGCCAGGTGGACAGGTCCAGGACCTTGCAGGCTTTGGCAAATGAACGGCTCTGCAGGTCCAGCCTCTGAGACAGGATGCCCTGGCTCCTGCTGCAGATCTTTTCTCGGATGGACTGAAACTTGGACTCTGCAACACGCAGGTTCTTCAGAGCAACACCGTTGAAACTTTCACGGAAACTTTCTTCAAACTCTTGCAGATACTCTCCAGGGCAGTCCACCAACTGGCCAATCTCCAGAATGGCCTCCCCTATTTTGGCTTCCACCTGTGACACCAGCAGGTACTCTCCCTGGAAAGTGAAGGCTAATCGTGAGAGAACTGCTATGATGTCCAGAAGGAAGTAGATGAGCTTTACTGACTGATAATCCATGAGGAACTGGAGGAGGGTGAGGGCGATGGCTGCAGCATCAGCCCTCTGCGTCTGGCTGCTGATCTCCTTAAGATGGGCGACTACCTCCAGGTAATCTTTGATGAGCGCATTAAGGACATTTGGTTCTCCTATGATCCATCGAATGGCTCTGATGTCTCCAAGGAACTCCGTCTCCTCTGACAGTGTTGGAGCACTGGATCTCAGTTCGGCCATCATGCGAGGGGAGTAGCGGTAGAAACTGAGAAGCTGCTTGAGGTTGTTTTCCAGATCCTCCAGGCAGGAGAGCTCCTTCCCACTGATGGCATCCAGCACCTCCAGATGGGGCCGATGGATCATAATAGGAAGGCAGAGGATCCAAGGAAAAGTCTTTTGTACAGCGATGTACAGGTTGGCTCTCATTCCTGAAGAGATATTGGTGCCGTCTACACCAAGACCCACCACCAGCAAGTCCTGAAACCTGAGGCCGAGGACACTGAAGGCACGATCCATAGCCTGAAGATACCCGTCAACATTGGCCATGCTCAGTCTCTGCAAGGACAGGAATTCTGTGTTCGGAGAGCCCTCACTGGTAAGGAACTGGACATAGACTGCCACCATGTCTGAGAAAAGGTCATCATTTTGGGCGTCCATTATGACACTTAAGAAGGGAGACAGGCGCATCTTCTCAGCCAGGTCTTCTTTCAAAGCACGGCTGATGTGGTGGATGAGGATCTGACAGTCTCCTTCATTCATGTACTGGTCCACCACTTTGAGCTCACACCTCTTCAGAAGCTCTGCCAGTGGACGGAGGTCAGAGAAGGGCCGACCCTCCAGGGCCAAGTGGTACGCTGCATTGAAGAGCAGCATCATGTTCTTGCACATCTCCTCTGTCTTTTCTGGATGCATTCGCAGCTTATACAGCTGCAGACACTTCTTATGGAGGTTGCTCTGGCTGTGGAGCTTGATGGTGTGGATCTTGAACTGCTTGGAGCCGATGATAAAGGCAGATGTTCGAGATGACTGGACGGTGTACTGGCGGCAGACATGGCACCACATCTCATTGAGGGTTGGTGAGTATCGAAGAAACCAGAACTTTTTCAGCCACTCCTGCTTGAAGCGGCGAATCCGTCGGCCTCCTCCAGTGGGAAGCTTTGACGGATCCTCTGGAGAAATCACGAGATCTGCAGCAATCGACTCATCAGCTGAGTCCACATCCTGGTCGTCTTCATCGAGACCCACCTGGGTGGGTGTCAAAGGCTCCATCCCTGCAAAGAAAAAACACATTCAAACTTCTGAGAGTGGCCTGAAGTTATTTTTGTTTGTACATATATTCATGGCTCCTAAACCATTAGGACTTCAGTGACGCTCTGACTAGCACCACCACGAGGTTGACATTTGTTTTAACTCTTCATCCAACATCAGTTCAAAATCTCACCAGCAGTCAGCGGTGGTTTCTATTAACCACGACCACCAATTTTCCTGAATGCTTAGCAAGCAATTTTGCATCTGAACCGAATCCAACTTTAGCCACAGAAGTAGGAGATGGGAAAATTGTCACATGAGTCATTTTTATCCATATGGTCTGTCCTTCACTTCGGTCTAGACAGAAAGTACAACTATTGAACAATTGTGATGAAATGTGGTTCAGATGTTCGTGTTGCTCAGAGGATGAACTGTAATAACTTGGGTGATCTTCTGACTTTCCACATTCCTGCAGAACTAATGACTTTACCATCAGCTGCAGCTGTATTTGCTGATATCTTGCAAATGTTAGCATGCTAACATGCTACACTAAGATGGCAAACACAGTTAGCATAGCGTTTGCATGGTCATTGTGAGTATGTTAGCGTGGTGATGCATTAGCTCAAGTGAAGCCTCTCAGAGCCGCTAGCATGACTGTAGACCCAGCCAAAAAGACCTTCAACAAACCAGTTCCATCGCTGAAGGAAACACACGGATGACTTACAAAATCAAACTGAAATCCTAAAAAAACAGGAACTTTGGTTCCAAACATCATGTTTCAAAACGTACCTTGAAAATCCTCAATGGGGCCTTGCTCAGGGTGGGGCGGGGCCTGATCGTGCTGGGCCAGGGTCCGTTCGGACATTGGTGGACCGACCACGTCCCCCTGTTCTCCTCTGAGACGGGACAGCTCCTCCTCCAGCTCCAGGATCCTCCTCTTCAGTCTGACACAGTTGGGGCAGAAGGAGGTGGAGGGCTCTTCGCTGCTCTGGTTCTCCTCCTTCTCCTCCACCTTCAGCTCAGGGACGTTAAAGCTGCTTTCAGCAGAATTAGACCCCGACCCGAGAACTGCTATTTTACCCTCGCTGGGGAGGGAAGGCTGGGACCTGGACTTGCTGGAGTTCTCTAGAGAGGCCTCCAGGACATCTTTGAAGATGAGGTCGATCTTCTTCCTCTTGGCAGGAGGCTGACTGTCTGGTTCTTCGCTGGGTTGTTTACTGGGGCTGGGTTTGCCCTGCAGAGCTGACTGCAGACACGGAGATTTAAAGTCCTTCTGAATGTTGGGCAGGACTGCCGGCTTCCCAATACCTGGAATCAAACGGCTTTCTTAGCTATGTCAAGCACAAATGGAGCTTGTGGTTGTACTGGTCAGTAATTTAGCAAATTAGTTATCAAGCCAAATATATAAGTCAAATTAAAGTGAAGCACGTTAAAAAACAAAACAAACAAAGCTTCAGATTTAGTAACTGATCTAACTGTAAACCTTCAATCTGATGAGCTTCATCTTAGAGAGACCACACAGCTCACATCACAACACTTTGATCAGTGAGTGCTGCAGTCATGAGGTCAGTGTGATAACAGTGACTGGAAATTCAGACGTTTTTACAGCCCTGACATCTCGGGGCATCGCGACACTGCAGGAAACACGCGCAAATAGACAAAATCCACGCAGTGACCAACTGCACCACATTTAGAAACAACACTGCAAAGAGGGAAGATGGAAGTAGAGAAATGCTGCAAGCAGCACAGCAGACCGCAGAAGCTGTTTCCTGAAGTGATGGACACCTCTGGAACACGTCCACTAAAAGAAACCCAACATTTCTGCTCGTTTTCTGTGATCTGCTGCTGACTCCTGACAGACCGACCACTGAGGCCTAAAGAGCAGCAGCTCCACCTGCTGGACAAAAGAGTTCAGGCCTCATAATGTGACGCGTTTGTCTCCAAATAAAGAATAAAGGGATTTAAGTAAATAAGTACATTTTACTCCCGTACTTCAGTGAAGAGTCCGAGTACTTCTTCCTTCACTTGTTCTTAATCACAAACACAGTTGAGATGAATCAGATTTGATTAAATGCCAATTAGCAGAATGTGTGAGCTGCCAAGACGCCAAACTAAACATGATGCAGATCAGCGCTGGCCAAAGTGGGGCCCAGGGGCCAAAGTGGGGCCGCTGTAAGGTTTGAGTTGGCCCAACAGATGTTCCTAGCCATAAATAAACAAATACTAATACGAATAACTGTTCATGCTGTTTTATTTTTGTGAGGTACAAATGCTCTTCAGATGTGTCGGATGCTGGATTATTAAGTATTTTTTATACTCTGAGCACAGCGGGCAGAGTGACACCGAGTACCAATACAATACAATAATATAAAGTAAAGCACAGCAGGTGTTTGCTTCTGGCCTGCGGTCCACCTGCCGTACACCAACATCTCCATTATTTCCACTTCAATCAGCGCTGAGTCGACTCTGAAGCGCCGCTGTGCTCCAGCCTCAACAAAAGCTCTTTGCATGCTGAGCTTCACCTCCGTAACTGAGCACACGCATCACAGGCTACCTGTGCAGCTCACCTGCGTCCAGGTTGCGGTCGATGCTGTCCTGAGAGACGCAGTGAAGTCGTTGGATGTAGTCTTCACTGTACCAGACCCTGAGTTTCTCTCCCGCCACCAGTGTCCGACACGCTCTGAAGTAGATGCTTTTATGGTGTTGAAACGCCGTCAAGTTCCTGTCGCTCTCCTCCGACGAGGTCCGGACGAACCTGCAGCTCAAACACCGACGGGAACATTTAGGATTCACATCACTAACACAGTTTGGTATTTTGGATGCTGTGAGAGGAAATCAAACTAAAGAAACAGTCGTTTTGGTTTTCATGTAAAGAGTTCTTCTTCTCTCTCTGTAATCCCGCAGACGTGTTGTCAGTCAGTCATTTGCTTCCTTTTCTGCTTCAGTCGGAGATTTCCTACATTTACCAGAATGCACCTCAATGAAGTGATGCCGTTCGCAGTAACTAAATATTTTAGCAGTAACAGTACTTCAGGAACGTTTGATGGTAACGCCGTGATGTTGTTGTTGTTGATCAGAAACGAGCTTCGTCTCCAGCCATGGTTCGTGTGTTGTGTCATTGGTGGCTGATGAACCAGAGCGTTTTGTAAAAGACGTTAATGTTGCTGTTTCAACTCTTCTGATGAGATGCTTATTGAATCTGCACAGAGAGCAGATTCATGCAGACTTGGACAGAAAATCAAAAACTAAATGTAGTAAATAAAAAGCTTTACCTCATCCAGTTGGCTTTGGTCTCATCGCTGCCATCGATGGATTGATACGTGTTGTTAAAATCAACTATCTGGAATGGTGAAAACAGAAAAAACAGAAAAGTAGTTCAGAACCAGACCAGCTGGAAACTGTGACTGGAACAGGTCTAGACTGGTCCTTAACTGGTCCTGGACTGGTTGAACTTACGATCCAGGAAAAGAAGCCGGAGGACTTGTCCTTGGAGACCAGCTCTCCCTCGTACGGACCGAACACCGTCCCCTTGGGGATGTTTGGATCCACGCAGCGAACATCCACCTCGTCTCCCTCAGCGAACACCTCCAGGCCCGACGGGACGGTGAGCGCCGCCCTGTTGGCCGAACCCAGGGCCGCAGGTGTATCAGGGACAAACAGTGGGGGCCCGTGGGACGGACACTCCTTCTGGAAATAGTCCTGGCACTCCTCACAGACTGAAGGACAAATATCTGATCTTTACAAGGTGTCAGCTTCACATTTCAGGATATTTATGCAAATTTGAATGTAATGAGAAATGTGAACAAAGCACTGCTGCATGCTTTGAGCTACATGCTAACATCACTACTGTCTTTAGCATGTTGGAAATGAGGCTGATGGGAATGTCATCAGCTCCGCAGGTATTTGATCATAAAGCAAAGCCTGGATCATGGAGGAGTGCAGTTAGAACAGCTGATCCTGAGGGGAGCATGAACGTCAATCATCCAACAGCTGCTGAGCTAACTGCTCAGACAATAAGCTAATGTTAGCATGCTAACACGAAGCGAAGTGAAGGAGAACTTACACCAGAGGTCCAACGACCGCTCGCTCATGTTGGAACCATGTTGGTAGAAACTCAGCACGTCGTCCGCTTCACACCCTCTGCAGAGCAACAACACACAGTCTGTTACTGCTGCTGCAGCCAATCACTGACAAGCAGCAGCGCACCTGTTCTCACAGTGGACAGGTAAACCATAAAAGTCGTACAACCAACAGCACTAATGATGGCGTCTGCACATTGCCCAACTGTAGATTCATCCGACGTGTTCTGGTTGTTTCTTTTTTTAAATACAGATACAAGATGAGTGCAACATTTTACAGCGTAGACATCGACCAATCAGCGCTCTCTGGTGGACGAACTCTGTACTTGAGAAACTGTTTGCAAAAGACCTCAAACCTAATTTGACGTTTCTCTGTCAGTACTTCCTGTTAACTGTCAGCCAACAGATAATTTGATCCCAATGTGAGGTTTGAGGTTTTGATGGTCTGAGCAGATCTGAAGCTGAAGATCTGAAGCTGAAGATCTGAAGCTGAAGGTGTGAAGCTGAAGGTGTGAAGCTGAAGATCTGAAGCTGAAGGTGTGAAGCTGGACTTCTGAAGCTGAAGATCTGAAGCTGAAGGTCTGAAGCTGAAGGTGTGAAGCTGAAGGTGTGAAGCTGAAGATCTGAAGCTGGAGATGTGAAGCTGGACAGAACGTCTCACGCAGCCTCAGCAGTCAACCTCCAGACACGTTTTTATGCAGATGACATTATTCTTCATGCTTGTTCTCCATCGGTAGGTCAAACTGCGTCAGATCTCCAGTGAGCAGAAATCCTTCAAAAAGAAGAAACGTTTGTCCTAAAACTCCTCCGATCACGACCGACTTTGTCAAATTAAAGGTCTTCAAAGGTCTTGAAGAGAGACGTCGGTGGATCGTTCTAAAGGTCTGTTGGCTGATGTGTTTGTGCTGAATTCTGCTTTGGTTGCTTATTGTTTTCAGTTTTATTGTTGTTGTTGTCCATCTTTCCTCTTGTTATTTGACTTTTTCGTCATCACAGTGTTTTCTTGCTGTGCTTCGTCTTGCCAGACGTGGCTGCTGGTTCTGTTTTACTGGACTTCTTCCGGTCTTCGCTCTGGCTGCTGTGCTTGCTGTCGTTTGTTGTCTAACGCGCGTGAACGTGAATTCAGTTTAACGTGAATTCAGTTTAACGTGAATTCAGTTTAACGCTCCGTCAGTTTTCCCTGAACGAACAAACGCTGACGATCAGCCGGACACGAGCTCGACCTCAGTGACGTGTTTTATTCTGTCTGACGTTGAAAGAAAAGTGAGCTGTGAACGTGGACTCGACTGAAACAACACGTCAGAACATATTTGTGGTCAAACGATATTCTCCTGAAAACTGAGAGAAATATTAGTTTGTTGTTGATAAATAAACAATTAAACTCATTTCATGTGAACTTTCTGTCAGTCCACTGATCACTGCAGCTCTAATGTCTCTATTATCTTCATTATTGATTCATCAGCAGATTATTTTCTTTATTTTTCTCAAAAAAAAAAAAAAACATGAAAAATATTTCTCATAATTTCAGAAAAATCAAGGTGAATTTTTATTTGACCAACAGTCCAAACAAAGAGGCTCAGCCTGATATCAAACACAAACTGATTTTTGGGATGATTTCATTATATTTCAGCCCTAAGTGCCACAGGCTGGTCTACACTGAGCAGTGAGGGTCCACAGAGTCCAGGTCCTGGTTCCTCTGCGGCTTCAGATCACGCTCAGATCTTCTCCTGGATTTCTCACATCATCAGATGAGGAGGAAGCTTCTTCCTCCTCATGCAGGAGGCTCACGGATTAAAACTAGTTCCTGCAGCTCAGGACGCCTCTGCTCTGATGTGTCTGCAGGCTCGGAGGCTCAAACTCTGCACGAACACACGAACTGAAGTTCCCTGAACTTCGACGGTCCCTGAATTCAGCGGCTCTGCGGACGATCCGCGGCTCGCATTTAATCTGCGCCACGCTTTCGATCTGCAGACTGCTGGCAATCTGCCTGCTCCTTTCGGAAGCCATTTTCGCTGGCCACAGTGGCTACTGACACAGACCCACCTTGTGCAGACCCGCGGCGGGGACACGGAGCCTCTGTCCCGGTCAGGCGGACTGTCCAGCCCGCGGCCGCCGAGCACCGACCCCCGGCCGCTGGCTGCGCGGCTGCCCGCCGACGCAAAGTTTCCCGTTAATTTTTGCAGCGACTCAGTCGCCTCCCCGAGCTTTGACCACCATTTTTTATCACAGGAAATGACATGGAAAACGGAAGAAAGCAGTTGCGCAAAAATTAAAGTTAACAGCGTGAATTTGAGGCCGGAGTTGAGTCTGACAGGAGAGACACGAGTACTGCAAACATACACGGAAAAATACACAGAAAAAGAACTGCTGTACTGCAGTTATTACGAACACACGAAGGATCCAAAGAGGGACTGATGATGGAGACAGTTTGTCCTCCTCAGGACCAACGAGGAGCAGCTGGAGGACAAGAAGTCAAACATTAAAGTGAAATAAAGTTCAGCTTCATCGAGTTTGAGGATTTTTCCTCTGAGCCTCACACAAATCTGCATGTAGAGCTTTGAAAAGACACATTTCTTATGAATATGTCCTCATCACATGTCCCCAGAGCTGCAAACGATAAAGAGACGGAAGCAGGAAATGTTACAGTATTGATGGACGAACACCTGAACTGATTATCAGGCTGATTAATGGTCATTAAAGCTGTTGGACATGTACTCGAGGAGCGTACTTATACTGCGCTTAGTTTGGATATTTCTGTCTCATAGAAACAGACGTAGGGAGGGGTGGACCATATAAAGACAGACGGATGGACAGATGGACAGCAGCAGCTCCACTGCTCCTGCAGGACACTCTGACAGCTCCTCCTGCTCCTCCTTCACCTCCTTTGATCTGAAGTGTTTGAGTCAAAGTCCTGCAGATTTCTGTTCGGTCTTATCTTCACTGATGTCTGATGAAAAAGACAAACAATATATATTTGACAGAGGAACGTCTTCATGTCCAACCCAGCGTTTTGTTCCAAATACAACAGACATGTTCACCAAATGTCTCTTTTTACATGACAACACTTTGATATCTGGAGTTTTGAGGATTTGGGACCAAAAATATGTTGAAAACTGTTTCTGAACCAGGACGATGTCCAAAGACCTGAGTCCCAGAGTCCACACACACCAACCTGAGACACATGACGTGACACAGACAGACAGACAGACAGACAGACAGACAGACAGACAGACACTCAGTCGGCTCACATGATGGTAATCATGTTGTTTTAATGCAAACAGGCGTTCAGTCTGTTGACAACATCAATAAGATTTCAGCACCAACAGTTTCAGTCAGCTGTTCCTAATAAACTGGACACTCAGTGTCATCCAGACATGACCTTCAGCGATGACTGGGTCTGTTAGAGATGTCCACAGGAAGTGGACAGGACATCTGTGGGTGCAGCAGACACGCTGGAAGCGAGGCGAGTGTCTTCACATCGAGCTGATTTTACTAAAAACACTTTTTATTTCTGAAACTGAGTCGATGTTTAAAGAAAAAAACTTCTTTTCCTCTCAAACTGTTTCTGCCACAGATCCTTTTAAAGGTCGTGCAGCCTGCTGTTAACCTGGATTCACAGTGACGTCATCAGGTGAGGCGAGATCATAATAAGAAGCATCGTCTTCGTCTTCGTCTCAGCAGACGTCGGTTTGGTCGTTCGTCTCCGTCACGTCAGCAAAAACAATCTGAAATATGAATTTCTCATGATCGCTTTCTGTTTTTTTCTCAGGGAATTACAAAAAAAAACCCATTTCAGCAGGACTTCAACACCTGGACGTACCTGCAGGACTTAAGACATCACAGTGAGCTGGGAGCCAATCAGGATGCAGTATGACAGTTAGCTCCCACGCTGAGGTCAGACTCTCAGGGTGAAACGAACAGGTGCTCTTTAAGGCGGTCGGGGACCGTCTGTGACCGGCTGAGCTCGTGGGTCAAAGCGGAGTGTGTCTGCTCTCTGCCAGCAGGTGGCGCTCCACGTTCTCTTTGTGGTAGTTGCTGTGACTGTGTTTCTTGATGTTGTGGATCCTGAACCTTCTGGAGCCTTTGGCCAAAGGTGAGTTCTGGAAGTTCTTGTCTGCGTGGAGGCGGCACACGTGACACCACATCTCGTCGAGCGTCGGCGAATAGCGAAGGAACCAGAACGTTTTCAGCCAGGCCCGCTGGAAGCGAGGAGGCCGGCAATGCTTCCGCCCGAGCGGTTTGTCCTCAGAGACCGCCGCGCCGCTGGGAGTCGACGTGTTGGCCGAGTCCCCGCCACCTACAGGGAGGGAAAAAACAACAGAGTAATGAGAGCGTGACTAAAAATGGTGCAACAGTCACTGTGGACGAGAGGACAGATGCTGATTAGCTTAGCATAAAGACTGGAAACAGAGGGAAAGCGCTAGCCTGGCTCTGTCAGTTAAAAAAATCCACCAATCAGCATCTTGAAGCTCAATAATAAACATGCTTCATGTCAGAAACAGCAGTGTGACCCTGACAAACACTGCTGGAGGTGAGCCAGGTGAGCCCACGGGTGATATCACGTGATCTGCAGGACGCCGCTGCCTCTCAGGGCGACACGTTCTCCGTCACCTTTGTGTTCAGACAGCAGCTCGTCTGCATCTCCTCTGACGCTCATGTTGAAATATTCTGTGAACAGACCTACAACCCTCACACAGACATTCTGGATTATTTCGGAAACTTACGTCCAGGCTCTTTGAGGACGGTCTTGCGTCCCTGCAGGTCCTGGTTTGGTTGGAGCAGAGTCTTATTGGAGGCAGGTGAGGCCTCCATGTCCTGCAGCTCCCTGATCCTCCTCTGCAGCCTGACACAGTTCAGACAGGACAAGGAGGAGGAGGAGCCTTCACTCTTAAAGGTTAGCTCCACGTCACGCTCCACGGAGATGGGGGTCTGTCGAAGGGCCCTGGACCTGCTGGAGGCCTCCAGAGACGCCTCGAGAGCGTCTCTGAAGAAGTCCTGAAACAAACGTTTGACCTGTTAGTTCATCAGCCGACACTGTGACGAAGGATCAGTCTGCTGAAGCTTTTTACTGCCGTCATCAGATCTCACACTCAGACTCCGACCAACATGTCAGTCCTTCTGGCTGACTTCCTGTCTGTGGCTCTCGGCTCATTGGTTCCTGCTGAAGACAAAGATCTTTAAAACTCCTCAAATATTTAGTTCCATGTTTAAAAGCTTCATTCATTTCAGCAGTTAGCCGTTAGCAGTTAGCATTCACTGTTTGAGTCTGGACATGAGACCTGATGACGAGAAAAGAGACGATCACCAGACTTCTGGCTGCGTTCAACATGTCAGCCACGTTTAATCAGTTCACAGTTCATACATTTAGCAACATTAAAACTCCTGTTTCAGCTTCTCAGACAACCAAAGACGATCAGACGCCTGCGAGCAAGGATTCAGCCTGGAGTCAGAAACCAGAAGAGATCCGAAGAAGGATCCAATCAGAGATCAACCCTGAGCCATACACGCTAATACATGCTAATACACAGCACTGATACAGGCTAATACACAGCACTGATACACGCTAATACACTGCACTAATACAGGCCAATACACAGCACTGATACAGGCCAATACATGCTAATACACAGCACTGATACAGGCTAATACACAGCACTGATACAGGCCAATACACAGCACTGATACACGCTAATACACTGCACTGATACACGCTAATACACTGCACTAATACAGGCCAATACATGCTAATACACAGCACTGATACAGGCCAATACACAGCACTGATACAGGCCAATACATGCTAATACACAGCACTGATACAGGCTAATACACGCTAATACACAGCACTGATACACGCTAATACACAGCACTGATACACGCTAATACATGCTAATACACAGCGCTAATACATGCTAATACACAGCACTGATACATGCTAATACACAGCACTGATTAACACTAATACACAGCACCGATACAGGCTAATACACAGTACTGATACACACTAATACACAGCACTGATTAACACTAATACACTGCACTAATACAGGCTAATACATGCTAATACACAGCACTGATACATGCTAATACACAGTACTGATACACACTAATACACAGAACTGATACACGCTAATACACTGCACTGATACACACTAATACACAGAACTGATACACGCTAATACACTGCACTGATACACGCTAATACAGGCTAATACACTGCTGAAACCTGTACTGCGTATCCTGTAAATACTGTATGTAAAAGGTATACTAAGCTGCTGTTCTTGTGTTTTTGTGCACTTGTTCTGTGTTTGAGCTCAGTGTGACCCAGATGCTGTGCTGTCTTTCTGTGTTTTTGCAGTCACACTCTGACCCTGCTGTCCCGTCCCTGTCTCTGTCTCTGTCTCTGTCTCTGTCTGTGGTGTCTTTGTGCTCAGTCTCACTCTGAAGCCGACGTTCTCGCTCACAGCGGCGGCTTGTTGCTGCGTCTCGTCTCCGGCCCGCCCGCCGGTGTCCGTTGGACGCTGCAGAGCCGACAGCAGCAGAGATCGAACGTCTCTCCAGGGACGGACAGCTGCAACACAACAGAGTGCGGAGACAAACAGATGTGAATGTCTGCGGTGGCTTCAGTCCACAAACACCCGAACACCTCAGCCGCCATAAGACAAAGAACTCTTAGCAACGACACTCTGAGGACAATAACCTCATTAAAACTGTAAAACTTTGACTCTGCAGGGATTTAAGGTCCCTTCATTCTTCATTGATCACTACTCGGTCTCTGCGTGAGCTCACGCTTTAGTGCAGACTGAAACGATTAGTCCACTAATCAATCAGTCGACTGTTATTTTGAAAATTCCTGGCTTCTGTCGTTCCTGCTGTTCTCCACCAGATGCTCTGAGCCGTCTGTACGCAGACGCCACATTCAGCCTGTGAGACGAGTCTCTGCTGTCGTCCTGCAGTACCGGACCGCACTGGATCTGGTCCAGTTCAAACCGTCGAGAATCACACTATGACTGTTTCAGCCCTGCTGCTGTGATTGACAGGTCGCTGCCACAGCGTGTCCTCAGTCCAGTCAGATCCAATCAGAACCCTCCCCAGCTCCACCCTCTCATCCAAATATGGTCAAGAAACAAGATGGCGACGGCCACGATGCCACAAATGAGGCTGCGTAACAGCAGACCAATGGCAGACATCACAGCGGCTCCACCTGTCGTTACCACTGTCCATGGTGACACATACAGTGTGTGTTTCCGACCCATTCAGGTCACCTGACATCCACCTGTCCACCACTGTCCCTGCTGACACACCTGCCTTACCGGCTCCCTCTGCAGTCCGTCACGCTGGCTTTCACCTGCTGCTGTTCAACTCCTGTAAGATCGTTAATGTGACCACTGGCTGAGTAAAGTCCTTCTTCTTCTTCTTCTTCTTCTTCTTCCTCCTCGTCCTCAGTCCTTCAGCCTCATAACAGCCGACTGATTTCAGCTCTCATATAAGTAAAGAAATCTCCTCAGGGTCTCTTTAAAGCCCCCTCACCTGCAGAGTCCTCCTCTTGCTCTGGGTTTGTTGCAGACTAAAGTCAGACTCACCTGGAGGACATGGTGACACATGGGACGGTCTCGTCTCTTTCGTCCACCTTCGTTTGTCTCTCTGTGTCTCTGGCGGGAGACGCTCGGGTTGTCTGCTGCTTCCTTCGCCGTGACCCATCTGCAGTGATGGGATCCAGTCCGGATCTGACTCGTGCATTTCATACGCCGGTTTCCCTGCAAACACACGAGGTGTTCATCTGTCCACGGTCACGTCTTCAGATGTCCTGTTCTGTCTGACCAATAGGTCTCAGAACCCACATTTTAAACAGTGCACCTGCCTCAAACCACGTGGTTTCTACGTGCTGAGGTAAAGCAGCCAGAAGTGAGGCTTTCCTGACATTAGCATTAGCCTCCGTTAGCTTTAGCTCGGCTGAGCTCATGAACCGGGCAGCAGCACAGGTGCAGCTCCGACAGTCACAGACAGTTGTGGGTTTTCTACCTGGTTAAAACTCACCTGAGTGAAAATGTCTAGAGCACACTCTCATAGAAGGGGGGACGTGGTCGAAGGTGATGTTGCTGCGCTTGACAGCGGCCACCCAGGCCATCCTCCTCCTCCTCGTTAGCTCAGCTATCTGACCGCCTTCATTCCGCCTCCACGCCGGGAAACAGTGGAAGGTCAGCCCGTTGGGGAGCTTCCTGCCGTAGTGGTCGTGAGACCTGCGGCGGCAGTTTGTGACGCAGCAGTTTCTTCCCCCCATGAAGACCCGAGAGGCGGGAAGTTACCGAGGACCACAAGAACAGGACACAAACAGCACAGCAGCGCGCACGAGCCGCACAATAACAAATAACCGCCAACAGTTATGGCTGATCTCCCAGAACACATTGCGGCGTGACGTCACATGACGCCGACACTACGGAAGGTTTCTCTTTTTCAATCGGTCAAAAAAAAAAAATAAATAAAAAACTGCGTTAAACTTTCACATTTCACAGATATACACACGGAAGAGCAAAGTTAATCACAACAGTCAGTAAAAGAATAAAACAGTTCCAAACACCTGTTAAACCAAATCTAAAGGTCATTTTTGAAAGTAGAAAATTAACAAAAATACAACACAACAAAAACTCCAAACAGTGGGCTGTTCAATGATTACAAATAGCGTAATAGTAACTCGGTAACTGGTGGATTTGGCGTCACATCTTCTGTAACACTTTACAAATCAAATGTGTGCTGATGTGTATCTAAGTTTCCACTACTGTCAGATGAACGTCATTAAAATGTTTTCTGTTCACCACACACATCTCACAGCCCTGAAAAGGAGTCGTAGCAGAGGATGGTTTCGATCCATCGACCTCTGGGTTATGGGCCCAGCACGCTTCCGCTGCGCCACTCTGCTCCGTGCCAGGCACGCGCCGCAAGAGCGTATTTAAAGAGGATGTAGTGACGTCATCAAAGAGCTCGGCCTGAACCGGCTGTTGTTGTGATTTACAAATAAAAGTGGATGAATTGAATGGAACGACACGTGGTTTGCCTGTTAGCATTTACTCTGACCAAAAACCTGCTACAAAATACGATGACTCGTGCACGTTACTGTTGTAGTTGCAGCTCATTTTGAACTGTTTTGTAAAGGACTCTTTTCATTGTGGATCAATCTGCCGATTATTATTAATTTTTACGGTTACCCAGATCACAAAGTGACACCTGTGTCCACCCAACAGTCCAAACCTCAACAAACAACTCAACTACTAAGAATCGGAGGGACAATCCTCTTTATCAGTCACACAACAACCACACACACGCATCACACACACGCCATGCAGATTGGTGAAGTTTGTCCGGGTCGCCTTCCTCCGCGGCAGACCAGGAGCGGTGGGCTGCCGTCACCATGCATGTTTTTAGTCGGGGTATTTTAAGGTGAACACGGAAGAACATACAAACTCCACACAGAAAGGCCCCTTTCTGGGAGCGAGAATCGATCCCAGGACCTTCCAGCTGTGAGGCGACAGCTGATATCCCTCTGGACCACCATATCAAAACAAAAGGCAAGACAAGATAGAGCCATGAAAACAAACCAATATATATCTATATTGAAGAATATATTTGTTTGTTTTCATTCATATATGTTTCTTCAATTAATCATTTTCTTCAATTATTTCATGAGGTTTTAAAGAATAAAACATAAAGTGTGATAAGGTGCAGATGACTTTACATTCTGTGATAACGCCTCGAAAACTTTCTCTCTCCAGCTGCTCAGAAATAAAAACCAGATGAGACACGCTGCTTTTCACAATTTATTAACAAAATGATAAAATAAATAAATACAAATTGATCAAATGCTCCTAATATCAACTCCTCCCCATGTTCCCTACAGTATTTCCTAAACACTGCATACAAAGAATTCATCACAGAAGAGGCTCAATACAGAGGTAAGAATCCCACCAGACCAGTCACAATGTCAGGCCAACAGAAGACACATCTGGAACAGAAGTCAAAAAAATAAACACATTCCTTTCCAAAATCATTATGAAAAAATACAAACAATTATACAAATATTCAGATTGTGTAATTACCAATTTACACATTATTCAGCACACCAGGTGAACTTTTTCTTTATTCATATCGCTACAATGCATCTCACCAAATGGAAGATAAAAAAAGACTTCTTTTATTTTTTATTTCATATTTTTTGCACTCAACACACCCCCAATGGAATTAGCTGTGGATGAGGTAAGAAGCTTCAGGTGTACAGTTGGGTCCGGACAGGATGGATGGTGAGTGGTAACAACGGGTTGATGTCATGTATCGACAGAATACTAGAAGGCCACAATCATGACTTGATCGCTCTAAAAGTAAAAACTGAAAAGACTCGAGTCGGACTGGACTACCCCACCACAGAGGGACCTGGAGACGAACATTTCCAATGCATATAAGACTTCCTCCAACACCGACTGAACAGCTCTCGGCTGCCGACGCCTCGGTCCTCCTCGGGCTTGGTGAATGCACACCATGCTGATGCAGAAATTAATTTCCAAATGATATGCACCAACTACACAAAAGGCTTCCAAACAGAAATGCACAATTGCAGTGTTCTTTGGATAAATTCACTTTTAGAGATTGACTTAATAGAAACCCAGGAATTTCTGCAGAATAATACAATGACACACTTGAGACATTTAGATCAGCCCACAGCCCTGCTGGGATCCCGACATTCAGCATGGTGCATTAGCCAAGTTCAACGTAAAACCTAAACCAAGGAGCCAAACCCTTCGCAGCTCCGTCCATGAACATGATGTCAGGAAGAAATGTTTTCGTTCTAAAGTGGATGGCTGGCGCACTGTTCGACACCTAAACTGCACACGTTGGCATCAGGATGCCAGAATGTTCAAAGAAAAAAGGTGACTTAAGATTCACATAAAAACTTAAAAAACAAAAGCAAATGCATATTAAAAAGGTTTGACAAATCTTGTATAAAAATTTGCATAAGAAGGCATGCGTTCCACCAGACTGAGTGGACAGATGTTGCTAATTGGGTCTAAGTCCGCCCATCAGGGTGCAGGTTCGTTTGTTCAGTCCAAATGCACACAGGCTCCGGCTCACGTGACCTGATTTAGCAAACTCATCCCTCCTCCAAACACAAGAAGAAGAACCACAGCACAGAGGGAACGAAGAACGAGTCAAAGGAAAACAAAAGGGCTCCCGCGTCCCGGTCGGGACCGGCACGCCTCGAGGAACTCAAGTCCGGAGCGAGATTGGTGACGGCGATTCATGTTGCTGATGGATCCCATTTTTACACTCTGACAATAATACTGGTCAAACCAAAAGTGCATCACTTAACGACTGGCTGTCACACCGAGCAAGATCTCATCATCAACAATCCCTCTTTGGAGCGTTTCATTGACCACGACGACCGCCGGGCGCCACATTTTCACCAAACCACCTCTGAGCTTCGCCAGCGCCTGAAGTAATTTTTTTTTCCCTTAATGTAAAAGTTAATCACGTAAAAAGGAAAATAAAACACATTTAAGGCAACTCCTATAATAAACAACAACAAAACACTATGTGGTCAATCTAAACGGCATAATATGAAATGCAGTTTCAACTTGCATTGACTACTGGCAGCCTGAGGTGAAGGGACCGCGTTTGTGCTCCGGAGGGTGGGGGAGCTCGGTGGGATGGGACAGACCGGAGGAGGGCGGGTTGGGCGGGAGGATTATCTGGAGGGTTAGTAAGGTTCTACAAGTCACAGTGCAAGTCAAGAGACAAATATTATCTGCTGTTTGAAGAAAGGCACTCGAGGTACCTACTGTACAGAGGGAGAGGTCCAGTTTGTCTGGAACACAAGTTCGGGCTCGTTCGAAGAAAAACTTGTTGAGCGAAGCGACTGGATGACTACTCTGCTCGATCCGTGAGAGAACGCAGGCTAACGTGTCGAAAGAAGAACATCCACCCGAGTGAGCCGACAAACAACGAAACACACAACGAATGGAGAAGGAGTTGGGGACATATTAGTTGCCATTTTCTGTTTGAATTTCAGTCTTTTCCTTCCGTGTTCAAATGGCTAAACTCTTCCTAAGAGACAATTACATTTATGAGACAACACTGTGGCCAAACATGTGGAAATGTTCCAGAGATTTTCTCTGATTACTTTTTCTGGGATCTTCTGAATGAAGGCAGTTTGTACAGCTGATGTCAGAAAATTAAGTGTTGTATCAGATATGTTGGTTCAGTTCAAAGAGTCCATATGATATGACAAAAAGACACCTCTAGCAGCTTATTTTATAGTTGCCCAACAACATATTCACCCCCACAATCTGAGAACTTTCACTATAGGACGTCGCGCTCAGAAATCTGTCAATAAAAACTCTTTGCTTCATGAGGCACAGAGAGCCTACAGCCATGCTAGCAGCCCCATTCAGCTCAGCCAAATGCTAAAATCAACATGCTAACATTTTGCAGGTATAATGTTCACCATGTTCACCATCGTGGTTACCGTGTCAGCACGCTAACATTTGCTAATTAGCATTAAATGTAAAGTACATGTGAAGGCCTCATCAATAAAAAGTATTCTGAGACCATCTTCTACGTAAAACATCTACTCTGAAGAGCTGAACCTTGAGCGCCTTCCACTCAGGGGTCAATGTGTTTTTGGACAACTACAATTTAAGCAAAAAATGCTCCAATATTGCAAAAAGAAAGAAAGAAAAACATTCCAGCACAACCAGAGGCACCGTTAAAGAACAGACCAGAGTTTGTTAATGCCCCGTACCCAACAAGAAGCCAGAAGTCATGATCAGTTCACCAGACAAAGACAGACCCCAACTGACAGCCACCAAGCCAACGAATAACAGCATCACATTTCAGCCCAGACATGCTCCAGAAAGAAAAGAGATGCACTAGTCTAACAGTGAGGGGACGAGGGGGTTCTGAGTCAGACGCCCAACAAGTCCTCCCCGCAAACATGAACTAGACTTGAGCCTAAATGTCAGACAGAGGTTTGGATTTCCTCCTAGAAAAATATTGGCAATGTGGGGATAAGTCACATCACAACAAAGAGATGCATACTCTGTTTAATTCCATATTAACATACAAAAAGCTCTTCAGCACTTCTTTGTAATGCAGCAAGCTTGTGCTTTTATCTCAGGATTTGTGGTATTTTCCTCAGCGATCCATCTGAAGGAGCAGGTTCATACTACAAATCCTCCATTTCAAGGAAAAAAAGTTCCTTTAATGTTATTGTTTAATAAGCTCTCCTGTCTCAATCTGGGGACCTCCAATTTCTGAAATGGTAGCATCTATATCTTACAATGCCAATGATTTGATCTTTCAATACAGTAAGTGGACTTGTCCCTGCTGAATTTGGATACAACATCATTTTGGCAGTTCAGGATTCAACAGAAATGTACATAATGCAAAGATCACCACTTCAAAAAGAGGATTGGTTTCTGTGTTGATAATGCTAGTCCAGCAGGTTCAGGAACAGAAAGCACTTATTCTGAAGACTAGGAAGACCTGAATATCTTTTCCTATAAAAAGAAACACAGCCCAGATATAGTTTGTGTGTGTTGACATTGCAATATTGCAATTTCACATTTAGTGCTCACAGTTGACACACTTAACTCACGAATGAAAACTCAATCACTACACTTGACCGACACCACTGAAAACATCTGTTAGGCTACCGCGCCTGTTTGACCTCGTCCTCCATACCTGCTGAGCCAACGCTCGGCGTCTTCTCTGCCTGAGCTCAGGGACACAAGTGGGGAAAGAGATGGGGGAGGGGAAGAAGGGCTTGTCGGTTGGTAGGGGACGTTTGGTCGTTGGTCAACTGGGAAGGGACAGAAGCTTAAGTGACTGTGTCAGGGCTGCTAAGCTTCCAGAAGGAGGTCCAACTGGGGAAGGAAAGTTTGGGTTTTAGTCACTCGGGGACGGCTGCTGGGTTTTATTTTTTGTTCAATAAACACGGTTTCAGTCGCAGGCTGATTTGGAAGTTAGGGACTTCAGTGCTGAACAGCATCTGAAAATCATGTCCTCGCAACTTTCCCAGCTTCTGAATTGAGCAGGGGCTGCATCGGACATTTTTTGGACGTCTCTGTTCAGAGGACACTTGGCACAAACTAGGTTTGAAGCATACTGAAGCCTTTTGGGTTTCAGAGGGAGGACGCATTAGACTCTGGTGGACAGGGGAAGGTAGATTTGTGTTTCAGTCACGAGGGACGTGACGGTTATTGGTCGATAGGAGGTTATGTTTGTTGTCTGAGGACACTTTAAGTCCTTGGTTGATGAAAAGGTAGGGACACTGGTTTGAAGGTCCCAGAGTGCTTCAAGAGAAGTGTGCGCTGGATCGGCCAGCGTCTGACCCCTCAGCCCCTCGGACCCTTCTGATGAAAGGAGGAAGTTCATCTGGAAATTTCTGTAACTTTCTTAAATCAACAATCCACAAGGTGTTGAGACTGTGAACGACCAGGAAGTGACCTCCGTTACCCTCAGACTGAGGATTAAATGGATCTCGCAGCTCACTATGACAGCAGGCTTTTCACTTTGCTATCCAGTGAGGGCATTGGGGAAGGTAAGTCCAGGTCTTTCAGTTTCTAGGACTCATCGCATCTCGTTCTTCTCTACGACAACTAGCTTCCACCTCAGCTTCAAGACGACACTCTGGACAAAGCCGTCAATCTGACGCCTAATTAAACCTTCTGGATTAAAGAGGAAAGGTCACGCTGGTTTGAGCCATTCGTCGATGGGGAGGGTAGGGAAGTTGGTTTAAAGGTGTCAGTATGCCTCAAACAAAGTAACCACACTCCCCCACCAACAGAAACCAACAATCACACACACTAAAGCAGCGATTGGCCAGTTGACATGTGAGAAAGTCGGTATGCTTTCAGTTTCTCTTTTTCTGTATAATGACGTGATCATCATAAACTCCTTCGAGGACCGACTCATATTGTGTGCTGACCCTTGAATTCATCTCATCTCCCCCCTCAACAGGCAGCTGTTCACCTCGTCCTCTAGTCCGGCCGTCCAGAACAGCCCTAAACACTTCTGATGTGTTCCTTCAGCACGCAGTATGAACTAGCTTGTTGGTAGCAAGCTGAACCGCTGGAGCTCCACATTTGTTGACTGAAGATGGTTTAAGTTGTGGGTTAATGGGGAAGTCAGGGAAGTCAGTTTAAGATGGGTAGGAGCAGCGGTTGGTGGTGATTTGACTGGGAAAGGCAATAATTACTGGTTCAGGTTTAGGGTTGTTCAAAGAAGAGGAGATCAGGGTCATGGGATTGCAGAAGGTAAAGGTTGTTCACATTAGTTGGCAGGGACGAGGGGATGAACAGGTTCTCTTTTCAGTACGCATACTCTATCACAACACTGCTTTTTTAGACCAGTAACCCCTGACAGATGTTTGGTTTCATGTTCTTGGTTTTCTCTGTACCCATGTGAGCCCATCTCCCCACCCCACAAGAGAACACAGGGGCCACTATAACAGGCACACACTGGTGTGATGATGAATTAAATCTCCCTTTGAGCATTCCCACCACTGATGTCTATCACTAATTGGCATGATGACACTGGTACGTAAGCCTTCCTGAACCCCAGCTCTGTGAGTGGAACAGCCTACGTCCTCCCAGAGCCACGTGACTTGGGCTGTATATCTACCATTGACACAGTCTGACAATACAATGCAAACAAACAACATTTATACAGATTGGCAACTTCAGGGCACCGTATGGTGCAAGCAAAAGTCTTTTTTTTTATATATATGTTTGAATTCCCGCAACTCAAGAGACATAGCATTACTTTTTATTGTCCAAACTGCTGACAAGAGCTGGCAAAGAATGCTGGGAGGGTTCTGAGGTTTTGCTGTTGTTGTTGTTGCTGCCGTCACTGTCAGTGATCTCCTCCTGTTTCTTGTCCACCGCTGTCTCTGGAGGGTTGACGGAAGCCATCTTGTTCTCAGAGTTGGTGGTGGCGTTGGTGGCGCAGCCACCTGCGGGGCTGCGATCAGGGCAGGCCGGCTCGGCCGTACCGTTGGTGGTGGCAACAGTCGGAGCTGCTGAGGAAGCAGGAATGTCAACCACCAGAGCTGCCTCAGTCTCAGGCTTGGCCACGGCCTCTGCCTGGACACCAGTCCCTGCGTCGCCCCCTCCGCCTTCCACTGCCCCGACACCAGGCTCTGCCTCGCCCCCCGCCCCCACGCCGGGGCTGTCATCTGCCGTTAGGACCGCGCCGTCCTCGGCGACAGCCTGGCTGTCAGCGTCTCCTCCTGCTGCTGCGGTCGCCTGGTTGTTCCCTGCGGCTCCGTGCTCCTCTTGTTTGTCGGTTCCATCAGTGCTGCTGCTGGCTGAGGAGCTCCCAGCCTTCGCTTTCTCTACAGAGTTGGCTTCTGGTGCAGCTTCAGGGCCGGCTGCCGCCTCAGCACTGTCCTGGACTCTGGCACTGAAGTCCTTAGCCTCTGTCTCCGCCAGAGCTTGGTTGAAATTGAAGGCTTGGATGAGGCGAATCAGGTGTTTGACTTTGTCCAGGGAAAGCTGCATCTCTTTCTGACGAGCCAGGATAGTGTTTTTGGTCTCCATGCATTTCTGACGGAAGAAGAACACACCAGAGTTTACTCAGGGCAAAACATAAAAGGTTTTGGGTTGCAGCCTTATTAAACTTAAAGTCTGAAATGCTGCGTTTTGCTGCCCTCTCTGGTTAAATGATACAAGCCTGTGACAGTGACGTCACGGCGTCCTGAAGTACACCTGCACATCAGTGAGGCAAGGTGAGAAGGTAAACCGCTACAGGTCAGCAAGCAAGACAAGGTTTTCAGGGGAAGAAGCAGAAGTTTGTAGCTTGAGACCACTGAATGAGACACTGACTTTGGCCTTTGTTCAAGTTACCAATGGAGCAAATGTTGAAAACCACGTATCTCCAGATCAGGGTTCTCATTTATAAAGCACACACTCACAAGCAACTATAAAGGCCTGCTCATGGAGGTGCTGGTGGGGGTGGAGGTCACAAAGCTCACACTGTTTGGGGGCCCGAGCAGCACAAACTAAAGAAGAAACATGTTGCCGCTGCAGGTACTGCAGCGAGCGCAGCAGACAGGCCTGAACCGGAAACCACAAAGAGTGGTCAGATCTGAGGGCGGAGGCAAAAGAGAGCCGGTCTGCTACTGGTGGAGACAAGAGCACACCTGAGCTCACACCACTGGAAACACCTACAGCCTCAATGTTCAGCTGAGGACTGGCAATGAGGACATGGAGTGTAAGGAGTGAGTGACAGCTGTCGCTTTAAAGCAAACGTATGAGAAGCATCATGATACAACCTTCAACCTTCAATGCATCACCTCAACATCTGTGCCAGGTTTGTTTTTACAGATCATCACGTTTGCGTGGGAGGTGGCCCCTGGTGACCATGCTGAGCTGAAGGATGAAGAGTTCCTTCATGTCTTCTTCAGCTCAGTAAACTCTTTAAAAGCCTCTTGATCAGCTGAAAATCATCGTCACAAAGCTGAAAACAGCCTGTTTGTCTGAGATACGAGGTTCTCACAGGACGCCGCGCTGCAAACACGTGATGATCTTCTAGAATCTGAAGCATTGATGAAGATTAAAGCAGCAACAGGAGATAAAGGAGTTCACTGAGCTGAAACATCTACAGCAGGAACATGAATGAACACATGAACGAACACATGAACGAACACATGATGAACACATGAACGCAGCAGGAACATGAATGAACACATGAACGAACACATGAACGCAGTAGGAACATGAATGAACACATGAACGAACACATGAACGCAGCAGGAACATGAATGAACACATGAATGAACACATGAACGCAGCAGGAACATGAATGAACACATGAATGAACACATGAACGCAGCAGGAACATGAACGAACTCATGAATGAACACATGAACGCAGCAGGAACATGAATGAACACATTAACGAACACATGAACGCAGCAGGAACATGAACGAACACATGAATGAACACATGAACGCAGCAGGAACATGAATGAACTCATGAACGAACACATGAACGCAGCAGGAACATGAATGAACACATGAATGAACACATGAATGAACACATGAATGAACACATGAACGCACTTCACTGACACACCAGGAGGGTACTTAAAGTACTTTGAGTACGTTCAACTGCTCATACTTACATGCTTGGACCTGAGTAACACAGTGAGGTATTAGTACTCTCGCTGCAGTAAAGGATCTGACTCCTGAGCGCGTGAACGCGGTGACTAAACGTTTGGGATGTGTTCGCTCTGAGCTCGGTGAATCGGGGATTTTGGGACGCTGTCGCCGCGGCGCCGCGGCGCCGAGCTCTGGATCGTGTTTCTTACCGTTATCGAGTTGCTGAGCTGCTTGACTCTCTGCTCCAGCTGCTCGCGCTCCAGTTTGAGTTCAGAGCTCCATTTCATCAGTTTCTGCTTCTCCTCTTCTTTAGCTGCAGCAGTGAACAATAAAACCAACCGTTAATCTCACCGCTGAACCGTCCACACGTGTCCTGCAGACGCGCGAGACGAGACGATAATCTGAAGTCACCTTCTTTGTAAGCGATGTAGGAATGGACTATGGCCAGGGTGCCAGGCCAGGGAATGGCCTCCTCCTTTTTCAGGATCTGGAAAAAGAGACTCGCAGTTGTCACAGAGGCTGAGACTCAGAAACCGTCTGAAGAAGACAAATTTAGCTGCCACCCTGCGGTGAGGCTGAGGGACAAGCAATGGAGTGGATGGATGTGAGATGCCAATCTTTACTGACACAATGAATGGGACAGAAGCACAACAAAACAATACTGCATCATGTATATGCTTACAAAGGATTGAACAGTCCTAACGTTCAGCACGCTGTCAGCAGAAGCACTTTTTACAGTCAGTACAGCTACCGGCCCTGATCGGCCCCTCTCTGGACTGCGGTACCCCCTTCCCCCTGACTCAGGATCGGTCTCGGGCGCTGCGGTTACCTGATCTTGACATTTTGGACAGATCCACATGCCTTTAGGAATGGTTTTCAGGGGTGGATCCAGGCAGTCCAGGTGATAAACACGAGAACACGTGTCGCACATGAGCAACTGGCCACTGCGTCTGCACACAGTGCAGAAATCCTCGTGGATGTCTCCCTGCGAGGAAGAATTGGACCAATCAGTTTCCCTGCCCAGCTGAGCCCCACCAACCATCTGTGGAGAGGCGGGGGGAGGCACCATCATCTGGTTGGGTTTAGTTTACAGTTGGCCTGGTTTTAATGTCTAATGGACATGGTGTTAATTAACCCACAGAAAAGTTACTGACATTTGGGAGTTAGGATGTGTTCTAGTAGTAGTTATTCATGGATGCTCTGGGCTACAGGACACTGTTCACTTTGTAAGGCTGAATCAAAGTAAAACCAACTGATGACTGATGAGAATCACATGGAGACAACAAACTAATGAACGTGTTCGTGGAGGTCTCGGGGTGCAAATGATCGACAGGGCTACTGGGCCAATAGGACTGTGTGTGACGGGGTTCCAACCCTCTGAACTGTCCGTCTCCCCCATCGTTACTTACATCCCCAGAGCCGGGGCTGGGCAGGGGGAGGGGATGGACAGGGCTGGAGGGGGAGGTCGGGGTGAGGCTGCCCAGCTCCGGGACGCTGCTGTATTTGGGTGGGCGACCTGGGTGAAATGAGACAGACAACAAAGACGGAAAACAAAGAAAAAAGAAAGATGGAGAGGGGGGAAGAAAACAAAAACAAACAGTCTGTATGACATACCTTGGAAAGGGAGTCTTCGTTGGCTAGCATGAGGCAGGGGAGCGGTAAGGGAGGAAGAGGAGGAAGAGGAGGAGTCAGAAGCACAGACAGCAGTGTTAGTGCAGGAGACTGGCTCCACGCAAGCTGAGGCCGAGCACTAAACAACCTACGGCGGTCGACCATGAAGCGCGACACGTGAATGAGCGTCAGATGTCAACACACCTCATCAGCCGTCCACACCGCGTCTGCCGGCGGCCGCCAGCGGGGAGCTTTGTCCCCGTCCCTGAGGACGCGTCTGCACGTTCGATTAACTAAGACAAAACTCTGCGACGCATTACTGCACAGGCACCTTTTCCAGAGTGACAATCAACCTGTCAGAGCTCTCTGGAAGAAAACCTTCAAACAGAGACGCGGCCTGTCTGACACTTCTGCACAGCGGACATCAGCTGATCGATCAGCCTCGCCCGTTCATCCTGCTCCAACGTTCACAGCAGAATGTCCGAAGTCAGACATCTTACAGGCACTTCCTGTTTCCCTGAAATGAGCCGATGGAGCCTGTGAAATAACGCCTCAGTTTTTATCTGTGTCGTCTAAACTCCCTCCAGGCTCCTAAAAGTACGTTCAGGCTGCTGACGTGATCAAATCTGACACTGCGAGTTACGTGTGATTTTAGTGTTTCCTCTGTAGAGTCAGATGGACGGTGTGGAGACAGTATTCAGAGTTAAACCTCTTCAGTTAGTCACTGAACAGAAAGAAACCTGGTAAGTGGAAACTTCTTGAGGTGTGAAGTAATAAAAGCTAATTGGTGTTAGTCGTGTTACTCCCTCAACATTCACACGAGTCGGTGAAAGCAGAGAAACTGTGGATTTAAAAAGCAGAAGAAACAGAAGAAACTCTTTGATTTCTGTCACTGAAGCAGCTGCGAGCAGCTTTTCAAGACCCTCACACCAAGAGGAGCCATGAGGAGCCACGAGGCGCCACGAGGAGCCACGAGGAGCCAC
>JBBMOE010000030.1:730477-750380 GCA_037975065.1 Chaetodon trifasciatus
GAGAGAGAGAGAGAGAGAGAGTGAAATACGTTTCATTTGTCTAAATGTCACAACCTTCAGGTAAGAACGTGTCGCAGCAGGAAAACGTGAAAATCTGAACACGCTGTTATTTAAGTGTCTCCATGTTCAGACATCAGCCTGAAGGGATTTTTAACAGGTTGTTTGAAGTCACGTGACCTTAAACTCAGACGGAGGACAGGAAGTGAAAACTGTAATGATGACATGAAGGAAAGATCTTAGTAGGCGAGTTTTGTTTTTCAAGTGTTCGTAGTTTTTATTGTCCTGAGGATTAATTAACGTTCAGCGCCGCCGTGCTGAATGTTGATGTTTACGTTACGGTTGTTTGCTGTTAACCGCTCGCAAAGGTCCAATGAAACGCCACCAAAGACGAGGATCGTCTCTACACAAGACAGAGTACGTTATTGATGTTCAGCTGTCTGATGTGAAACCGTGAACGCTGATTGAACAAGTGTTTGTCGTGTTGTTTGTAGCTGTTTCTGTAAATCTATCAGCACAGATTTAAAACAATAGCTAATGTTAGCATTTCCACTGTGAGCCGACTCGCCTCCTCCAGACTGCAGACGATTCACAAGACAGTTTTTTCAGCGTTTTTCGGTCAATTTTCTTGCATTTTTCCCCCTCATGAACAACAACTTTGGGTACTCAATGAAAGCTCCTCGTGGTTTCTTGGTTTGATCGATCTGAGCCACCGTAAACGAAGTAAACATCAGCATTTTGAGTGTGTGTTAAAGTGCTTCCTGCCCTCCATCTGCAGTTAGCGCAACAACAAAGAGTGACGTGACGTCATCTGCAAACAACCTGTTAAACTATTTTGTGAATTGGAGACGTTCCCATGAATGTGCATGGCTCCGGGATGTCGGCCCTTCGCCTCCTCTTCCTTTGACAGGAGGCTCGTGTTTGTGAAGGTTAGAGTGTATTCTGTACCTCAGGCTCAAACACGGCTCCGCTGTACACCGGGTTGGCCGTCGTTCTCCTCTTCCTCTCCTGTCGTTTGCTCTGAATTTCTGAAATGAAAAACATCCAAGTTTGAGGCAGAAACCCTCCAGCGGCAGCTTCAGATCCTCCAGGTGACCGAACAGTCACTCACCTTCCAGGTGGTCGTGTGTCACGAGGCCCAAAGACACCATGAAGGCCAGTTTCTGGAAGAGAAAACAGTTCAACATGAGAAGCTGTGAGCGACACTGAAGCCATCGCAGGCAGGCCAGGCGTCTCTGCAGTACCTCTGGGTTCTCCTCTTTCTTGGGTCTAGGAGGAGGAGGAGGAGACAGCGGAGGGGTGGAGGAAGAGGGGAGGCTGACGACGACCTTTTGCTCTGCTCCACCTCCTGATTTAACAGTCTGCTGATAGGAGAGAGAGGAGGAGGAGGAGGAGACAACAGCAGCTGTGAGTAAGAACGACAGAAGTCATCCAGAAACACCGGAAAGAAAAAGAGATTTTATTCTCGAGTGAAGTTAAAAAGAAAACTTTCCTCCTTCTCCTGATCTGAAACATCAACAGACAAGAAGAAGAGCCACAGTGCAACCACTGAGCTCCCATAGAACGCAACAGAAAACTTGACGTCTGCTGTGTGTTGTATGTATCTGTTGCGTATTCGTGTTGTGTGTACGTGTCGTCATGCAGGTACGCGTCAGGTAGTACTTGTACCTTGGGCTCAGTGGTCAGGCTGCTGATTTGGATCGGGGCGGGGGTTGGGGCGGGGACAGGGGTGGTGCTGGGTGCCTGGGCGGGGCTGGCGAGGCGGGTGGGGGTAGCGGTGACTGGCGTGGTGATGACGATGCCCGTCAGGGGGGTGGAGCCGGTCTTGCTGCAGGGCTGTCCGTTAACGATGCGGACCTGGTGGATGGGGGCCGCCGACGGCAGCGAGGACGACAGCTTGGTGGCCAACATGACGGGCCTCTGGAGCAGCTGGGGGGCCGCCATCATGGGCGGGGGAGGGGCCGGGGCGATGGGGATGTTGGTGGGTGTGGCCGCTTTTGGCCTGACCTGGTGACAGCAAACAGCCAATCAGAAAACAACATCGCAATGACCCGAACGCTGGTTAATGTTACTGTGGAGCTCTGACTGCTCGACTGCTACCACCAGTACAAATACTCCTGTCTCTGCTAGTACTCCCACTGATACTACTACTGGTACTACAGTACAAATAATACTACGACAAATATCATTCCTGCTTACGACAGTGCTGCTAATTCATGAACATAACCAACAGATTTTGTATGTTTTCAACTGAACTTTGCTGAGAACTCACACAGGACGAAGCGTCACCGTACGATACTTTGAAAACCCGCCGACCCGACAATCACAGCTGTTCATCGTACTAACACTAAACTGTGCCTGCAGGTGGGATCCTGACACACACACTCCTGTACAGACAGAAAACACTGTGATGTTCATGTTCGTGGATCAACCCTCCACCATGAGACGCCAGACGGTCGTCAGCGACGCCCGGAGCTCTCGGCGGACGCGCGCTTTACTTTGAAAGAGGATGTGATCTGAGCTGCAGAAACAGGTATTTGACGTTCATAGTTGAAGTTTCTAAGATCACTGAATAAGTTCTGCTCTGATATCAGCTGCTCATGAAGCCACACTCGAAGACCTCCCCTCTAATCCTACCTGCTCTTCACCTCTCTTCTGTCCAAAGACATTCAGCTCAGTCCTTAAAAACACCTAAAAGGATTGTTCAGTTGTGACAGACTGACGGAGTCATCGAATAACCGCCGCTGCCTGCACAGACGTTACCGCGGCCTCAGCTGGAGGCTGATCGCTGATCAGCTGCTTCGGTCTTTAATAAAGAACCACAGAGAGCTCAGCAGCACTCAGACGTCCTCTCTTCACTCCGTACAGACCGGCTGGGATCATTTTCTACAGTTTGATCAAAACTTTCTAAAAGCTTCAGATTGATTTCCAACATTTAACTTTTAGGTTTAGTGTTTCATCATTTCCACAAACATTTAGGTCCAAACCCACCTGGGATGTCCCAGCTTCATGGGGTCTATGGCTGACCAACTGAGACACCTATTACTACTACTACTACTACTACTACTACTACTACTACTGCTGCTGCTTCCAGTCTCGTTACTTTAAAGTACTCCTTTTAGTGGTGCTATTACTGTTACCTGTGCAGCTTATTTGCTTCTGCTCCAGATGTTCCTTTTGCTTTTACAATCACCATAATGACCAGAACTGTAACGGACTGATTATCATCATTATGATCCTCATCTTTCTGCTTCATTTTGTTCTGTAGGAGCTTATCAGAGAGGTACTGTTACTTTTACTACTGGTGCAAGTCCTACTGCTGCTGCCTGCTACTACCAACTGCTAGTACAGCAACTACTGATGGTGAACCGACCAGAGCTCCCAGTGGCATTACTCAGCACAGGTAAACACCACCAACATGTCTCCACTTAGAGGGTTAAAACACACCAACAGCCAGGAACACAAAATACCAAGAAGCTGCAGGAAAACAAGCTCTCACCACAAAACACACACACACGCACGCGCACACACACATTCACAGGCAGGAAACCTTCAAAACAACCCGTTCCAGGTCAGTTGGAAAATTAAAAGAGCACAACGAGAGGAGAAGAGATGAGTAGAGGCAGCACAGAGCAAACAATGTTTTAGTGCCACGGAGCAAGGCATGAGTGTTTGCTTTGGTGCACTCCTGCCCTCTGCTGGAGAGTGAGCGAGTCACACACACTGGTCTGAGGGGGTTAGGGTTTGGAGGCGGGTCTTACAAGGACGCACCTGTGGCTGAAAGGTGGGCCGAGGCGTCAGTCTAGGAGGAGGGACAAACTGAGGAACTTTGATTGGCTGGGCGGTGGTGGTGGTGGTGGCCTGCACCTGAGACAAAACCACAGCAGATGTGGATCCATGCTGCTGTTACACTGACACGTCTGTTACTCTTACACTGACACGTCTGTTACTGTTTCACTGACCTGTCTGTTACTGTTTCACTGACACGTCTGTTACTGTTTCACTGACCTGTCTGTTACTGTTACACTGACACGTCTGTTACTGTTTCACTGACCTGTCTGTTACTGTTTCACTGACATGTCTGTTACTGTTTCACTGACACGTCTGTTACTGTTACACTGACACGTCTGTTGCTGTTTCACTGACACGTCTGTTACTGTTACACTGACACGTCTGTTACTGTTTCACTGACACGTCTGTTACTGTTCGATGGACACGTCTGTTACTGTTTCACTGACACGTCTGTTACTGTTACATTGACACGTCTGTTACTGTTTCACTTACACGTCTGTTGCTGTTTCACTGACATGTCTGTTACTGTTCGATGGACACGTCTGTTACTGTTACACTGACACGTCTGTTGCTGTTACACTGACACGTCTGTTACTGTTTCACTTACACGTCTGTTACTGTTACACTGACACGTCTGTGACTGTTTCACTTACACGTCTGTTGCTGTTTCACTGACATGTCTGTTACTGTTCACTGGACACGTCTGTTACTGTTTCACTGACACGTCTGTTACTGTTACACTGACACGTCTGTTACTGTTTCACTGACACGTCTGTTACTGTTCGATGGACACGTCTGTTACTGTTTCACCGACACGTCTGTTACTGTTACACTGACACGTCTGTTACTGTTTCACTGACACGTCTGTTACTCTTACACTGACACGTCTGTTACTGTTTCACTGACACATCTGTTACTGTTTCACTGACACGTCTGTTACTGTTACACTGACACGTCTGTTACTGTTCGATGGACACGTCTGTTACTGTTTCACTGACACGTCTGTTACTCTTACACTGACACGTCTGTTACTGTTCCACTGACACGTCTGTTACTGTTTCACTGACCTGTCTGTTACTGTTTCACTGACCTGTCTGTTGCTGTTTCACTGACCTGTCTGTTGCTGTTACACTGACCTCTCTGTTACTGTTTCACTGACATGTCTGTTACTGTTTCACTGACCTGTCTGCTGCTGTTTCACTGACCTGTCTGTTACTCTTACACTGACACGTCTGTTACTGTTTCACTGACCTGTCGGTTGCTGTTACACTGACCTGTCTGCTGCTGTTTCACTGACCTGTCTGTTACTGTTTCACTGACCTGTCTGTTACTGTTACACTGACCTGTCTGTTGCTGTTACACTGACCTCTCTGTTACTGTTTCACTGACATGTCTGTTACTGTTTCACTGACCTGTCTGCTGCTGTTTCGCTGACACGTCTGTTACTGTTACACTGACCTGTCTGTTGCTGTTACACTGACCTGTCTGTTGCTGTTACACTGACACTAGTGTCACCACTCTTTGGTATATTTCACAAGGTCTTGTGGATGGATTCAGTTCTTTCTTCGTCCTGATCACGTTGTGGTTACATTTGCTTTAGACCTGTACGAGTCCTCCTCTGTTGTTGCTGTTACATGAACACGTGGCTACATGAGATAAACTGAAGCTCCATAACTGTTTGACTGGTAAGAGAACTGTTACTGGTGCTGTCAGATTGGCTGCTAAAAGGCCACCACTTACACCACAGCCAGCCTACTCCAGCACTTGATTAGAGAAACATCCTTCACTTAGAGCAGGGACACTTTTCAACTCTCTAAAACCCCCTGAAGGCAGTTTAAAAGCCTATAGGTCGACAGACTGCCGTCAAAAAGCTCGTCTACACTCAGAAGCTCTCCTCAGCTCTACAGGTGACAACACATACTGTACAATAAGTCAGATTAGAGGAAGGCGATGATGGTGATGCACAGTGGCGGGAACCGGAGGGTCTTACCACCATGGCGTTCTTGGAAACCAGTCGCACGGGTTCTGAGCTCTGATTGGTCAGCTTGCTGGCCACCTGCAGGTTGATGGGGGCGTTCTGCGAGTCGGGTTTGGTGATAGCTGTGGCTACCATAGCGACAGTGGGCGGGCGTTGTGGCAGGACAGAACCGGGCAGGGCGGGCGTGGTGGCAGCTTTCAGCACCAGAGGTAGAGTCTTCGTGGTGAGGACCGGCGTGACTGTCAGAGTCTGCTGAGGGAGAATTTAACCCATGAGACAACGCAGAGGGAGGCTGAAGGAGCCCACTGACGTTAACCTGCTCCTATTCCAACTACCAGTTTCCTACATTTCCCAGCATGCAATCTGATAAATGAAGGGTTGTAAGCTTGTTAGATTGTGGCTACAATGGATTTCTCTCCACATGATCCCTGAATGTGAATTTGATTTTCAGTATCAGATACAAAAATGTGACTTCATTACTGAAGATTTCAACGTTTCCTGTTTTCACTGGATGTCAGTAAATGTATTTAATCTGACTGAACCATTAACCTTGACCAATGTCTCACCTACGAAAGGCTTCAGTCATGTCCAAATTGGTTGCCAGGACACATCTGTATTGCCATCCAATCAAAAAAAGTCAACGCAGCATCACAGGCTGGCCTCTTCATGCAGCACTATTCTCTACAGGATGTCTTTTTTAAAAATACATTATTTTCTCAGAGACAATTAACTGCATAAAACCGACCAAAGCCATCTGGTTCAGTGTCAGTCAGAAGCTAGAAGTTCATGGCAGTGTGATATTACATCTACAGTCAAAGGGAGAGAGTGTGTGTGTGTGTGTGTGTGTGTGTGAGTGTGTGTGTGTGTTTCCTACCTGCTGTAGTCCTCCAGGTATCTGCTGGCTCTGCAGCAGGTTGGCCGGCTTGATGTCGCCGCCTGCTGGAGGAGTTTGGACGTGCAGCTGCAGCTTTGCCTCCGGCTCCTGCTTCACCAACAGCTCCTTCCTCAGCTGCTCCACCACCTTTTTCTACAGCAGGAGTGGAGAGGAGGAGAGAGGGGGAGCGGAGAGGAGGAGAGGTTGAACAAACCATGAGTAAGAGTTTACAGCACTTTGTATTCAGACTCTCAGACCCGTTTCTGACCAGGTGTTTGACCAGGTGAGTGATGTGCTGTAACGCGCTCTGAGCGGTCGGTCAGACCAGAGAAGAGCTTTATAAGAGCAGTCCATTTAACTTCAACTGACATACTAAAATCCATGTATCCTTTGTTCAAAGTGCTTATACTGAAACAACACCTGTGCCTGCAGCAGTGAACACCTGACCAAATTCACACATAAAAACAGATTTAAGCCTCTTGTTAAACAGAATCAGACAGTGACGCTGTCTTCATTCAAACTAATGTACAACATATAGGCTGTGGCTCTGACTTCAAGATGTTATTCTGATTTATTTCTTGTCAAATAATCTCACGTTTGACTTCCTGTCTGGCTCTCAGCTCAAAGCTCATTGGTTCCTGCTGAAGACGTAAAACTTTAAATATTTAGTTTCATGTTTAAAAGCTTCATCATCTCCTCAAACAGCTGCTCGCTGTGGGTTCTACCACTCAAACTGGAGGACATGGAGCATCTGTTGGGACTATTTTCAGCGGCGGATGAATCCACGTTTGGTGCTGTGGTGTGTGTGTGTGTGTGTGTGTGTGTGTGTGTTTGTGAGACTCAGAATAAACTACAGTGTGTGTTCATGGTGATGAAGATCAACAGTGAGGCTCACTGATGAGTTTTAAAGGAGCTCAGAGGAAGAAGATCAGTCAGCTGATACAAACGCTGAGCTGTTAGCGGTTAGCGGTTAGCATCCAGTGTGTGAGTCTGAACAGGAGACGTGATGGTGAGAAGAAGAGACGACCACCAGACTGATCCGTGAAGACTCAGCCTGCTTTCAGTGTCCTCGGCTGAGTCCAGTGAGTCTGTTTTCATGCTGAAAATGTGACATGAAAGAATAAGAGAGCAGATGGGAGCAGAGGACGCTGTGCTGCCGCAGCACGTCCGGTCTCTGAAGTTACGACATGAATGCATCCAGTTCATCGCAGCGCTGACAAATCTGACCTGTGAAGGCCTGCAGGGCTGCTGCATCAGCCAGTTCAACAAGATACAAACATGAAGAGGACGGAGCGTCGGACTGATCCACAGGAAGAGACACTCATCAGCGACTCCTCTGAAAAGGTCAATAATCAATAATTGTTGCAGATGTAACACTCAGCCCCGCTACTATCACTGCTCTCATCTGATTGGCTGCCACCGCGACTCGTTCTGGGACTGGAGCGACGAGAAGAAGAAACGGGACGGCGGTGCACATTGTGATGAAGAGTACAGAGCAGAGGGTCGCACAGACAATCAGCGCACACACAAAGCACACACACATCAGCACACACACAAAGCAGCGCTGACGTACGCATCCAGGATGAAGATAAAGCACAGCTGTTGCTTAGCAACACTTGACTCTCAAGCAGCATCTCAATGCGGCGACACACGCCGTCATGAAGAGGCCTGAAAAGAGAAACCAGACTGAAAGTGCCCCGTTTCCCCTTTCAGAGAGCGGTCTGACCTGCAGGCGGCACGCGTCCGTCTGCCGCCGCGGGACGTTCGCGGCTCAGGACGAAGCTGCGACTGCGCTCGTCAGCCGTGTTTTTAAAGGATCAGTTCACCCAAATCACAGCAAAACACACTTTCTGTTTCACCTCTGCTGCCTCAGTCATGCAGACAAAGCTTCGTGTGCCGAGGGTGTGAGACGAGTCACTTTGAGATTTGCAGCTTGGTCTGAAGCTTTGAGAACTGTTTTTGACAGGAAGAAGAAGCAGGACGGTTTGTCCACAGAGCGTGAAGCCGTCCACAGAGCGTGAAGCCGTCCACAGCGAGGTCTGGAGGCCACCACGAGCGAGCACTGAAACATTTCTGCAGAGACTCTGATTGGCCTCTGCTGGCGTGGCAGATACTCCAGCCTTCATCAGTAGACCTCACCGCTCTTCATCACTGGACGTCACCTCAGCCTGAGCTCATCACGAGGCTCTCTGTGAGGGTCTGCATCTTATCTGAGCAGACGTCTGGATGTCCATCCACCATGGAGCGAGCTGCTTAAAGCACCTTGATGTGTCTCTGCTGCAGCTCCACCTGCTGACGGTGCTGTCCAACCAGCAGCCACACCATGAAAACCAGCTCGTTTTCATGACACCTGAACGTCTCTGTCACCTCACAGTGTCTCTGCTCTCCAGTCCAGTGCTGCACCGGTCTCCCTCCACACCTGGAAACAGGTAAGTGGCTCTTTAAGTCTAAGAGTAACAGAAGCTCCAAGACAAACAGAGACAGCTTCTGGGGCTGTAACTGGTCTGACGGCAGGTTTTTAAAGCACACACATTCCTCAGCTGGAACTGTTGCCGTCAAACAGTCTGCAGGTATCAGGCCAGTTGAAACTAGTCTCCAAAGCTCCTCCAGGGTCTCATTTACATTTCCCAGCACCAAGTTTCAGCAGGTCCCCCACAAACACTTTCACCCGCTTCACCTTTGTTTCATGAGTGGAGCTCCGAGCCGCTGCAGGCTGACGGCGCTCACAGGACAGAAAACACCTGACCGGACGAGGACTTTTTGTTCTTGACGCCACATAAAGGTGCCGGTCGAAGGACGAAAACAGTCGGAGGGTCGAACACTAACACGTTTTAATCTGACAGAAGTTTGTCTTCATGTCGGGAGAAGAAGAATCTCATTAACTTGCAGACAATGAAAGAACACAAAGAAGACTTTCCCAAACTGTCGAATCCTTCCTTCCTGTTTTTAGGCCTGAGTCTGACGGATTCTGGCTGGTTTTCACGTGTGAGCTGCAGACAGAAGAGGAGCCAAAAACTACAGCAGACAGTTCATCATCCTCCTTCAGAGACTCGGCGATGAAGGCGTTCAGCCATTAACGTTCTGCCTGCATTTCATTTGCATGTCAGCGTCTCCAGACCGGCCGTGACCATCGCAGCGCTGCGCCGCTATACCTCGTGTTGAGACCGCGCTGCAGCGATTGTCTGAAAACACCTTGAATTGTTATGTAAGCCGCCCGGCAGCACACACTCGCCCAGCTCCTGTTTTTACTGCTGATCTGCTTCATGTGTCCTCAGCTCATTTCAAAACAACGCTCTGAGACACCGGCTGGCGTCGGCACACCTTCCGAACGCGTTAACGTTCTTCAGGCGAGCTTTAAAGAACTCATTCGACAACTGGTTGCTCTAATAACACACTGATCTGCAGCAGCAGTGTTTGACTGGAAGACATGAAGACAAACAGGGACATATGTAGGGAGGAGACAAAAATAGAAGTGGTTAAATAAAGACAAAAACACAACGTGGGACACAACAAAAGATTTGGACAGAATCAAGAGTCTTCAGACAAGAGGTAAGAGGAAGACGCCGATGAGGAAGGTGGTCAAACTGTCTCCACGCAAACGCCGTCGGCTCGGTTAAGACAACACTCGTGTGGACGGGTGTAAGTTCAAAGCATCACTGGAATCTGATTGGCTTCCACTGGTCCCCTGACACCAGAGTCAGAAGGTGATGATCGTTGGCTCGTTAGTACCAAGGACGGATTATCCAATGGACCTAGTAGGTACAGGACCAGAGACACCGGGGCCTCCGCATGAGGGGACTGCTGACATTTCCTGTTGGACAGTCAATCAGACAGCCACAAAGAGACGAAAAACAGCCACAAAGAGACGAAAAACAGCCACAAAGAGACGAAAATCACTGCAAAGGGACAAAAAACAGCCACAAAGAGACGAAAAACAGCCACAAAGAGACAAAAATCACTGCAAAGGGACAAAAAATAACTGCAAAGGGACGACCTGCTCCAGTCTCATGCTTTACTTGTTTGAGCGTCTGTAAAGTGAAAACATCAGACTTCCACTCAGAGACACCTGCGTCCTGCTCTTGGTCCATTAGAAAACTCTCTCTCCTGATTGGCAGCTGGACGGAGGAGGAGGAGCCTGAAGCAGCATCTGGAGTTTATGTGACTTCACTGAAGCTCAGACCACAGACCAGCTTCATGATTCTGAGTCTCTGAGAGTTCACATCCTGTCGTCTCGTTCTCAGAGCGGTGAAGACGAAGAAGTGATCTGACTCCATGTGACTCGATGTGACTCGATGTGACTCGATGTGACTCGATGTGACTCAATCTGACTCGATGTGACTCAATCTGACTCGATGTGACTCGATGTGACTCCATGTGACTCGATGTGACTCCATGTGACTCGATGTGACTCGATGTGACTCCATGTGACTCGATGTGACTCGATGTGACTCGATGTGACTCAATCTGACTCGATGTGACTCGATGTGACTCCATGTGACTCGATGTGACTCGATGTGACTCGACTGATTCTCGACTGACGGTTCAAATCTTCCATATTTGCGTGCGTGTGTGTGTGAGCAGGTATTTATCACGTTGTGGGGACAAAAGTCTGTGTACACAGTCACACTGTGGGGACTCACCTGTCTCATGGGGACAAATGCAGGTCCCCTGAATGTGAGTGGTGAACTGTCAGGGTGCAGACTGAGGACAGGGTCACGGTTAGGTAAGGTCAGGTTAGGCACAGGGTCAGGAACAGGCAGAGAGGGCTGATGGGTAGAGTTAGGGTAAGGCTGCAGGACATGAATGGAAGTCTATGGAATGTCCCCACAAGTGATGAAAACACAACGTGTGTGTGTGTGTGTGTGTGTGTGTGTGTGTGTGTGTGTGTGTGTGCGTGTGTGTGTGTGTCGCCTGGTGAACGACCTACCTGCTTCTCACTGAGCGCTGTGATCTTGGCCTGAAGTTCGTGGAGCTGCTTCTTCAGATCTGCGTTCTGAAAAAAGTCACAACAAATTCACGCAAACGTTAAAGATTTCTTCGTCTTCGTCTTCGTCTTCGTCAGTCGGCTCAGCTAACGAACACGATGTGAGAAGAACAGTCGGTAACAGGTGTGGTGGCTTTACCTGAGGGTCCTGCTTCATCTGGGCAACCAGTTTCTGCAGAAGAAGACAAGAGACATTGAGAAGGAGCGAATCACAGCGGCGCCTGCTGGCCACAGCCGGGAACTACAACCAGACGCCGCTCGCTCCGCCAGGACGCTAACGAACACGTCAGGTTACGTTCAGCTCATTCTGGAGGCAAAACACTTTAAACTGATGCTTTCACGTCTGACGCTGTCCCCTAATGAAGGACATGAGGACATCGCTTCACTTTGTGGACAAATCAGAGCGCATGATGAGTTTATCGTTATGTTTGTACGACATCAGAGCGAGCGCGGCTGGTCGGCCTGATCGACTCATCTCAGCCTGAATCAGCTGACAAACAGCTGAGGAGGTGACGCGTGTCGGTCTGACGCTGGAGGAGTCGGACCTCCTCAAACTGACCCGACGGAAAACACCTCCTACCTGATGGATCTGGATCTCCACCTTCAGAGCCTCCTGTAACGTCTGTAGTTCCATCATGGATCCAGTCAGTCTGCCAGCCGATCGATCAGCCTGCGCGCACGCACACGCACGCACGCACGCACACGCACACACGCACGCACGCACACACACACACACACGCGCGCACGCACACACACACACACGCACAGTTTAACAAACAGCATTGGTTGTGGTCCTGGCTGTTGTCACGGTAACCTGAGGGACCGTCCAATCAGGACTTCCTGCGTGACGCTGACAAACACTTTGCTGTCAAGGTCAAACGAGGTCACAGGAAGTCTCGTCCAATCAGAAACAGAGCGTCAGTAAACTTTCAGTCTCACCGTCACAGACAGGAAATACTGCAGGAGTACTGCAGTACTGAATACTGTGTAGTGTGTACTGTGTGTGTTTACCTGAACACCGTCTCCAGTAGGAAAACCATCCAACTGAAGCATTAAAGTGCCGCTGAAACGAAAGGGAACACAGCCGACATCAGTTCCTCTTCCTCACTCAGACAGAAGCTTCATGAAGTCATTATTACAGCTGTTTGCGGTGAATTCACACACACACACACACACTGAGTGACGACATGAACGTGTGTGTGTGAACTACATGTTTCCTACAGCAGAGTCAGACTGACGAGTGGACGCGTCTTCATCAACAGGTGAAACAGTGAATGTGTGTGTGCTGGCTAACTCAAAGCTAACACTGTGAGAGCGTTCATGACTGCCGATGAACACATGAACACATGAACACATGAACAAACGGCGTAAAGTTACTGTCATTAACACAGAAGGAGGAAGTTTATCTAACTGAACATTTTTCTGTAAAAAGTAGTTTCAAAACTTTGAAGTACTTCACGGTAACTTTACTCTTCAAAGCTAAAACCACCTGGATGACAGGTGACAGCCCTTAAAGGGCCAGCGCGCAGGACTGATCTGGAGCCATCTAGTGGTGAGGCTGCAGGTTGCAACCAGTTGAAAACCCGTCGCTTTGCGAGCAATTCTAGAACTGGTTTCTTCCCATAGATCCCCTCAATCCTCCACACTGGACCTCTAAATCATTACTGTGGTTGATGTTTTGTCTGTCTTTGATGTCACAGATTTTCAGTACTCACCACCTGGCTGTGGGACTGGACTCCACCCCTCTGTGCTGCCCTGTCACACAGAACAAACACACATCGTTACAGACGCAGACCGGAACTTAGAACAACACAAACGAGCTCAAATCCCGTTTTAGGAGGACAGGCGAGGACATGAGGTCTAACGGGAGCTCATGTCCAGCTGGTCGTCACGTCCACTCGTTTCTGTCCCCGTCCTTCGTTTCCTGTCCACGTTCAGCTTCAGTCAGGTCTGTTTCCACCTGCTGAGGCGAACACCTGCATCTGAGGCCTTTATGTTTCCGGGATGTTTCTCACCTCCGGCGCGGCGTCTGAGGCCGCTTCCTGTTTCCTGTTTCCACGTCACTGATCCGTCACATGATCAATGAATCACAACTCAAGTGAGGTCCTTNTCACCCTGTCATCACTCACTCTGTCATCACTCACTCTGTCATCAAACCTCCTCCATCACTGAACATTACCTCACAACTCAAACTAACTTTAAGGTGAATCTGTATTTGAGCTCAACACGTCCACCCACGGAGAACATCTCCAGCTGTCTCCTGTCCAGTCCACAAACCGAGAAGACGTCCAGTCCGAGTCCTCTGTTGACCCTCCAGTCCACTGAAGACACAGCACGGCCCGTCGTGGCGTTCGGACAGGCGGCGTGTCTTCACTCTGTCGGGACGTCCCGCTCAGGTGGTTTTGTCCTGAGGTGACCCTTGAACCTCGAGTCTGAACCCGCTCTGAACTTTCACCTCAACGCTCGTCAAACACGGATCTGAACCGCCGAAACGTTACTTCAACCAAACTCTGAAGTCCTGATTCAGGCCTATAAAGCTGATCAATCCCAAATTATTGATCGGACTCCAAAGAGCGTCTGACCGGGAACGAGACGAGCTAGAGAGAAGAGGTCTCACTCTGCTGGAGAAGACCGACACTCAGTCCAGTCTGGCCGCGCAGTGACGTNTGCAGTAAAAGTACAGCAGTAGAGTCAGCTCCATGCAGTAAAAGTACTGTGTGTGCAGTAAAATGTCTCCTGTGTCTGATCTCTGACTGTGAGTCTTCATCAGTCTGTTCAGACTGAAGCTTCAGTGTCGGAGCAGCGTGTTCCTGCTGGAGCTGCTGCAGGTGGAGCTGCTGCAGGTGGAGCTGCTGCAGGTGGAGCTACTTTATATACTTCAAATACTCTGAGCTAGTTTAGGCCGGTGGGGCCAAACGTGGGGGTCGGGCCCCTCCAAAGGGTCAGCAGATCGATGTGAGGGGTCGTCGGATGACTGAAGAGAAACAAAGTACTGGTACACACACCTGCGCGCTGTCTGTGAGACTGTTCCCTCATTCTGGCTGTTTTTAGTACAAACCGTGTACTTTTATTTCAAACTGTGGTGGAGTGGAGGCACGAGCAGGCGAATCAGAGTGCGCTCGTGTGTGAACACCATCCAGACTGGTTATATCATGCTGCTGACCTCTATGACTAACTCCATGTGTCAGTGATGGAGACGAAGCTCCGGCGGCTCCAGCGGACAAACAGCCTCTCTGGAGCCCCGCGCAGAGCCTCCTTGGCCGGGGCCCGGCGGCGGGGACGCGCTGCCGGTTAATTGGAGTAATTGCTCCCTGGGTGGGACGCGAACTTGTCTGGATAAACTTCCATCAGCATCGCATGCCGTCGCAGAGGCCCCGAAAAAGCGAGAAATGAAGCTAAGATGGAGGTTTGACGGTGGGAGCCGCTGAGAGCTTCAGCTGCGGGACTTCACTCACTGAAAAGTGTGTTTTTGTTTCGGCGGTCAAATAAATGTTTTATAACCTTCTTATTGAGCCACTATGGCCGTCTGGATGCTCTATCTCTCCCTCTAAATTCACGCAGCCGCCTCGCGTCGTCCTCACGGCGCCGTAAACTGGCGCGTTTCGGGGGATTATCGGGGTCCTGGGTGTTTTTCGGTGTTGGTAAAATCATCCGAAGCGACCCTCACATCCGACATTGCTCCGTCTGAGGCTGAGAACAAGTGGATAACGTTAGCTGTAGCCGCTAATGCTAACCATCCTGTTAGCTGCTCCGGCTAACGCTGCCAGCCACGCTGATAACTTACATCAAAGATAAATATTAGCGTCGTTGGCGGCGATGTGAAAGAAAAAGAGAGTGGAAATAAAGAAACGAGCACAGGAAGGGTCCCAGAAGACGCCATCTTTCAGAATTATGACACCGAGCAGGCGTTGGTGGCTCTAAGTTCTATCGGCCCCTTGTCCTCCAGAATATCAACTCCTAGAATAAGAAACAGAGCAGCTAAACACACAGAAACACAGAGGAAGAGCAGAATCCAGCTAAAGACGAGCTGCAGCTCACACACCTGCTCACACACACCGACAAACACACCGATCCAGCCCCGGAGCCGAGCACAGGTGAAGTTTGACAGGAGAGAAAATTAAAGTTATGAAATTAAAAAAGCCAATGTGCACTTACTCAGCAGCAGTCCTCCTCTAGATTAATTAAATATATATGTATAAGAAGCCGATCCACGATGGAATAACAGCACACAAACAGTCCGGCTGACTCCTGCCCGCGGAGCTTTATTTTGTTGCTGTATTTTATATTTAGTTTTAGTAAATTTGTGTAAAAATCAGAGAAACTGAAGCTACAAAACAAGAAGAACTCTTCTTCAATCTCATTCAGCTCAGCCGCAGCACAGCACAGATCCCTGCGCCGCGGAGCTGGAGGAAGGGAGACAAAAACTACTTACACGTCCACCTAATGCTCGTTTATCCGCGACAAAGCGTTTGATATTTGTGCGTGTTGTTGTTAAAGTTCGTTCAATCGAGCCGATCAGCGACGCGACGTGCGGAGAAAAGGTGTTCGAAAAGCGGACTACTTTTTGTGTCGGTGCGGCGAATTTATTTCACTTTGCCTAAGGAACGGCGGTGCTGCGACTCCCATTGCCTAGGGAAAAAACCCGGATGTAAACTCAGTGAAACTCTATGGAGAGAAAGTCGGCACACACACACACATGCCACGCGCGCACACACACACACAAACACACACTCACACGCCACAGAACTCGGCGGAGCAGCGGAGCAGTTTGTTGTGGAGTGTGAAGGACTGACTGCCGTCCTTCTCTGGTTCTCCTCCGCGGAACCAGAACCGGGCGGTCCGCCCTCAGTCTGCCGCCGTTCAGGCTCCATGTTCGGCTGCTCGCTGCTGGAGCTGCCGCACTGTTGCACTTTGTGGAGGAGGAGGAGGACGGGTGGCACGGCCTCTTCATCACTGCCTCAGTGGCTTCGGGGTGTCCTGCCGTTCAAAGAAATAAACCGGGGCTGCAGTGGAGCCCAGTCCAGTTCACGTCCCAAAACTCACACGAACAAACAGGCCAAACATGACTGAAGGACCATTTGAGGTACTTGTACTTTACTTCATACTCACTCCACTACTGCACTGCTTGTGTCTGGCTTCAAAGATTAAGATTTACATAAAAACACGTGATGATGAGAAATATGATCTACTGCTACCAACAGTGTATGAAGTCATTTAAATGAGCAGCAAAGGTTTCACTTACAAGTATGAAATGTGGTACTTCAGTACTTCAGTACTTCAGTACTGACCAGTTACATTAAGTGATGACGTCCTATAACATGATTTAGTGTGATAATATGGAATAATAACACTCTGAGGTGTGTTTCTGTACTGCTGCTATTTGGATATTTTAATAAAAATATAAGTAATGGTTGCTGAGTGTGTGTGTGTATATATATATAATAAATGATCATTATTGTGTGTATTTTTATTTATTTCTATATTTTCTTGTCATGTTTGCTTTAGTCTTGTTTCTCACAGTCACGTTATTCTGATCATTATTGGATGTTGTGTGGGTTCACTGGCAGCTGTTGTGCATCACTGTGTGTACTTTTGTGTACGTTTGTGTACTGGGCAGCTTGTTTACATGTGTCACATATGAGTTTATCCCATGTTGATATGAAAATATTGACTAGCAGTGATGGACTGTAACTAAGTACATTTACTCAAGTACTGTGTTTAAGTACAAATTCAAGGTACTTGTACTTTACTTGAGTATTCCCATTGTGTGCTACTTTATCCTTCTACTCCACCACACCTCAGAGTATTGTTTTTTTTACTCCACTACAGTCTCACAGCTTTAGTTACTTGATAATTCTCAGATTACAATTTTCCACACCTTTCATGTCCAGTGAAAACCACATTTGGTGTTTTTTGTGAAAAGCTGAAGGATGAAGTGTTCCTAAGTGTTGAGAAAAGGCTCCTCACTAAATGAAATACTAGTACTTTTACTGAAGTAAAGGATCAGAATACTTCTTCCACCGCTGACTGCCCCCTGGTGGGCCTCCTGTGTTAGTGTTTGTGCCACCATGTTGGAATTTATCAAAGTAAATTATCTCGTGTTTCATTTGGCGTGTTGGCGACACACAGACAGGAGTGTTAGAGGAGCGTTAGAGGAGCATTAGAGGAGCATTAGAGGAGTGTTAGAGGAGCGTTAGAGGAGCATTAGAGGAGTGTTAGAGGAGCGTTAGAGGAGCGTTACAGGAGCATTAGAGGAGCATTAGAGGAGTGTTAGAGGAGTGTTAGAGGAGCATTAGAGGAGTGTTAGAGGAGCGTTAGAGGAGCGTTACAGGAGCATTAGAGGAGCGTTACAGGAGTGTTAGAGGAGCATGAGAGGAGCGTTAGAGGAGCATTAGAGGAGCGTTAGAGGAGCGTTAGAGGAGCATTAGAGGAGCATTAGAGGAGTGTTAGAGGAGCATTAGAGGAGTGTTAGAGGAGCGTTAGAGGAGCATTAGAGGAGTGTTAGAGGAGTGTTAGAGGAGCGTTACAGGAGCGTTACAGGAGTGTTAGAGGAGTGTTACAGGAGTGTTACAGGAATGTTAGAGGAGTGTTACAGGAGCGTTAGAGGAGTGTTGGAGGAATGTTACAGGAGCGTTACAGGAGCATTAGAGGAGCGTTAGAGGAGCATTAGAGGAGCGTTAGAGGAGCGTTACAGGAGTGTTAGAGGAGCGTTAGAGGAGTGTTGGAGGAGCGTTACAGGAGCAGTAGAGGAGCGTTAGAGGAGCATTAGAGGAGCGTTAGAGGAGCGTTACAGGAGCGTTACAGGAGTGTTAGAGGAGCGTTACAGGAGTGTTAGAGGAGCGTTACAGGAGCGTTAGAGGAGCGTTACAGAAGTGTTAGAGGAGCGTTACAGGAGTGTTAGAGGAGTGTTACAGGAGCGTTACAGGAATGTTAGAGGAGCGTTACAGGAGCGTTAGAGGAGCGTTACAGAAGTGTTAGAGGAGCGTTACAGGAGTGTTAGAGGAGTGCTACAGGAGCGTTACAGGAGTGTTAGAGGAGTGTTACAGGAGCGTTACAGGAGTGTTAGAGGAGCGTTACAGGAGTGTTACAGGAGTGTTACAGGAGCGTTACAGGAGTGTTAGAGGAGTGTTACAGGAGCGTTACAGGAGTGTTACAGGAGTGTTACAGGAGCGTTACAGGAGTGTTACAGGAGCGTTACAGGAATGTTAGAGGAGTGTTACAGGAGCGTTAGAGGAGCGTTGGAGGAGTGTTAGAGGAGTGTTACAGGAGCATTAGAGGAGTGTTAGAGGAATGTTAGAGGAGTGTTACAGGAGCATTAGAGGAGTGTTAGAGGAGCGTTGGAGGAGTGTTAGAGGAATGTTAGAGGAATGTTACAAGAATGTTAGAGGAGTGTTACAGGAGCATTAGAGGAATGTTAGAGGAGTGTTACAGGAGCATTAGAGGAGTGTTAGAGGAGCGTTGGAGGAGTGTTAGAGGAGCGTTACAGGAGTGTTACAGGAGTGTTAGAGGAGCGTTACAGGAGTGTTACAGGAGCATTAGAGGAGTGTTACAGGAATGTTAGAGGAGTGTTACAGGAGCGTTACAGGAGCATTAGAGGAGTGTTACAAGAATGTTAGAGTAGCGTTACAGGAGTGTTAGAGGAGCGTTACAGGAGTATTAGAGGAGCGTTACAGGAGTGTTACAGGAGTGTTAGAGGAGCGTTATAGGAGTATTAGAGGAGCGTTAGAGGAGCGTTACAGGAGTGTTACAGGAGTGTCAGAGGAGCATTACAGGAGCATCAGAGGAGTGTTACAGGAGTGTTAGAGGAGCGTTAGAGGAGCGTTACAGGAGTGTTACAGGAGTGTTAGAGGAGCATTACAGGAGCATCAGAGGAGTGTTACAGGAGCGTAGGAATGCAGTGTCTGACATACCTGATGTCAGTGGTTTCCTGAGGCAGTTATTTTAATCTATTTGTCTCCATGCACTGACTGCAGGAGAAATGTTTTCTCTCCACACACACACACACACACACACACACACACACACACACACACACACACACACACACACAGTGGTCGTCTGGCCTTCAGTGTGCTTGAGGCCTGTGAGTTAGTTTCATTCATGCTTCTGTATCTATTCATCCATTTCCATCACTTTTGGTCTGGTGGAGCATGAAGCGACTGCAGCCTGCATATTGTTGTACAGCCCTGTGTTGCAGAATGATAAATAAATGAAACTCAAGCTTTGTGTGTCCTGATAGATAAGATAAGATAAGATAAGATAAGATAAGATAAGATAA
>JBBMOE010000030.1:755096-768144 GCA_037975065.1 Chaetodon trifasciatus
AGTCTACCTGTGTGTCAGTCTACCTGTGTGTCAGACTACCTGCGTGTCAAACTACCTGTGTGTCAGTCTACCTGTGTGTCAGACTACCTGTGTGTCAGTCTACCTGCGTGTCAGACTACCTGTGTGTCAGACTACCTGTGTGTCAGTCTACCTGTGTGTCAGACTACCTGTGTGTCAGACTACCTGTGTGTCAGTCTACCTGTGTGTCAGACTACCTAATCCAATCAGATATTATTTTATGTGAATTACTGTTTTCCTCAGGAGAGGTTTTTTTTTCTGGACCAATCAGCTCGCTCTGTCCTGTGACTGACAGCTGTGCGTGGTGAGTCGTGTGACCCCGGATGCTTTAACCCAATCAGAGAGCAGTGAATCCATCATCTGTAGGGTAATAGCTTCCTGGCCTCATTAGCGACGGCTAACGACGTTACGTCCCCGCCCTCTCCGCGGCTCTGTGTGTTGATTCGTTTTCCAGTTGTCTGCTCTCCTTTGAACAGCAGCTCTGGCTTTTTACTCTGCGGAGCTTCTTCTCAGATGTAAGATCACATCTGAATTAAACACATTAAACCAATCAGCGAGGCTTTCATGCTGCTGTGAGCGCGGCGTCTGGCTGTCAGCTGACAGGAGACTCGTCGTGCCGGAAAGCTGCAGACAAGCAGAGTGAAAAATCTTCAAAGTGAAAGAAAAACAGACACACGATGTTGTTTAAGAGCTCGCACAACTTATCACGACAACACACACACATCAAACACACATCACAGGAAGCTGAGGGCTTTATTTAGCAGTCGTTTTATTAGCCTTGCTAGCAGTGACTCTGTGGATGTTCACGCCTGATGCTTCATCACTTTATTCCAGACTGAAACGTCTCAACATCTGCTGGATGATGGAGCTGAAATGTGGTTCAGACGTTCATGATCCTTCAGGATGAACTCTAATAAGCCTGTTGATGCTCTGACTGTTCATCAGCGCCATCATCAGGTCAACATGTTCATGTTCATTTTGATGTATGAGCAAATACCTGCAGAGCTAATGACATTAGCACCAGCGGTGCTTTGTGTTTGCTGCTAATTAGCTAATGTTAGTATGCTAACATGCTAAACTAAGATGGTGAACGTGGTAAACATTACACCTGCTAAACGTCAGCATGTCAGCTTTGTCATTGTGAGCATGTTAGCATTCTGATGTTAGCATTTAGCTCAAAGCACCACTGTGTCTCAGTGCAGCCTCACAGAGCTGTTAGCATCCAGCTGAAATGAATGAGGGGGCTGCATCGTTTTCATGAGGGGCTAAAGACGGTCTGAAGTCAGCCGTGAAGAGCTGAGCAGTCGCTGCGTGGAGTCGGACTGATTGCCGGCAGCGTCTTTAAATCTGACGTCGCAAAACTGCAGAAGAAGCTTCGGATGCTGTTCGATGAGCCACAGGCAGCTCTGATGGAGTTACAGACAAGTTTGGCTTCTTCTGGAAAAATCTGCACGTTTTACTGTGTGACTCAAAAAACACAAGCTTTTCAATTAGACCAAACTGGGTCAAAGGAAACACTCAAACATGCACATTTACACTGTAAATAAGCACAAGAGGGGAAAACAATGGCTAAAGAAGCCAAATATGTACAGTATACGATGTATTAGAAAATAGTACAAAATGAAATGTTCCTGTGAAGTGCAAAGTGAAAAACACACTAAAGTGTACTAGAGATCGGCCCACAGTACTCTTGAGTACTCGTACTGCTGCAGAGCTCCAGCCTGTGAAGCCGAGTCCATGCAGTCAGATATCGGCCTCTGATGACATAATCGCAGCTCCACCGTTACTTTTTCAAGCCACGGTGGAAGTGACTCATGACCGCGCTCGTATGAATCAAAGCACATTGTTGACGGTGTTTCATAACGCTCTTTATGTAAGGGAGGGCAGCAGTGATGGAGGGAGGGCAGCGGCGTTTTGGGGGTGGAAGTGAAGCCTCTGTATCTGCCCACTCCCTCTGCAGCTCCACCCCACAGCGCTGCAGCAAAGTGAGACACAAACATCCAAACCGCCTCGCCTCCATCAGGTCCAGGTCCAGGTCCAGGTCCAGGTCCAGGTCCAGGTCCAGGTCCAGGTTCAGGTGGAAAACCCTCCCAGTGTCACACCGACAGAAATATGCTCAGCCTGCAAAGTAACTAAGTACATGTACGCAGGTGCTTCAGTACAACTTTGAGCCACTTAACTGGAGTACTTTCATTTTATCCTACATGCACTGCAGTCGATCTCAGATGTCTGACTTTGTTCAAAGACACGTTTTCTACAAACCAGCTGCTCACATGTTTCATTTCAACAACAGTTCAAGCTCAAAGACGTAAAAGTAACCAGTACTGACAATACTGCTGTACTTTTACTACTGGTACCTTTACTACATGAAACTGAAAGTACCTCTGTACTTTTACTGCAGATACATTAACTACACGAAGCTGAGAGTAGTACTGTACTTTTACAGTGGATACTTCTACTACATGAAGCTGACAGTACTTTAGATATTTACGTAGGTATGCATGTATTTTTACACTTGCTGAGAGTCGGACAGCTCAAACAGGACAAAACTGAAGTATTCGTTAACGCGCTTCGTCTCATCAGAGAGATGAAGCTAACGTGCGGCTGATTCTCTCTGACTGCGACACAGAGACTCATGGAAGCTGTTGTAGCGCCACCGGCAGGTCAACATGTTAGCGTGTCCACACTGTTTATGGGCAGAGGTGATGACGTTCACATCAGCCTCAGCTGGACTTTGGGTTTCCTGCTAATTAGCTACTGTTGGCATGCTAACATGCTACACTGAGATGGTGACCATGGTAATCATCGCACGTTAGCATGTAAGCATTGTCTTGCATAGCTTGTTAGCATGCTAATGTTAGCACTTAGCTGTCTCACAGAGCTGCTAGCATGGCTGCAGACTCTCAGTGTGGTTAGCATGTTTCAGCTGGACCTGATTCAAAGTGACGAGACTCCTGCAACAATAATTACAACTCAGTAATATTTATTATTGTGAAATAGATCATTCTGACTACTTTTACTTTTGGTACTTTAAACGTGTTGATTCTAACAGCTTTGTAATTTTACCTAAAGATTTGAATGCAGTATTTGTACTTGTGACAGAGTATTTCCAGTGTGGTGAATAAACGCTCCTCTGAGCTCGGCTGACATCTGTCACATCAGTCAAATCAGACAAAGATCTGAGGTCAAATCATGTGTCTGGATTTGATATTGACAGTTTTTCAGTCATGATTCTGCTGATGTTTGCTGTGTGCTCCTTCTCACCAGGTCAGTATCTGCAATACACTTACTGAGGATCTAACAGGAGTACATAATGCCTCTGTGTTACTGGGAGAAGTAATGAGATCACAGTAACCTCCAGGCCAATTATTACAGCCTGTAACCAGCAGCAGGCCGGCCATCAGCCTCAAACGAGCAGGCTGATGTGATTATGAGGACTGAGACCAGACTGTGTCCATGTCCAACATTACGACTCAGCCCATGTCACACTGCACATGCTGCACATATCACTTCATATTCTGTATACACTGTGTACCTCATCTGTTCACTTTTACTGCACTGCCACTTTCTACCTGTTGCACATGTCCCCTGTCTACATACCGTGTTGCACATGTTTTATGGTTTCTTAGAAATCACTTGCACTGCCTGCACCTTCCTCATACTGTTTATACCTCATGCCACTTGCACTCCTTGCATGTATTTATATTTTTGGATATTTTGACTATTTGCACTTCTGGTTAGATGCTACACTGCATTTCGTTGTCTCTGTGTTTCACTCTGATGATGACAATAAAGTTGAATCTAATCTGATCTAATGTCTGATGTCATATTCATGATTCAGTGATTTAGACTCACTGAAGAAGTTAAAAGAGACAAGCAGACCACAACAACCAGTGAACAACACAGCAAACCTTCTGAAGACTTCTTACAGGGAGCGATGACTCAATATGTAAGCTCCATCAGAGGAGCTGGATCAGGCCGTCACAGACCTGCAGCGCTGCACCAAGACCAAGACCGAGACCGAGACCAAGACCAAGACCGAGACCGAGACCGAGACTGAGACCAAGACCGAGACCGAGACCAAGACCAAGACTGAGACCGAGACCAAGACCAAGACCGAGACCAAGACCAAGACCAAGAGCAAGGTCCACATCAACAATGACGCTCCCTCGAATAAAAGAGTCACTCACAGCGACAGAGATTCATCTGCTCGTGTTTTATCTGATGGAAAACTGACTGTGTGAACGTGTGAATAATAACAGCCCTTCAATAAAAATATACATGAGGAAAACCAGCAAACGATAGAAGCAAAACAAACGTGTCCAATGATGTGGAGATGTTAGGAAAGTGATTTATTACCTGAGACTCCAGTTCAGCAAGTAAAGTTCAGAGTTAAAGATTCATGAATTCATGTTTTCTCTCAGCAAAGCATCAAAAGAGAAAAGTGCTGCTCGTAGTGACAAACTGACAAAGAATCACTGAAGCTTCTTCGCCTCTCTTAGCTCACGATTGTCGTTTTATCTACTGTCAGGCTCAGTGTTCCCGCTCATAGTGCAGCATCGAGCAGCTGACGAGCAGACGCTTCCCTGAGGAGCTGGAGGAGACCAAACACAGAGCTCAGAGAGAGAAGACTGGACCGACGTCCATCAGGAGACACAAACACGAGTCCATGTCCATCATCGTGTTGACCTGTCACCTTTTCAGACTGATGAAACAGTCTGCTGTCTGAGACGTCTCTGAGGACGTCTCTGAGGACGTCTCTGAGGACACTGCCTCACATTCAATCAAGTACTGTACTTACATACAGTTTTGAGATACTTGTACTTGAGTATTTCCATTCTATGCTTCTTTGTACGTCTTAGAAGCCAGTGTTGTACTTTTTACTGCACTGCACTTATTTGATAACTGGAGTTACTTTGCAGATTCACATAAAGAAACTAAAAGTATGATTTGACTAAACACATTAACGCATTAATAATCACAGTCCAGTGATTCAATGTGTGTATTCTGAAATGGGCCTTTGACTAAAATGAATACTTTCACTTTGGTGCTTTAAATAAAATTTGATTGTAATACTTTTGTATATTTACTTCAGTGAGCTAACAGAGTACCACTGTGGTATTACTACTTTTACCTAAATAAAAGTTCTGAGTCTATAACACATAATCAATTATCTGTATTATTTATCAGAATCTGTGACGTAAGAAAAGCGTTCAGTGCTTCACTCTGCAGGAGAAGAGGTGACGGAGCAGGAAAGTACTGCACTTAGGTACTGTACTTGAGTAAATGAACTTGTTTTTCCACCACTGCCCCCCTCTCCCCCCTGACTCCAGGCCAGCTCAGCCACAGGAACCTGATCCAGCTGGTCCTGGCCTGAGGAGGGAGGAGGAGGTGGAACATACTTCAGACGAGCTGCTTCAGAAATGGAGCTGGACCAGTTTGACCAGTTGCTGGTGATCCTTTGTCCCCCTTTGAAAACCTGCACAGGCTGCTGCTGTTTTTACTGCAGTACTGACTTCAACCTGCACAGAATCACCTGAGCGACTTTAAGGGCCTCCACTAAAAGTGCTCTGAATTGAATTTGGCTCGTAGTGACGGTGTAGATCCTGTTTAACCCTTAGATGTCCTGATGTGTCAGTTGCCAGGCAACAGAGTAACGCATGAGCAGCATGGCAGACGCACAGGAAGTGACCCGAGAAACTTCTTCCCTTTTTCAAAGTTTCACATGTTTCTTTAACGGTAAGAACAACGAAGTGCTTCTGATCAGATCTGCTGTCATTTCTGTCCACATCACATGAAAAGGTCAGAGGTCATCGACCTGAGCAGCATGTTAGACATCAAAATTATCAATAAACAGGAAGTGATCAGCTGATCTGATCCTCTCTGACACAAACTGACCTGAGATCAGCTCACAGTCAATATATTTCATGTTCTTCATTGATTTCTGTGAATATCTCTTATTGTGAATCTGAAGCAGCGACACATTTCACACTGAAAGATGTGGAACGCTCCAGAAACACCTGTTTGGATCATTCCACAGGTAGAAGAAGAAGAATCAGAGGGACAATCCCCTTTACTCATCACACAATTATTCATGCACATGCACACACACACGCCATGCAGTTGGTGAAACTTGTCCTCCGCCTTTATCCCATCCTGGTCGTCCTTCCTCGGCGGCAGACCAGGAGCGGTGGACTGCCAGCCGACCGGCGCCCAGGGACCAGTTCCTGTTCGTCACCACTGGTCAGGTGGTGATCTTCTTGCATGTTTTTAGAGGGGTTTTTTATGGAGGATACTCCAGGTGAACACGGGGAGAACATGCAGACTCCACACAGAAAGGCCCTTTTTCCTCGAGCAGCAGGTACTGAAGGCATGGTGGAGGACACGCCCCCAGCGCCCACAGCGGGAATCGAACCGGGACCTTCTAGCTGTGAGGAGACAGTGTTACCACCTGTGCCGCCGTGCCACCAGCAGGTAAACAGGCTGATTGGTGACAGGTGAGAGGATCATGATTGGGTATGAAAGGGGCGTCCTGGAAAGACTCAGTCGATCACAGAGGATGGAGAGAGTTCACCACTTTGTGAACACATGAAGGATGAAGGAGATGAACACATGGACTCAGAGACACTTGACTGACTATAATTGTCATGTGAATTGGTTTTATTTCAGAGTCTCTGCTTTGCTAATAACAATATTCAAAGCTGGTAAAGGGAGTGAAAACCGAGCAAAGAAGAGTTCAAGTGAAACAACATTATCTTCACATTTTAAATCCTTCTGCTTTTGACGCGTCAGGCTTCTAAAAGTCTGTAAAATGATGTTTAACAGGAAAGAAAAACCTCTGCTGTGACGGCAAAGTCAGTTTTAAATATCTCTAAACTCCTTCAAAATTGATATTTGTGTACAAATATTGGCATCTTTGCTAAAAATAGTTCTAAAAGTGAGAAAATAAAAGCGAGAGGAACCTTCAAAGTGTTTTAAGGCCGGCGTGGAGCTGCTGTGCAGAGCGTGGAGCTGGAGAGGAGCCCGGCGTTGAACACCTTCTCTCTGGAGAAATAAAGGTTAAAAGCATTTGAGGCTGAGCCGACGCATCAGGAACATTCACTTCAGCCCCGAGCGGAGAGTTTGGCCTCCGCAGTGTTAGATAACACCAGCGCTAATATCACAAGTACGAGTACGAGCCGCAGGTGAGCGAGAGGAAGCAGAGGATCTCAGCTCCAGCGAAACCTTCAGGCCTGTTTGTGCCGCTGTGAGGAGAAAGTATTGATCTGAAGATGAGTGAGAAGGAAAAGGACGAGTTCACCCAAAAGACTGAAAGTACAACCAGTACGGTACCAGTACAACACCAATACAGTGCAGTATCAATGCAATACTAATGCTCATATGTCGCGCTCAGCAGTCTCCAGCAGTGCAGCAGCTTCAGGGGCTTTGAGCTAAATGCTAACATCTGCATGCTAACACGCTCGCCACCGCTGAACAGTTTTTGGGACTCTTCAGTCTGTGCAGGTGAGGAGAACCAGCAGCTCCTCTCGTCTCATATGACACCTGGTCAGGTGACAACATGGCAGCCTTCATCATCATCATCATCACCAGCAGGAGCTGCTGGCCCATCATCGTGCTGGATGCTCATTGGTGGAAGAATAAAAAAGAATAAAAGTATGATATCACAAACATAAAATTTTATGTTTCAAGTCCTGCATTCAAAATTCTACTTGAGAAAATATCACTTCAAGTATTCAAAGTAAAAGTACTCAGTCTGCAGAGTGACAGACTATGGAGGCCCCTGAGGTCCAGAAAGATGATTTAAAGACTCCGAAAGGCTCAAAATGAGATTGAGTGTGTTATCACAGCAGCTCTGTCTGTTCGTGTCTCTGCAGGACGAGTTCCACCCTCGTCATCCTCATTGTGAGCTCTCCACAGCGCAGCATGTGTGCATTTGCATAACTGAACCACAGAGGTGGAAACAGCTGTGAGGCTGCAGGAACTTCAATCTGACAAAGAAGAACTCATGAAGAAACACCAACGATGGCTGCTCAATGGATGCAAAGGCTGAGACTTGACGGCTGAGGCCTCAGTGAGGATGAAGACTTCTTGTGTCCTCCTCATTAGAGCAGCATCAGTCCCTAAACAGTGTTCACGTTGCAGTAACTGCGCCCTCTAGTGGCCGCAGGGATGATGAGGCTTGTGTGTGGGGTCAGAGTCACGTGACGTTTTGGATGGATGGATCAACAAGACATTAGACTTCAACGCCTGAGACTGATGCTCACTTCCTGTTTCCAACCACCAGTCAAAGCTGGCCGCCATCGTTCTCTCAGCTGAACCTGACGATCCATCGAGATAACGATCAGTATCGACGCTTTCATACAGAACGCACAGCTCAACGTGTTTCACTCCTGAAAACAGAGACGAGAGACAGCTCAGACAGAAGCTGAAGACATTAAAGTCAAATAAATTAAAACAGCAGCGACAGAGACGAGCTCAGACTCACCTTTAAGATCCTCTCAGGGTGAAAAGAGGAAGAAGAAAAGTCTGACATGAAAAATGAAAAATACCGATAAAATGACTGTAACCAGGATGACAAAGCTCCTCTGAGCCTAAAGAAAGTGTTTATTTTAAGCCAAACAGACGTCACAAACAGAGCTCTTTTATTTGTCTTTTCATGTTTCCAAAGTGAAAAATATTTCAGACTGAGACGCAGAACTCACTGATGTGACTTTAAGGGAGACTGAATTTTGGGTTGGAAAGCACATCAGAAGCAGATTCTCCTGAAAATCAGGTTATTTGTCTTAAAGCGCGTCTGATGGATCTTTCTCCGAGAACGAACTCCGTCTCCTCTTTGCTCCTCCGTTTTAATTGGCTGTCAAAAATAACCCGGGCTCATCCTTCAGTTCCACCTCGGAGCGGGAACCCAGGGGACGAAGCCGCCACGTGCACGCGGTGAAGGGCTCTGCGTGGGCTGGATGCGGCCCTGCGACCTCTGCCTCTCTCTGCCGGTGTGGGCTGCCTCACCATCTTTATGTAAAACCTATGTGGGAGGGAGCTCACTGCAGAGCAGGGCTTCAGAAATGTGATCCAAGTGAGAGGCAGGCTGCAGTTCCCACAGTTTGTTCTGTTAAACACCAAAAAGCTGCTGCATTGGTCTGCAGACAGCTGTTTAGATTAAAGAAGAAGAAGAAGAAGAAGAAGAAGAAGAAGAAGAAGAAGAAGAAGAAGAAGAAGAAGAGGAGGAAGAGGAGGGCCCTGCTGGCTCCTCTCTGTCCTTTGCTGCAGCTCCTCAGAGGAGAAAATTAGTTCATTTCCTCCTCTTTTTTTAGCAGCTGCACAGCCTCAGAAGCTCCAGCAGGTGGCAAAGTGCTCACCTCTGCCTCTCAGCCAATCAGAGCAGGGAGGGCCGGGGGTGGGCGGGACATAGGAAAAAGAGAGGGAGAGCCACAGAGCTGAGATAAAAGTAAAGAGTGAAGAGAGCAGCAGAGACTCACGACCGCGAGCAGAGAAAGGAAACGAAAAGAAGAGGAGAAGCAACAGGTCGACACACAGGAGGAGGAGGAGCAGGAGGAGAAGAAGAAGAAGAAGACGTGCTGCTCCTTCTACAAACTCCTCTTTGTGTTTCCTGTCAGAGGTTCAAACTTCCTGGATTTGCTGGTGAGTGTGTGTTGAGGGGGAGAGAGGAGCAGCGTTCAGAGAGCATGAGGAGCACAGAGGCTTCCTCAGCCTGGGAGGGTTAGGAGGAGGAAGGAAGGAAGGAAGCCAGTTTAGAGACACGCTGCCCCCCTCTCTCCACCTCCACCTCCACCTCCTCCCTCCTTCTCTTCCTCCCGTGGGCTGAGGCAGAGCGGCTGACTGTTGTGAATCTGCTGCTTCCTGGTGCGGCTGAAGCTGAGCTGAGACTCACGGAAGGTCTGAAGCTGCACTTCCTGTGTCGCTGCCCTCAGCCGAAGTTCAGCCGCTGCTGTCAGAATGGCCGACTGCCGCTCAGACGCCGCCAGCTCTGCGCTGACCTCAGACCAGCTGAGCCTGTGAGACGAGCGCAGAGAGGCAGAGAGGCAGCTCGCTCGGGCAGGCCATGGATCAGCAGCCTGAGGAGGAGCAGCGCGGCGCCTCGCCGCAGGATGGAGGAGAGGGGCCCTTCACCTCTGTGGCCTCCTCCTCATCCTCCACCTCCACCTCCACCTCGTCCTCCTCGGCCTCCCACGCCGAGCCGCCCTCCGCGGCCCCCGCCCCCCGCTGCCACCACACCAGCAGGACCTTCACGGGCCTGAGGATCTTCTGCAGGAGGTGAGTGTCTTCTTCACACCTCCACCAAACACAGCGAGTGTGCGACGCTGTCGTGCTCCTTCATCCTCCTGCAGCTCCGGCTCTGAGGGGGCACAGGAAGCGATGCGTGCCAGATGAAAGCCGAAGCTCGGCGAGCTGTGGTCTGCTCGCGCTGTCGCTGTTCCATGAGCTCAGTCGAGTAGAAGATGAGGTTCTTTTAGCTTTTGTGGCAGAACGTGTGAAAAACTTTGTTTTAGAGAAGACGTGACGAGACGCTGAGCGTTTGGAGGCCGACGCTTCAGAACAACCTTCTGGAGCTTCTGTCTGGTTTTTCTCTTCTTCCTCTTCGTTTGGGACAAACAGTTTGTGGTTTGCAGCGATGGTTTGTTTATGGCCAACAGCTGGTTTTTATATGCGGTATTTTTGTGTCATGTGACCCCACGATGGTTAAACCAATCGACTGTCACGACACGGAGATGTGAGGGTTCATTCATCCTGTCAGCTGACCTGCTCTCTAACCATCTGAAGCTCTGATCTGCTTCACAAAACTGACAGTAAATGAGCAGAAATGTGCCGTATGTCAGCTCACAGATGTGAGAATCCGCTGCTTTTCTTTGCTTCGTTGAAGTGAATCTTGAATTCTGTGAGAGCTGCTCAGACGTTTGATGAACTCTTTTCACTGTTTCCAGCTTCAGTTGCATCCCTGCTTCCAGACTCCCTTCATGTTTTGGCTGTTTGTACAGTTTACGGCAGCGATCCTGTGGAGCTCTACAGATGTTGTCAGCAGGAGTTTGACCTTGAATTCAAACAGCTGGACCTCGACACCGAACTGAGCTCGTCATCAGCGAGAGCCCGACAAAGACTCGACTCAGCCGACAGTGAAAAACACAGAACAGCCGCAGTTTCATGATTTCTTCAGTCAGTTCTGTTTCTCAGTGAAGCTTGGTGCTGATTTAACCTCCAGAGCTTCAGAGAAACGAGCAGAAACGAGCAGAAACGAGCAGAAACGAGCAGAAACGAGCTGAAACGAGCAGAAACATCCAGAAACGAGCAGAAATGAGCTGAAACGAGCAGAAACATCCAGAAACAAGCTGAAACGAGCTGAAACGAGCAGAAACGAGCTGAAACGAGCAGAAACGAGCTGAAACGAGCAGAAATGAGCTGAAACGAGCAGAAACGAGCTGAAACGAGCTGAAATGAGCTGAAACGAGCAGAAACGAGCAGAAACGAGCAGAAACGAGCTGAAACGAGCAGAAACGAGCAGAAACGAGCAGAAACGAGCAGAAACATCCAGAAACGAGCAGAAACGAGCAGAAACATCCAGAAACGAGCAGAAACGAGCAGAAACGAGCAGAAACGAGCTGAAACGAGCTGAAACGAGCAGAAATGAGCAGAAACGAGCTGAAACGAGCAGAAACGAGCAGAAACGAGCTGAAACAAGCTGAAACGAGCTGAAACAAGCTGAAGCAGCAGCGTCTCTGCAGACTTTCACTCAGTTTGATGTTTCAGCCTCTCACATTTGAGACTTNGCAGAAACGAGCAGAAACAAGCTGAAACGAGCAGAAACGAGCTGAAATGAGCAGAAACGAGCAGAAACGAGCTGAAATGAGCTGAAACGAGCAGAAACGAGCTGAAATGAGCAGAAACGAGCAGAAACGAGCTGAAATGAGCAGAAACGAGCAGAAACGAGCAGAAACAAGCTGAAACGAGCAGAAACGAGCTGAAATGAGCAGAAACGAGCAGAAACGAGCTGAAATGAGCTGAAGCAGCTGAAACGAGCAGAAACGAGCTGAAATGAGCTGAAATGAGCAGAAACGAGCTGAAATGAGCAGAAACGAGCTGAAATGAGCTGAAACGAGCAGAAACGAGCAGAAACATCCAGAAACGAGCAGAAACGAGCAGAAACAAGCTGAAACGAGCAGAAACGAGCTGAAACGAGCAGAAACGAGCAGAAACGAGCAGAAACGAGCTGAAGCAGCAGCGTCTCTGCAGACTTTCACTCAGTTTGATGTTTCAGCCTCTCACATTTGAGACTTTGCTGTTTTTCTTAAGTTACAATTGAATGTTTTGGGGTTTCGGACTGTTGGTCAGACAAAACAAGACTTTTGATGAAGTCGGGTTCGGGGATATTATTGGATGTCCTGTTGACCGATTGTCAGCTGAGGTGTGACAGACTGAAGACGTGGTGAAACTGTGGCTTTTCTCTCGTTAGTCTTTGGTTTCGTTTGTGAGCGTCGTCATGGAGTCTGTTTCAGTCTTCTGTTCAGACGCTGACTCGATGACGATCACCAGGCGTGCTGTTAAAGTCATCCAGCAAACCTCAGTTCATGTGTGGCTCGGCGTCGTCGTGCAGATGTTTGATTTAAAGGTGTCTGACTGAATCACGACAGAAACACAGCAGCTGATGTTTAACTTCGAGGCGACCGTCGATGCAGTGTTCTCTCTGCTGAACTTCAGGAGGACGTGAGTCGGTGAAGGAGGTGAGTTTCACGAGGCGCCGCCGTGGTTGTTGGTCTACGGAGGATCGTCAGTGCCTCGCCGCGCCGAGTCACCCGGCTGGTGTGAAGTCGATTTTCAGCACAATATTCCAAATTAAAGAGGAATTCTTTCTTTGTTGGAGGACGACGTTCAGGAGCCTTTTTTGTTTCCTTCATGTTTCAGTTTCTCCTCAGATCAGTTCAGATCAGTTGACATCGCAGCCAATCAGAAGCCAGAGCCGGCTGAGCTCTCATTGGCTCGGAAGTGTCCTGCAGGTACATCAGCTGCCCGTCATTCGCGA
>JBBMOE010000030.1:795007-848892 GCA_037975065.1 Chaetodon trifasciatus
GTACTGCGACGAGCTCATGCCGCGTCTCAACCTGTCACCTGTCCATCTTGTCCTCGCTGTCTCTCGTGTGTGACCTGAAGGAGAGGCGCAAAGATTCTCAATGTCCACCGCTCCAACACCACCGTGGCTGATTTCAGGCCCGTCATTAGGTACGACCTCGCTCACCTGTCTGCTCAGGTGCTCGCGCTTCCTCTTCCTGTCTGATGATCTGTTCTCTCTTCTCCTCTCGCAGTCCTTCCAGTGCTACCTCACACGACCCTGACAAAGGTAAACCTGAGTGTGTCACCTGTTTGTGCTCACACCACCTCGTTCACGCCTCTGACCTGCCGACACACACGCCCTCAGTTTCGGTGTGGAGGGATTGATCTTTGTCGGGTTTGATTCGCTCTGGTTTCTCGGGGCTGAATCTTGTTTCCTGTTTTTCAGACGCAGAGTTGATCAGCTGCATCAAGACTGAAGACCTGAGCAGAGTGAGTCTGAACCTGCACAACCCTAAAACTCATTTCTCCTCCGCCGCCTTGTTCTTTCTCAAGTTTTGAAGCGGTTCTTCTTCTGTTACCGTTGTGTGAAACTGAGAGTGCTGATTGGAGGAAACCTGTGTGTTGTTGTGCAGCTGATGGAGCTCCACCAGCAGGCGGCGGACATCCTGCTGCAGGACGCCGCCGGCTGCACGCTGTTGCATCACGCCGTGGAGGCCGGCAGCAAAGAGATCCTCAAGTACCTCATCGACAACGGTGAGAGAAGAGCGAAGAAGAGGCGCGCACACACGCACACACGCACACACACGCACACACGCACACACACACACACGCACAAACACACACACACACACACACTTCTTTTACATGCAGAACATTTTTTGTCATTTGATTGTTTAAGAAAGAGAAACAATAAAGATTTGATCCATAATTAAAATACTGGAAAAAACTTGCTTTTGGAGCCTCCAGTGGCCATCGGAGGAACTGCGGGTTCTTGAGATGACATGCCTGCTGTCTCCTCTGTCACCACTGGGGGGCGCCAGCTGATAATGGACCAGCTGCGTCCTCAGACTTGAACTCTGTGACAGAAAAAGTCAAAGTTAAATGAAAATCAAAGTGAAAATGTCTTTTTTTTTTAAATCATTTTTTAAAAAAAACACAAATAATCAAAACACTAAAATATGAAAACTTCCTTTTGTTGTGATTATTATTACTGTGATTAAAAATATGAAGGAGAAACAGTTTCCATTTGAGTTTTGTGGCAAAATGAAATGAGAGTAGTGATGAGAGAAGTGAAACGCGCAGGAACATTCATGTAAACACTGAAAGCGTTCATTCATCCATTCATTCAGTCACTCAGCTGGTGACAGAGTTTATGGTTAAAACAGCAGAAACAGCACTGAGTCTGCTTCTGGTTCTTTCCCACAGTGCACCCGTGTGTGTTACTGGTGTCACACTGGTCGCTCTCACTGGTTAAAGTTGAGTGAATGCGGCTCAGTTCAGCAGCAGGTGAACACACAGACTCCATCATGAACCACGTGACGACCGATCAATCACCAGTGATTGATTAGCTTCTGCTGTCACAGACGGAGCCGCTGAACTTTTCCCACTTTGCTTTTGTTTTTATTGATTTTCAGAGCAGTCGACGTGAGCAGCAACTCACACAAGATACAGTATGTACAGTATGAAGTACACACTGCAGTACTGTTACTGCAGTAATAAAATGTGTCACGACATGTCTCACACTCTGAGCTGGAAAGAAGCAGGAAGAACTCATCCGACCTGCTGAGCTCCCAGAACAAAAACAACAACATACTACACACACACACGCACACACACACACACACACACACACACACACACACACACACACGCTGACAGCCTGTCTGTGTACATTCTCTAAAACTAACCAATTACAGAACATGTGAAAAGACTCTTGTGTGATTTGACTCCAAAACACTCAAAAACACGTCTTAGTTCATTGAAACTCAGAGCCTTTCATGACTTTTCTTGATCTCGGGATCACGTAGATCACGTCAGACGACAGTACTGACTCTTCTGTTGATGCTGTGACTGAACTTTGAACCTTTCGTCTTCTACATTATGCAGAGGAACTGAAAAAGGTTGTATCGTCTGCAAACGTTTTGGACCTCACAGACGTGGTTAACATGAAGCTGACTTGATGTTGACATGTGTCGGAGTCACACGGGACAGACGCAGGACACAGCGTGTCCTCCCAGTGTTTGTCAGTGTGTTCATGTCTTAGATGAAGGTCAGTTTATTGATGAATCATGTCTCTTTGTGTCTGTCTCGTTCCATCCAGTGCCCACGTCTCACCTGGACATCACAGAGAGAGAGACGTGAGTCCTGTTTCCGTCCTGTTCTTCATCTCATGTATTCGTCAAACTGCAGACCTGCTCTCATGTTTCCGTGTTTCCGTGTGTTTCAGAGGCGAGACGGCGCTCCATAAAGCCGCCTCCTCCTGCCAGAGGAGCATCTGTCACTACCTGGTGGAGGCCGGGGCGTCACTTATGAAGACTGACCTGCAGGTAAAGCGGCACTCACCTGTGACAGGCAGCCAATAGTTTGGATCGATTCGCTGATCAATCAGCTGCTAACGTTAGCTTAGCATCAGTGACTGCACACAGCTCTCCAGAAGTCCCAGCCTCAGCTGTTCACACGGCCTCCGACTCCAAACGAAGCGGTCTGGATGTAGCTGTACCCAACGCTAACATTAGCTAACTAATAACAAATGAGTTGATTAAAAATAAATTCGCTAACAAGTGAAGTCAGGCTAACTGCTAGCTTCACCTCCATCCTCTGCACCAGCTCCAGGACCATCCTGTCAGAGACCGAACTGATATGACCCCTAGTCAAAGAACACAGAGCTGCTTAGATGAGTAACTGTTCACACCGTGTAATCCCTGACACGACTGTAATCACATTACCGAAGATCAGTGTGCTAACATGCTCACATTGACGATGCTAACATGCTCACGTTCAGCAGGTGTCATGTTTGCTATGTTCACCATCCTAGTTTAGCATGTTAGCATGCTAACATTAGCTAATTAGCAGTAAACACGACGCCACTGAGGCTGATGGGAATGTTTTTCACGTTCTTTCTACTGAAGTCACTACAGTCCTCAGTCCAGTCCAACGGAGGACAGACGCTAACGTCCGTGCAGCTAGCATAGCTTAAAAATGACTGAAAGGGTTTAACTGGTGATTGATGAAGTTTTCTGGACTGACCCTCGTGGCCCAGCGGCGGTGGCTTCCTGCGGTACGAGGCGGCTTTGTGAGGCGTTCTCAGACGCGGTGACGGCCACCAGCCTCAGCTGCCCCCGCCCCCCCCCCACACCCCACACACACACACACACACACACACACACACACACACACACACACACACACTTTAAANCACACACACACACACACACACACACACACACACACACACACACACACACACACACTTTAAATGGATGTCCAGCAGTATTTGACCCACTTCTATAAAGTGATTAATGTTGTGTGTCATTGAGAAACGAAGCGCCGCAGGATCCCCGGCCTCACTCCGACACACACAAAGGCCGCCGCTCACCGTTGCCATGGTGAAGCCCGTGGTAACAGGAAGCAGCCCATAATCTGAGTTTTTTTTCTGCTCTCGTCTCCAGAGAGAGAAAAGAGCTCATGTGTTCGTTAGTGTGTAAACTGTTGGTGTGAAGCCGAGACCCAGAGAGAGCTGCTCGTCCTTCACTTCTCACAGTATCGTCTATTGATCATCTTCTATTGATCACCTTCAGCTGATCATTTGTTTATTGATCACATTCAGGAAGCAGCTTCTCTCGGTGTCTCACCTGTCTGGACGTCAAACGTCTCATATCAGCTGATACTGATTTCATGTTCATTCACTCAGTAAATTGATCTCGTCTGTTTGTGTGTGAACTCGTCAAAGATCATCTGTGAGGGAAGAAGATAAGATAAGATAAGATAAGACTTTATTGATCCCACAGCGGGGAAATTAAGTAGGAAGTGAGATTAATTAAGTAAGAAGCTCCACTCTGTGAGACCTCCTCTCTACAGCTGATCTCACATCAGTTTCAGGGTCACCTTCTCCTCTTAACCTTTCGATCACATCAGATCAATAACTGAAGCTGATGAACTTCATGGTTTTGAATCAGGACCTGCAGGATTCGCTGTGTCAGATTTCACCATCATTCAGGTAAATGTCCCATCAGCCTCTGCTGGATCAGGACTAAACCAACCCTGACGGAGACGTCGTGTTTGTCTTTCAGGGCGAGACTCCCAAACAGCGAGCTGAGAAGGCCAACGACCGCGAGCTGGCCGAGTACCTGGAGAACCGCCAACATTACCAGATGATCCAGAGAGAAGACCAGGAGACCGCAGTCTGAAGTCCTCCCTGCCTGTCCAAAGCATCTGTCCGTCTGTAGGTCTCACATTTGTTTGCTCCTTCCTCCTCCTCCATCCATAGCCGGTGTCAAAGGGGAGGAGTCCACGGGCTGAGAGAGGAGGCGGGAAGACACACAAATGTGAGATCATCATCCATTTGTCCCAAAATGCTTTAACTGATCAGAGACGATCCTTCGTTATGGAAACATTTGGTTTGGATGCCTGAAACGCTTCTGTCCTCTGATGGAGTCCAAACTGAAGGACATAAAGCCTCTGGACACTAAAGTGAATTCAAACTGGTCCCACGAGGACTTTGAGATGTCCTCCAAACTGCGTTTTGAATGTGGCTTTTCTTAAGTAGACATTAGCGCTCTGACCTCCATGTTCAATGACAAAGATGTGTGTACAGAAGGAGCTGCTGAGGGAACAACAGCCGCTTTGAGCGAACACTGACCGTATTCATCCGTCTGCAGCTGAACGCTTTCGCCATATCAGATAAAATGGCTGCAAAAACGTGTCTGCGTTTGAGCTTCTAGTGACTTTCGGATGTTTTCGTTTACTCGACAGAAATAAGTGTTTGTTCAGACTTTGGTTATTTAACTTAGACACACATGAATTTAGATATTTATGATTTCTTTGTAGAGATAAAACATTTTGCTTGTGATCAAACACAGTGAAGCCAGTCGTCGACTGCTTCAGTCCGAATTTTAGATATTTCAGTCAACATATGAGATTTTTTTTGTAATCTTGTCTGTTACATGACTGTAAAGCAAGCGGCTGCCAGCAGGATGCTTTCATCGTGGTGTGTATCGACTGTGTAATGCTGAGACGCCCGTAGACTCGTCAGTGTTGGACATTTTAAACGGCGACAGAAGCTGAAGCCGATTCTGCCAAAGCAGTCCGTCTGTATTAAAGCTAATCCCACAACAGTCAGAGTGATGTTATACTGTACGATACTGCAGTCATCACTGTTTGCTTTGGTTTTATCATTTCTGAGTGACCTGCAATAAAGCATGTCAGCTACAGCTTTCTGTGAGGACAATGACGTTTTTCCCAAGAGGACACCGATCGATTGATCAATTGACAGAAAATTAGCAGCTGTTCATCAATGAATCACTAAAGTTACTTTTTAAAGCAGAAATGCCAAATGAGTCCAGCTTCTTAATAGTTGGATTAGCTGTTTCTCTTTCTTACATGATGCTAAACTGATCATTTTGGGGGTTTGATGTTTTTTTATTTAGAAAATTTAGTAACTTCAAAGGTGAAACAAATGTCTGTTTATCTCTGCTTTTATTTTAAAAAAGAAACTTTTACTTCCACATGAATCAGCTCCACACATCACAGGAAAGGCCGTGAAGCTGAGGCTGAGGTTGGGTCTGAGGTTGGGACTGAGGTTGAGGCTGAGGTTGAGGTTGGGACTGAGGTTGAGGCTGAGGTTGGGACTGAGGTTGTGGCTGAGGTTGTGACTGAGGTGGGGGCTGAGGCTGAGGTTGGGTTGAGGTTGGGGTTGGGGAACTGAGGTTGGCCTTGTGTGTCTTTGTAGCCTTTAAAGCTGCTGATGTTTAAAGCTGTTACCAAAGATTCAGACAGTTCAGGAACTTCTAGGAGGCTTCTGATTGGTCAAACACTGCAGCTTTTGACCAATCAGAGCTATTGTAGCATGTATGTCAGGACAAGGGTCGGACATTTCACGTTATTCATGTTTAAACAAAGTCGAGAGATGAAAGATAAACAGGGTTGATCAGGGTTTAATGTCTTGATCACGTCACTTCACTGACGCTTACTTGCTGCTTATTGTTACATGATGGTTGATCACCGACCGCAAATTCCAAACCAAAACGATGCGTTCTGGGCGACCTGGAACCCAGAGGTCTGAGGTCTGAGGTCTGCTCTGCCTTCAGTCTGACAGAGCTGGTCTGAATCCTGAAGGGGGGCAGGAAGGCTTCCCCCCTCCCGCTCTGGGTTCCCAGCTGCAGACTTTAACAATGGCCTCCACGCATGACTGAGCCATCAGAGCGCCGTGAGACGTTCTCTTATTCAGCTGCCTGTTTGCCACCAAGTGGAGAACAGAGAGCCGAGAACGCCTGAGAACTCGGTTCTGACTCAGAACTCTGCAGAACCACAAGAACTCAGCGGAACCGCAAGAACTACAGCAGAGATTTACAGCCAGTGACGCGCAGCGGCCATGCTCTCTGTCTTCGTTTGGGTCAGTTCACAGAAACCACAGAAAACTTCTCCAGTGGGTCAGAGTTTATCATAATAAATACAGTAAACGGCCTCAATATGAAGAAATATAGCCTAAATATAAATATATTTAATATATTTCATAGATTAAACAACAGAACATAAAGATGAACTCGTCATTAAAAACAACAATGCAGTACATCATGAATACTTTGATGCTTGAAGTACATTTTGCTGATACTCCATCTTTTACTTGTCATGCAGTATTTCAGTCTGTGTTATGTACCTTTACTGAAGTGTAGTATGTTAACATTTGCAGACAGCAGAGAGTCAGTGGAGTTAAACACGGAGTGAACTTTGCTCTGTCACACACCTGCAGCACACCTGCAGCACACCTGCACACCCGCACGCTGTGATTCCACCTCACCTCTGAACGACAAGCACCACTTAAAACTTCGGCCACAGTTTGAGCAAATATTAGCTCACACAGTTTGTCTACACACGCACACATGCACACACACACACACGCACACACACACACACATGCACACACACACACACACACTTAATGCTAATGAGCTGAGCTTGCTTTGTTCCTCAGGGTGTGGATTAAAGCTTGTGATGTCACCATGAGACTGGTTTTTCAGCATTGTCCATTTTGGGTGGGGGGGGGGGGGGCTTGTTCAGCTATCTTTGTGAGATCCAGATTGCAAAGTGAGGACATTTTTCTCAGTCCACACAATGTCAAAGGACTGTTTGACGGCTCAGACCTGGTCTGAGGGGTCAGGTTAGAACCAGGTTTATGTGTAGACCAGGCTGAGGGTCTGTGAATCATTCTGTCTGTGAGGTGTGAGACACTACATGTGTGCGTATGTGTGTACGTGTGTGTGTGAATCTGCGAGACTGTGTGCCTGTGTGGGTGTCACTGTGTGTGTGTGGGTGTGTGTGTGCGTACGTGCGTGTGTGTGTGTGTGTGTGCGTGTGTGTGTGAGGGGAGGTTGTCGGGCAGCAGCAGCTGAAAGCAGCGACAGAAGGCGACGACTCCACAGCTCGACTGGCTGCTCCTCTGAGCTCAGCAAGTAAGTTTCCTGTTTTCATCCCGTCTCCTGTTTATCCCTTTTTCTCCTTTCAGTCTCTTTTTCTTGTTTTTTTATCTGTTTTTCTGTGTTTCCTCTGAGGCTGTGATCTTTTTTCTCTCCCTGTCTGAAGAACGAGAAGGGACGAGCGCAGATCAAAGATGAACATTAGCTCGTTAACCATTTGTTGATCTGACTTCAGCTGAAGACACAAATCTGGTGACGATTAATGATTGAAACCTGAATGTAGAACCTGGAAAACTGAGTGACCTTTGCCTTTATTTTGAAGGATTCTGTGTATATCAGTCAGTTCAGATTTAAGATTCAGTTCTAATTCTAAGTTTGGTTCTAAACTTCTTCATCTTCATCTTCCTCTTTGTCTTCTGTTTGACTGCAGATTAATGAGTTTGATCAGTTTCAGTTTGATTTGACCATTTAATGTTTTCTGTTTGTTTGTAATATTCAGTGTTTGAAGTGTTTGTTGTTATGAAGTTTTTCCACCTGACGGAAGAGGGAACATGTTCTCTGCAGTATTGTCTGTAGTACTGTGTGTAGTACTGTGTGTAGTACTGTGAGTCGGTGTCAGGTGTACAGATGTTTTGGCCTCTGGCTCAGTGTTTATCACCTTCATGTTGTTTTGTCATCATTATTTCCAGCTTTAATTTTTTTTTTTTTTTTAATGAACCTTGCTCTCCACTCGTCCTTTTTCTCCCAACAGAAAGAATCAAAATGTCTCATTCGAGGAGACGTTTGCTGTCACATGTTTAACATCCGCTTCCTCTTTTCCTCCTCGGCGGTCAGACCACACCTTTGATGTCAGGCAACTTTTCTTTAAGCCTCTGTGTGTTTGTTCGTCTGCTGCTGAAAATGAGCTGTGGACGAGCTGAAACAAGCTGAAGACGAGCTGAAGACGAGCTGAGGACGAGCTGAGGACAAGCTGAAGACGAGCTGAAGACGAGCTGAGGACGAGCTGAGGACGAGCTGTGGACGAGCTGAAACAAGCTGAAGACGAGCTGAAGATGAGCTGAAGACGAGCTGAGGACGAGCTGAGGACGAGCTGAGGACGAGCTGAGGACGAGCTGAAACAAGCTGAAGACGAGCTGAAGACGAGCTGAGGACGAGCTGTGGACGAGCTGAAACAAGCTGAAGACGAGCTGAAGACGAGCTGAAGACGAGCTGAGGACGAGCTGAAACAAGCTGAAGACGAGCTGAAGACGAGCTGAAACAAGCTGAAGACGAGCTGAAGACGAGCTGAAGACGAGCTGAGGACGAGCTGAGGACGAGCTGAAGACGAGCTGAGGACGAGCTGAGGACGAGCTGTGGACGAGCTGAAACAAGCTGAAGACGAGCTGAAGACGAGCTGAAGACGAGCTGAGGACGAGCTGAGGACGAGCTGAAGACGAGCTGAGGACGAGCTGAAGACGAGCTGAAGACGAGCTGAGGACGAGCTGAAGACGAGCTGAGGACGAGCTGAGGACGAGCTGAGGACGAGCTGAAACAAGCTGAAGACGAGCTGAAGACGAGCTGAGGACGAGCTGAGGACGAGCTGAAACAAGCTGAAGACGAGCTGAAGACGAGCTGAAGACGAGCTGAGGACGAGCTGAAACAAGCTGAAGACGAGCTGAAGACGAGCTGAAACAAGCTGAAGACGAGCTGAAGACGAGCTGAAGACGAGCTGAGGACAAGCTGAAAATGAGCTGAAGACGAGCTGAAGACGAGCTGAAGACGAGCTGAAACAAGCTGAAGACGAGCTGAAGACGAGCTGAAGATGAGCTGAAGACGAGCTGAAACAAGCTGAAGACGAGCTGAGGACGAGCTGAAGACGAGATGAAGACGAGCTGAAGACAGGATGAAGACGAGATGAAGGCGAGCTGAGGACGAGCTGAAGACGAGCTGAAGACGAGATGAAGGCGAGCTGAGGACGAGCTGAAGACGAGCTGAAGACGAGCTGAGGACGAGCTGAAGACGAGCTGAAGACGAGCTGAGGACGAGCTGAGGACGAGCTGAGGACGAGCTGAAGACGAGCTGAAGACGAGCTGAGGACGAGCTGAAGACGAGCTGAGGACGAGCTGAAGACGAGATGAAGAAGAGCTGAAGACGAGCTGAGGACGAGCTGAGGACGAGCTGAAACAAGCTGAAGACGAGCTGAGGACGAGCTGAAGACGAGATGAAGACGAGATGAAGACGAGATGAAGGCGAGCTGAGGATGAGCTGAAGACGAGCTGAAGACGAGCTGAAGACGAGATGAAGACGAGCTGAGGACGAGCTGAGGACGAGATGAAGACAAGCTCTGCGGAAGTGAACCTCGACACATTCTCGTGTCCAAACTGCGCTTCTTGTTTCCGGATGTGAGGTGAACCCGGAGACTCGGGAGGAACTTCCTCTAAATGTTGTTCCTCGTTTGGAACCAAAGGGAGCATCCCACTCCTTTTCTTCATGCTAAGATTTCTTTGTTTTCTTATGCAAATGAGTTTCTATTCAGGGCGGGGGGCACTGGGGGCGCGTGGGGGGGGCACAGCTCCTAAGACGAGGCATGGAATCTGTGTTAGGCTTCAGAGAAATGAAACCAGGCTAGAAGCGGCTTTGTTTTGGGCCAATGAATCAGTATTCTTTTGAGTGAAATCTAAAGGGCTCTTTCAGACGCTGCTTGGCCTCCTCCCCCTCCTTCTCCTCCTCCTCCTCCTCCTCTTCTTCATTGATGGAGGACAGACTGGAGGCCTGCTGAGAGCCGGTTCTTTCCTCATAAAAGGCCGCAGGAGGAGCGAGAAGAGCAGGATTTGCTCTGCCAGCTGACATGTGAAAGAGGACCATTGCTTTAATGGAGGCCTGAAAGAGGAGTCTGTCATTTCTCAGCACAATAACAACAGAGAGGGAGAGAGGGGCTTTATGGGTAATTGACTCTCTTTTTTCCAAAGTGGAGCCGAGAGCCCCGCACTGCGTTTCTCCTCCGAGCTGATGGTGCCGCCGTCAAACAGTGAAGACGGCTTTAATCTGGAGAAATAAACCAAAACCGGAGTGAAAAACAGCGTAAACATGTGCCTGAGAGCAGCGTGTGAATACATTAGCCTACTTCCATAATCCCAATGCTGCTGCTCCGAATACAATAGTCAGATTATTGGGCTTAAGCGTTCTGAGATTTGGGGGCCCGAGCTGAAAAGAGCAGATTTGATTTGAACTAAATTTGGACCATCTGGCCTAAACCAGACCAGACCAGACCAGACCAGACCAGAACGGGTCAGATCACGCAACAGTTCAGTATCCTGTCGGCCAATCGCACAACAGGATCAGATTAGGACCAAAAGTCCATTTCTACTGACCTGAAAAACCTTTTTGATCAGAGGGTTGAAAGCTAGCAGGACACTCTGGACCCTGTCACGGACAGAGTGTGAGACAATGGGCCCCTGGGCACAGAAATAAAAGACCCCCAGCACCAGAATCAGCACCACATCAGACCCCCAGACTGAGGGGACACGTCCCTTCTGACCCACATCACTTCCTCTCTCGATTGTTCTTTTCTGTTCAAATCTTTTGTTCCAGATCATCACAGTTTCTTATAAAAGGAAGAAATGTCCATTAGGACATTGCTAATGGCTAACTGCTAACAGGAACGGCTAATTTTAATTTCACTTGTATAGCGCCAAATCACAACAGAAGTTGTCTCAGGACACTTTCTATATAGAGCTGGACCAAAGTTTTGATCTACAGAGACCCAGCAGGTCCCTCATGAGTATTGATGCATGTGTGTGGGAAACCTTCAGCAGTAATCCTACAGCAGCATTACTAAGGGCTGGTCCAAAGCAAGCCTGAGCCAGCCCCAAAGGAAAAACTTTATCGGACAGGAAAGTTTTAAGTCTATTCTTAAATGCAGAGATGGTGTCTGCCTTCTGGACAAAGACTGGAAGGTGGTTCCACGGGAGAAGAGCTTGATATGATGCTAACAGCTAACGGCTAACAGGACCTGCCAATGGCTAATTCAGCAGATAATTTTACCAAACTGCAAACGAATAAAGACTAAACAAGAGCGCTGAGGTTATGACCGCCTGCTGACTCTACAGCAGCATTATACTTTCTTTTACTTTTCTCTGTTAAAATTTCAAGAGGCTTCCTGTTAAATGAAGGTTACATATATAAAACATCAAAGTAGAATTCAGTCAGTTTTTCTTCAGAATGGTAATGATGTAAAATCTTAATATTGCACATAAAAACGGACTTTTCATTTGGAGCTACTTGGCCGTCCTCCATGTCCGGGTCTTGGTTTCGGCTCTGAAGCTCCGTTTCAACGTGGCTTCGTGGCTGCAGTGTGTTCACGTTTCTATCATCTCCTTCTTTTCGATTAAAGTCGTTCATATTTGTGTCTCGACAGGATGCGAAGTTTGTTCTCAGTGATGCTGCTGCTGCTTCTGGCCCTGACGCTCACCGCCGAGGCCAACAGAAGAGCCAAAGCTCACAAAGGTGAAAAATGAGCAGCGACCCAAATCTTCTGCCTGAGCTGGAGCTTCTTCAGATGTTTCTGCTGATTCTTGCTAAAAACACACACAACACAACACAAACTCACTACAGGAAGAATCTGTCCTCCATGTTCAGTCATTGTTATTTTTTCTAAATCAGGGATCAATCAACCAGCAGCCTCCTGAAAAAAAGTGCCAAAAACTGGCTGCAGTTCCGCGAATGGCCACTTGAGGCTCCAAAAGCAACTTTACAGCAGAAATTGATAGAACCAGTTTTGGTCTCTGTGGTTTATTTCCTCATTGATGACGGCTGCACAGAGGTCCATTTGAATTGAACTCACTTGTTAATAAATCAAATAAAAGTTTTAAGTTGTGCAGAATTACGGGCGTGGCCTTTCGAGCGACAGCTAGCTGCTAAGCTCACCTGAAACCTGTCGGTGTCGCCATGAAGACATTGTTCACATTCCAGTAGTTCTGTGTCACAAGAGGTTGTGATTCATTGTTTAGGCGAACCATCATTTTTTCATCCTGCTTGTCTTCTTCTGTTTGAGGTTTATTTTTCCCAGAATGCATTTCCTGACAGCAGGAATGTGCAGCTCATAACCTAAAGGTTGAAGAGCGAGACGGGTTGTGATAAGCATCGACAAGCCTGAAATAGAAAACAGGAGGGTCGACATGCTTCAGATTCCAGGTTTATTCAGACCTCCGTCTGTTTGACGCTAACCTGCAAACATCGCGTTCTGCTGCTCGTTACGATGAACTCACGAACCTTCAGCTTTGGTGTTCGCACGCTGTGTCGTGTTCAAGCTCCTGAAAAGTGCACTAACTGCTAATTAGCATGTAAGTGAACAGCTGAGGAGTTCAGATCCAAATGAAGGAAGAGTTTAAAGATGAGTGTAGACAGACCCATCAGTACTCAGAACTGGTGTACTACTGTAGTACTGACGACTGAGTACTGGTCTAATAATGTAGGATTTTGTGTAAAAACCACATCACTACTTCTTTCAGAGTTCTTGCTGTTGTTTTTCTGAAAATGTCTGGAGAGAATCTTAAAGTATCAGTACTCAGTCCTGTAGTACTGAAGTAGTACTCTTACTGTCTCTCTGTTCTGCAGGTGGGAAACACGAGAAGTCCCGGCCGGCTTCGGAGTGCTCCGCTACAGAGACGCGGTACGGGAAATGTGTTCCAGAAAACGGAGACTGCGGACAAGGTCTGAGAGACGCCACCTGCAAAGACCGGACGGACAAGATCCACTGCAAGATCCCCTGCAACTGGAAGAAGGACATCAGTAAGACGAAGACCACCAAAGACCACCACACCTCAGAGACACCTGACTCACACTGAACCACTTTACTAATGCCATCTTCCTCATCCTCACAGCGTGTCCCTGTGAAGATGAAGATGATGATGATGATGATGATGATGATGATGATGATGATGATGATGATGATGATGATGATGATGATGATGATGGGTTCGAGGGTCCAGAGTAGAACAAACTGTGTTTGATCAGGAGCTCTTGTGAATTTGGTAGATCAGGATCTATGGAGGCCTGTAGGGGTCACGGAGAGAAGAAGAATCTGATTTGTGCTCTAAACATCTTATCATGTTTTACCTCCTCCCGCCTGCAGGGGGCAGCCTTCGACACCTTCAGCTGAACGAAGAAGAGTTTTATAAACCCGATGACATGCGTCAGCAACTTTTTAGTCGCATGTTTAAAAGACTCAAAGATGAAAATAAAACGTGAAGATTTCACCAGAAAAAATGTTCTAATTAATTGAGAGCACAATTGATTTTGGGAAATCAGAAACAGTAAAGTTGTGTTTTTAGAGCCAAACTTCCTGTGGAAGGAGTCGTCAGGGGTTCGGGTAGACTGCAAGGTGTTTTGGTGGCCTCTAGTGGTCACCGCAGGCTGCACACTTAAACTGACCATTAACGTCAACAACTCATCTGTCACAAATTTAACCACGCACAAACGTCGATGCCTCCGCACCACCTGAGCGTATTCTGTGTACTTCCTGCAGGTGACTGCAAGTATAAGTTCAATCCGTGGGGGTCCTGCAACGCCACCAGCAACACCAAGAGCCGCTCAGGAACGCTGAAGAAGGTGCTGTTCAACGCCGAGTGCCAGACCACGGTCAAGGTGTCCAAACCGTGTTCCCCCAAAGCCAAGAAAGCCCGAGGTGAGAGCGGGTCAAAGTACTCGACATATACTGCAGTAAAAGTACTAATACCACGGTGAAGAAAGTGTGAAGACAAAAACTGGAATATTTGACTCTGAAACAGATCATGAAGTTTATCATCATTCAGTCTCAAAAGCTTAATAATAAGCAGATTTTTTAGCTCTCAATTTTAAGTTTTGAAGCGATTTAATCAACAGATTTGTGGTTTAAAGGTTCAGAATCTTTCCCTGAAATCACTGAGCTGAGCGGCAAAACACCAACAAACAAACAAACAAACAAACAAACAAACAAACAAACAAAGAGTCATAACAAACTGATTCAAACTATGTCGAGCTGAGCCACTTTGCTCTCAGCTCAGAGTTTTCTTCATCATCTCAACAGTCAGTTTGTGTCTGCTGCCCCCAAGTGGCCGAAAATCGTCCCTGCAGGTTTAAACAGCTGATTTCTTTTCCAGGTGACTCAATATTTGAACTTTGACTGCAGCTTATTGAAAAATCTGTTTTTATTTCTGTGTTTTTGGGAAGTTCAGTTTTCATAAAGCTTCTGTAGATTCAATCATTTTGGGCCTCAAAGATCACACGAAACCTCAGATCCTGGATCCTGGATCCTGGATCCTGGATCCTGGATCCTGTGTCCTGGATCCTGGGTCCTGGATCCTGAGTCCTGGATCCTGGATCCTGTGTCCTGGATCCTGGGTCCTGGATCCAGGACACAGGATCCAGGACAAAGTGAAGCTTTTCTGACCTGATGTTTAAAACGAAGCAGCTGCAGTTTGGAAGAAACACGAAGGAAACTTTTCACTTTTGAACAGAATTTTAATGCAAAATTCAAACATTTGATGAGCTGATTGACGACTGATCGGGTTCGGGTTAACCCTGAATTTATGTCCACGTGTCCTCCTGCAGGAGACAAGAAGTCAAACTGAAGGACAAAAAGAGACGCAGGAGACGGCGGGATTCATCTTCTTCCTCCAGCTGAACAATCGTCCTTCTCCATCCAACGCAAACAACCGAGAGCCTCCTCCAGAACACGCCAGCCACCCTCGACCTTTGACCTTTGACCTTCACGTTTCTTCCTGTTACAGATTTGATGTTCTTGTGTTTGTTTGGATTAAAGTGTGAGAAGCGTTTCCAGAATCCTCCCAATAGATAATAATGAATAATCGTGTCCTCGTAGCCGATAGTTTGTATTAACAGTAAACGTCCAATAGTCCTCAAAACTTTGACAGTAGCTAAAATGAAATTAACATGGGAGACAGTCCAGGACGGCCCAGGACAGTCCAGGACGTCGTTTAGAATCACCTTTTAAACTTGTACAAAACGAGGACGCCTGGACGGATCTTCATGTCCTCTGTGAAATCTATTTTTTGAAGTGTAGATTATCGACGCTGCGATGCGACGTGTGTAAATGAACAAATTAAATACTGTACATTGTTCTGGTGAAGACTTTGTTCTGCTGGTTAATGAGCTCGTTGGCACAAACGTGGCAAAACTTTCCTGAACGTGACGCTGAGAGACGCGTCGCTCAAAGACACTTTGGCAGGACACATGTCTCAGTGTTACATCAACATCACACACACGTCAACCTGTTAGCATGATAACTTAGCATGACAGCATGCGTTAACGTCTAGCATTGGCCAGGTTCCACACGTGTGTCCAAATCAATCCATAATTACAACAACGTGGATCATTTTCACTGTCCACCATTTTCTCTGAGTGTAACTTTGTGGACAAATGTCCAGTTTGCAGCAGCAGGTCGACGGACGCGCTGGAGATAAAACCTGCTGCACGGCAGAAAAATCAGTCTAGAGGTGAACTGAAATCACACTTCGCCATCTTTGACAGATCAAAGCGCTCCAGTTTGCTAACATGCTACACCAGAAGCTGCTCATCAGGCTACGTTAGCATGGTGACGTTAGCATGCTAGTATTAGCGATATAGTAATTATTAAACGATGACGAGAGCTGGTGAGAGGTGACAGTAACATTTCCACAGTTTGTGATGGACACGAGTGAAACTTCAATGTAAATAACTATAACTCCCATGGTGCATTTCAGCAATAAACATCCAATCACAGAGCTTCACAGGCTGAGCGCTCTGAGACCAACCCAAGTTCTTTTACTTTTGGGTCAGTTTGGAGCAGCTATGATGACAATGTCTGCGTCTTCACAGCAGCATCAGGTGACCCTGAACAAGCTGACGCTGTTTAAAACACCAACACAGTGTGACCACTTCCTGTCTGACACAAACTGACCTGAAATCAGCTCAGTGTCAGTATATTTAATGTTTCCATTGATTTCTGTAAATGTCTCTTATTGTGAGTCTGAAGCAGCGACACGTTTCACAGACTGAAAGATGTGGAACGCTCCAGAAACACCTGTTTGAACATTCCACAGGTAAACAGGCTGATTGGTGACAGGTGAGAGGATCATGATTGGGTATGAAAGTGTGTGTGTGTGTGTGTGTGTGTGTGTGAGAGACATTGAGATCATTAACATTCAAACTGACAGTGGAGACAAAATAAACGTCCTTCTACTCAGAAATAAGTCCTCAAAGTGACCAATGGACCAACTCGTCCTCCTTTACCTGCCAGGCTGAGCTATCAGCCACACCTGCACAGCCTCATGGGAGCTTGGAGCGGCGGCAGCGCAGGAGGCTGCAGAAGGTTTTCCTGAAGGTGACGCTGCAGAGTGCGTAGCAGGCCGGGTTGATGGCACTGTTGATGTAACAGAGCCAGTACCCGGTGGTCCACAGGACGCCAGGGACGCAGACGTGACAGAAGGCAGCGATGACGGCCAAGACGTTGTACGGCGTCCAGGTGAGGATGAAGGCCAGGAGGATGACCAGGATGGTCTTGGTGACTCTCCTCTCCCTCGCCATCACTCGGCGCCTCTGTCTCTCCTGAGACCTGAAGCTGGAACCGGCAGAAAAGGCTGCCGAGGCCGTCCTGTGGAGGTCTGCGTTGGACGAAGACTCGCTTTTGATCTTGCTGTTGTCTTCGTCCCTGCGGTGGGGGTGGCACCGATGAGGGGACAGACAGATGTCCGTCAGCTCTGAGGTGTCTCTCTGGTTCCTTCTGGTGCTGGGCTCTGATTGGTTCAGAGACTGGTCTGAGCCCGGCTCACTGGTCACCAAACTCCTTCGTTTCAAGAGGAAGTCTTTGACGGACGGACTGGACGTCCTGAGCGTGCCGTGCTCTGACCGCAGCACGCTCAGTCGACCGCGGCTGGCATCGGACAGACGGCTGTACAAGATGACCATGACGAGCGCCGGCAGGTAAAAAGAAGGCAGCGTCGTCCCCAAAGTGGCGGCAGGACTCGCGAGGAGCTGGGTGTAACACTCTCCATCAGGGATGACGCGTTTGCCCCCGTCCGTCTGCCAGCAGAGGATGGCGGGGGTCCAGAGGACGAAGGACAGCAGCCAGGCGGCCCCGATCATCAGCCTCGCCATCCTGCCCGTCCGCCGCGCCGGGTAGCTGAACGGCCTCGTCATGCAGAGGTACCGATCCAGACTGATGATCAGCAGGTTCATGACGGACGCGCTGCTGACCACGTGGTCCACGACGAGCCACATGTCGCAGACCGTGGCCCCCAGGGGCCAACGGCCCCACAGCAGGTAGAGCGTGTACAGGTTCATGGACAGCAGGCCGACGATCAGGTCAGCCACCGCCAGGCTCAGCAGGAAGTAGTTGTTGACGGTCCGCAGGCGACGGTTCACCTTGATGGACAGGATCACCAGCGCGTTGCCGAGGACGGTGACGATGCTGAGGGAGGTGGTTACCATGACGACGAGGGTCAGCTGAGCCGTGCCATACGAACAGTCTCTGATTGGACAGGAGGTGTTGAAGCTGGGGTGGAGCCAGAGGGAGGTGTTGAGGTCGGGCTCAGGTGCTCGGCACATGCTTCCTGAAAAGACACACACACACACACACACACACACACACACACACACACACACACACACACACACACGTCCTTTCATTTCCTGGAGACTTGGTTGACATTATGGGGACGTGCTGTGTGTCCTTATAAGGACAGCGAGTTCCCACATTGTGATCAGTACATCCATATCATCAGGGAGGGACCTATTACTTCTAACCAATCATGAGAGACCAGCATCACCTGAAGTCCACATGACACATTTCCATGACAACAAGCTGGTTTGGGGCTTTACAGAGTTGAAGGAGCAAAATAAGGACAAACTATGATGTCACATCCTCAAAGATCATCAGAGAGAAGCTACGGGAAGCAGAGGAGTCAACTACAACTCCCAGGGTGCATTTCACCTACAGACGTATATTTCAGAGTGTTTTCATCTCAATAGTTCAGTTCAGGGATTTTAGGAGTCAGCTTTGGATTTTTAAACTAAAAATCAAAAACAACTGAAAATCTATTTTTTGACTCATAATTTCACACAAAAACACAAGAGAGCAGATTCTGGGAGACTGAAGGACAAATGAAGCAAGAGACGATCAACACGGCTTACCTGCTGATCCCAGAACAGTTTGATGTTAGACCTGCTGATCCCAGAACAGTTTGATGTTAGACCTGCTGATCTCAGAGCAGTTGATGTTGGACCCGCTGATCTCAGACCTGCTGTCTGTCCACGTCAGCTGCGTCTCCTCCGTCAGGCACCAGCAGCAGCAGCTTATATGCAGCGGAGGAATCCCTCATTCATTCTCATTAACGCAGGCGACGCTCCGCCCGAGTGTCTCCCCATCAGACGTCACCTGCTGCTGTAACTGTCCTCAGATCAGATGGCACGTGGGACGTAATGACTCTCTGAGAAAAGACAGAGTCCTGCGTCCATCCCACACTGACACTTTATTGTCCTCTCAGCTCCAACACAATAAAAGAGTCTGAAGACGGTCAGAAGCTTTAACTGTGTGTTTATCTGCAGCTTCAGCAGAGCTGGAGGAAGAACTCCGAACCTGTACTTCAGTCAAGTACTAATACCACACTGAAAGTACTCTGTTATACCTCCACTGACAATGTTTCTTAAGTAACAGTATGACGAGTGCAGTAAAGTGTCCCCTGTGTCTGTTGTCCTCTTGTCTCTTTAGATCATTGTGTCCCCTGTGTCTGTTGTCCTCTTGTCCCTTTGGATCATTGTGTCCCCTGTGTCTGTTGTCCTCCTGCCTCTTGTCAATGAGACCGTCAAACAGATGATCAATCACTGATCAATGGCCTGATGTTTCAGCTGGACTTCTTCACCGGTTTAGAACAAACATCACATTTTAGAATCTCTTCACGTTTTGGACATAAAACTCTAATTTGTGCAGAAACTAGTGACTGAATCCGTCAGTACTCCAGTAAATGTTCTGAGTTACTTCTGTGATCTGCGTCGAGTCAAACTTCTCCTCGGACCAAAGTGACTTTTAATGAGGGAGAAGACGTGGACGAGCGTCCGGCAGACGTCTGGATCACATCTGGGATCGTCTTTTAATCCTGTTTGAGAGTTCGGCGAGGACTCCAGATGAACCAAGTGTTTGGACGTCTCATCACCGACTGTTACAAACACACCATAAACACAACATTCAGCAGACGGCAGAGAACCAATCGGGTTTGAATACAGAGAGGTTAGACAAAATAATGTGAACAGCTCATGGACACGGACAGTGGACGAAGAAATATTCAGATCCTTTACTGCAGTACTAATACCACACTGAACAAAGCCTTAGGCAAAAGTATCTCAGTATTACCAGCAGCGTGTACTTAAAGTAAAAGTACTCCTGTGTGAGTAAAGAGTTCCTGTCAGTTTCTCTGCTGTCTGTGGATTCATGTTCTGCTGCGTTCATGTGTTCATTCATGTGTTCATTCATGTTCCTGCCGCATTCATGTGTTCATTCATGTTCCTGCTGCGTTCATGTGTTCATTCATGTTCCTGCTGCGTTCATGTGTTCATTCATGTTCCTGCTGCATTCATGTGTTCATTCATGTTCCTGCTGCATTCATGTGTTCGTTCATGTGTTCGTTCATGTGTTCGTTCATGTGTTCGTTCATGTGTTCATTCATGTGTTCATCCATGTTCCTGCTGCGTTCATGTGTTCGTTCATGTGTTCATTCATGTTCCTGCTGCGTTCATGTGTTCACTCATGTGTTCATTCATGTTCCTGCTGCGTTCATGTGTTCATCCATGTTCCTGCTGTAGATGTTTCAGCTCAGTGAACTCCTTTATCTCCTGTTGCTGCTTTAATCTTCATCAATGCTTCAGATTCTAGAAGATCATCACGTGTCTGCAGCGCGGCGTCCTGTGAGAACCTCGTATCTCAGACAAACAGGCTGTTTTCAGCTTTGTGACGATGATTTTCAGCTGATCAAGAGGCTTTTAAAGAGTTTACTGAGCTGAAGAAGACATGAAGGAACTCTTCATCCTTCAGTTCAGCACAAACATTCAGCAAACACAGCTGGAGATACGAGCTTTTCACTGGACAGGGAGGTGATGAACAGTAACTGAAGCTGTCAGAGTAATTAACTTGTGACTGGCTGAAGTATAAAATGGAAATACTCATGGAAAGTACAAGTACTTGTGTAAATGTACTTGGTTTCAAACATTAAAGTTTTTCTTTGCTGGAAGCGTCAAAGCCTGAATGTTTCTATTTGTGTGTTTATCGAATCCTCTTTAAATATTTTATGTTCTTCACTTTAAGTAGCTGCTGCTTTTGTTTACCTGAATGTTTGTTTATTTTCCTTTTGCTAATTACAAGTTTGCAGTTCAGTGACTGATGCTGTTCGACATGAAAGCAGTGACTGTTTACCTGACTGCGCTGACCCTGAATCAGCTGGTTCATCTGCAGCGTCACAGCTGCTCTTCCTCCAATCACTGAGGCCCGTTCAAAGTCATTCAGGAGGACTACCAGCTGTTTGAGGTACATATTATGGTCTGGAGGCGTCGTGGTTTCACCCTTCACTGACAGAGACCACGACATCGCTCAGTCGTGTCGTCCGGGAAGGACGGGATGAGGACTGTGTTCAGAGGGAGGAGAGTCCACAGCCGGGGACGGACGGGAGCAGGAGGTGTGTCAGGGTGGTGTACGGTGCCATGTTTGGGTCAGTTCGCTGTCACTGAGGTGGTTGTGGATGTCGGCGCGGTAAACTTGGGACGACCGGCGTCTGAGGACCCGATACGTCAGAGACAGTGGACCAATCACTGAGCAGAGCGTTTGATTGTTGGTGACTGATTCTGGTTTTACTGGTTTTACAGAGTCCAGACTGTGTTAGTCTGAACACAAACGGACGTCAGAACTCAGGTTAACGTGAGAGAAAAGGTCAGACACACCTGTACAGGTGTGAGCAGGTGATTGGACGATTGAAACACAGGTGGTTAATCAGAGACGGGGGGGGCGTGGTCTTGTTCCTGAACCTTCGTTATAATAACTTCATGATAAGTTTGATTTATCTGACCTTTGCAGGACTTCAGTGAACGTTTCAGTGACTCTGGAGTTTGTTTTGAACGATGAAGATCAGAAGGCGTGACTGTCAAACTGTTGGACGTCTTCGTCAGTGGACGGAGGGCCTGCTTTGGTCCACAGGCCGCTGTTTGGCTACCAGCGTCCAATTCAGTCTGTTCTGGCTTTGACAGGACTCAAAGACAGAACAGCCAAAGAACTAAAAGTCGGTTTGCCTGATAAATTATTTATTGACTGTTGATCTGAACGACCACCTGAGCGCGTTTCTACATCAGTTTGCTAATCGAAGCGGAGGAAACAGACCAGAGATCTGATTGGAGGTTTGGAGCTCAACACGTCATCATCAACAGCTTCACAAAGAATCTTCAACAACTTCATCATCACAGAAAAACTCTCAAAGCTCTTTAATTACATCACGTCTAAAAGTCAAAGCAGAGAATCGAGCTGTACAGTCTGATGCTCGGGTCAGAGGGACGCGGTGACACGGGTGCCTTTCATCCTGACCAGGTGCATCGTTGAACACGGCGGCGCTCAGTCCATCATTCACAGGAGGCAACCCGAGCAGACACACACAGAACAGACACCAGGTCAGCCCGACAAACCGTTTGCACAAAGTTCATGAATCAAGTAAAGCCAGGAGGAGCGTTCAGGTGAGTGTGTCACCTGCCCATCACTCACATGCAGCCGCTGGAAACGAGATCCCTGATCTCACCTGGACCAACCTGCACACATAAAGGTTCAATAAAAAACAGAAGGTAAACAGCTCTGCGTCCAATCACAGAGTCTCTGCACAGCTCCAATCAGAGCGCGCCTCCTCCAAGTCTTCATCTTCATAGGTCCGTTCCCATCCCCCCCCCCCCCCCACCACTATATACACAACTTAAACACTATCAGTACATGAACCTCTATGCAGCCGAGTGTGTGTGTGCGTGTGTGCGCGTGTGTGCGTGTGTGTGCGTGTGTGTGTGTGTGTGTGAGCACGTGTGGAATAACAATAAAAAACAAACTAAAAGCAGCAGAGCGATGGCGGCTGTACAGTCTGGAAAGGAAAAGTAGCACTTGATCAAAAAATTCAAGTTTTCTTCTTCAGGAGTTTGGAGCGGGAGGGGCGGGGTCAGGGGGCGGGGTCAGGGTCAGGAGGGGCGGGGTTCAGTGCACACACACCAATCAGAGGGCTCCCCCACTGCAGGAAAAGAGCGAGTGACGTCAGCTGCTGGCGGTTCAGCTGCTGTTTGGGTTCTGATCGCGGCGATGCGTTCAAGGACAATCAGAACAAATCAAACAGCCCGTTTGCTGCGGCATCACGACACGCTTCGGTCAGAGCTGACTTCCTCCCTCACCTCCTCTTCCTCTGAAGCTTCAGTCACTCTCTGTTCAATGAAAACGGCCTAAAAAGGAAGTGACGTCACAGCTCTGACGGGTAATAAATAAATATTGATCAGAATGATCACAAACGACAAACAGTGTTTGAGAGCGACGCTTGTTACAGTTCGTAGTGGAACAACGATGATCATGATTAAACACGTCATAACTTCCTCTCGGACGCACAGAGCAGCGTTCCTATTGGCTGAACGAACGCGGCGAACAAGCCGAGACGCTCGAGCCGACATCTGCGGGCTGGAAATGTCACATGACTCAACATACGTCACAGCTACGCTGCAGTCCAGAGCAGAGGCGGACCAGGACCAGGAGCCGCCCGCCCTGGAGGACTCGGCCGGCTCCGCAGAGCTGCTCCGGAGTCAGCTTCAGCTGCCCGCCCACGGTGCTCTAACCCTCGCCGAGCAAACGCGACTTAACGACGTCTGGTCTGTGAGACACGGTGGAACCCAGAGAGAACAGAGAACCCAGAGCCACGGGTTCCTCCAGGTTCAGGTTCTGAGACGTGTCGGTTCCTGCAGTGGAAAAGAGCCACAAGACACAAGCAGAGAGACGCTACACGTGTCTCCTGCTCATCTCACAGCATGCTGCGAGAGAGACACACACACACACACACACACACACACACACACACACACACACACACACACACACACACACACACACACACACACACACACACACACACAGACACACACACAGACACACCGCTGACGCCTGTGAGCAGATTTCACCTCCAAACTATTTTCAAATGTTTGTTCAACGATTAAACGTTTTCAGGACTGAAGTCTGTTCAGACTCACACACTGGACGCTAACCGCTAACAGCTAACCGCTAACAGCTAACCGCTAACAGCTCAGCGTTTGTATCAGCTGACTGATCTTCTTCCTCTGAGCTCCTTTAAAACTCATCAGTGAGCCTCACTGTTGATCTTCATCACCATGAACACACACTGTAGTTTATTCTGACACGCACGCACACACACACCACAGCACCAAACGTGGATTCATCCGCCGCTGAAAATAGTCCCAACAGATGCTCCATGTCCTCCAGTTTGAGTGGTAGAAACCACAGCGAGCAGCTGTTTGAGGAGATGATGAAGCTTTTAAACATGAAACTAAATATTTAAAGTTTTACGTCTTCAGCAGGAACCAATGAGCTTTGAGCTGACAGACAGGAAGTCAGGCAGACCGACCGACGTGTTGCTGGTTTGAGTCTGAACATGATCTTTGTTGACAGTAAGAGCACAGACTATCGTCTTCATCGTCCTCATCGTCCTTCAGTCTGTCCGGTTCCAGCAGAACTGAAGACACAGAACCTCATCAGCACACTGGCTTCAGTCATGTGATCAGAGAACATCAAGTCCGCCTTCATTTACCTGAACGTCAGAATTATCATTTCCTTTACCAACGCGCCTGCTGGTTAACTGTTCGTTGTGTAAATCATCAGAAATCTGTGAAACACTGTCGTAGCTAAAGAGCGCTGCTACGCTAAGATGCTACGCTGTAACAAAGATGGCGCGTTACGAGCTGAGACGGAGCGCCGGCGTGTTTCTGAGCTGAAGGTTCACTTGGCGCTGCTCTGGAGCTTTCACTCACACTGAATGATCTTCATCCTGATGTTCACACCCCTTCTTCTCTCAACACTCTGTGGAGGTCATGTGACCTGAGTGAGCCTCTGACCGCCTCAGGTGAGGCTGTGGACAACAACCTGACCCTCAGTCTGTTTTATCGGCCCACTGTGGTTTAACTTCAACTAGTGGGGAGGTGAGCTGCATTGTGGGTAATGCAGACAAGGATGAAGAACACGTGGAATAACAGAGATGACTTCCTGGTTCTGCTTCGTCTGATCAGCAGCGAAATGATCACGGAGCTGTTTTAATAATAACAGCCGACAACAAACCACCTAAACTACACATTTCCATCTTCTTCATCTTCATCTTCATCACTGAAGGTAAACAACGATGGAGAAAATAAACTGAAGATTAAGAGATAACAGAGGCAGCCATTTTGAAAGGCAGGAACCTTCTGCTCACAGATGACGAGCGTGGTCACATGACACACACACACACACACACACATACACACGATAGTGCAACAGGGCTGGGTGGGGTTTTAGAGGGGTGGGGGTTAGGAGCGGGGCGTGATGACCCCCCCACTGAAAAGGAAACTGTTCTCTTCAGCCTTTAAAAATCAAAGCGTCTGTCTGATGAACTGCAGCGTTACTGAAGACATGCAGTACGTTCTGTTCACTCGTGTCAGGTGTCCCTTCAGTCGTCCATGATTGGTTCTCCTCGTGGTGGACAGTAACGTCCTCCAATGACAGCAGGCCGCCGCCTGCGAGTCCAGCGGCGTCATAATTACACATGGTACAAAAACAGGCTGAAAATAAAGTAGTGCTGAATTCACTTTGAACACTTCACTCACACTATTTCACATCAAATGTCAACATCACATGGCACCGAATGCAGCACGTCGGAGTAAATGTGTGTGTGAGATGCTCGCCCACGCCCCCCTCAGACACGGCACTTTGATTGACAGCCTTGTCCTCCATCACGCTGACAGTGAAGAGAAAGGGGAGAGAGGAGCTCAGCGCTGACTGGCCTCCGTTCAAGTAGAAGCCCTTTCTGACGAGGAATGATCGCGTTCAGCTTCAGGCCGGTTCGTAAGTGCAGAGGAAGAGCGGCCGACACCGCTGGCGGTTCGGGGGCGAGGGGGGTGGCGTGGGCTTTGTGTCCCTTCTTTTCCAGGCGGGAGACCCTGTGCAGAGTCGAAGCAGCACCCTTTTCTTTGTGAGATAAGGCTTTGAGGAGCGCCCTCTGCGAACCCGTCGGCCGTGCTCTGCCTCTCTCGGCCAATGGGAGAACTACCTGCTGTACGGGTCGCCGGGGTAACTGTTGGGGGGGCCGACCCCGCTGCCGGGGAGGGGGCTGTGAGAGGAAGAGGAGGAGGAAGAGGGGGAAGACAACAGGAGGGAGGATGAGGAGGGACCCGGCAGCGAGTCGTCATCTGTTCGCCCCCCATCAAACACGTCGTCCATGTCCATGGTCAGAGAGAGGCCCGAGGGCCGGGGGCCCGACAGTATCTGGGGGCCCCACATGGGAGCCAGCTGTTCAGACGGGTTGGAAGCCTGGGCGGGGGCGTAGGTTTGGGTCTGGGTGATGAGGAGAGGACCTGAGGTGGAGGGGGCCGTCACGGCGGGGTCGGCCGCGGGCCTGGAGGCCCCCGTGCCCGTCTGGGAGCCGCGGTGGATGCGGTGACTGACGATGATGTTGTTTCCGAAGCCGCCCATGGAGGCCATGGTGGTGCTCTGCTCCCGCTGGACCACGGCCGTCATGCCGCCTTCGGCGATCAACCGCCGGATTCGCGCCAGAGCGTCTTCGCCCGAGCCGAACTCTGGAGACTCTCCTGGACCAACGAGAGCGACAACAGAGGTCACATGATGATCCACAGCTCTCACAGCGTTCACACGTCATGTGACACATTTCATCTCCACCTCAGACAAAACTAACAACCGACGTTCATCACGCTCATTATTCTGTGTCTATTTAAGGATAATCAGTTTGGAACTACAGTTCCCATCATGCTCTGGAGGTTGTAAACAGGAAGCAAAATAGCACCATGGAGTCAGTCAGTTAGCTGTGGGCTAAGCTAGCCAACATTTATTTACATTAAATGAAAAAAAGCGTCTCCATTAATTAGCTGTTGGCTGCTCCTGCTAGCTGCTCCTGCTAGCTGCTCCTGCTAGCTGCTCCTGCTAGCTGCTCCTGCTAGCTGCGTACTCACAGACATACAGACAACTGTCCCTGGATCACTGCGATACTGAAGAAAAGTTAAAAGGTTCTGAAGTCTTTTTTCTGATTTCTAAGTGGAATTATGGAGATTTACTGACGATGGAAGGCGAGGTGACTGAAAGTTTCATGTGTGTTCAGATTTGAGTTATTAGTTGATTAAATGTTGGCGAGCTCTCAAATAAGCTTACGATGACTAACTACTTCCTGTTTTTAAAACACTCACACACCACCTCCTCTGAGAGACGCTCGATCAGAGGGAACCAGTTCGCTCCACAGCTTTGGACCGGATGTTTACACATGAAGAAAATCATACTTCCCTGTGGGGGCTATTTTTGATCACTTCACTCTCACATACAATCAGTTTATTGATGAGACCGTGTGAGCCGATTCACACAAATTGGGGAAGTGCGGCCTGTTTGCTGAGAGTTCATCTCTGCTGGACGTTTGTTCAAAGCAAAATGTCGACAGAGGTGTTTTAACAGCTGCTCTGTGCTCGGTGGCGTCTTGGTTTCAGTGTAAACAAAGGTGGAGCTCGTCACTCTGATGTTCACTGAACACTTTATCTTTGAAAGCTCAGTGCGTTTGATGGGAAGCGGCTGGAAAAAGTTCATGCAGCTGACAAAGTCTTTTTTACGACCAGAGGCAGAGATGTTAAACAGAGGAGGTTCATCACGTCCCAGTCACATGATGATGATCCCGCCTTTTGGCCTGAAGGTTGTTTTGGACACTGAGGCAGAGCTCAGCCATTAAATAAACATTAACATTAAATAAAAATGGCCGTGTTCATTTGTGTCTGCAAACAAACGGCGCTCAGACGGCGGCAGCGGCTCAGAGCCCAAACCAGCTCATAAATTATGGATTTAATTTCACACAAAGAAAGAAAAACAAACGCTGAGCGCACGCGGCCGAGCGTGAACGTCACCACAGAGCACACGGTCAGTGTCACGCTGTGAAACCCTCAGCGTGGCGCCGCAGCACACAGTGGAGCAGTACCAGTACTCGCTGTGGACGTGCTGGCCTCCGCTGAAGCTTCGGCCTGGCCGCCGTCCGGACCTCTGCTGGCCTGAGACGCCTCCGGCTGCCCCGGACCTCCTCCACTCGTGGACGGAGTCTCGGAAGGAACATCTGAGGAGAGAAGCGAAGACCACGATGAAGAAAAGGCTCAGTTAATGACACACTGATGGCAGCAGTTTGTGCCACTAACTGAAAGCTCCTGAGCGGAGAACAGGGTCGACTAACAAATCCAAATACATGAGGTCACTGATGGAGGTACTGAGCAGGTGTGATGGAGGTACTGAGCGGGTGTGATGGAGGTACTGAGCAGGTGTGATGGAGGTACTGAGCAGGTGTGATGGAGGTACTGAGCAGGTGTGATGGAGGTACGAGAGAGGTTCATTACTGAGTGCCGGCTGGGAGACGCTGGGCTCCGATAGGTCCCTCTCCGTCTGTGTCTCGGCGTTCTGTAGCTGGATGATAGGCGTCTGAGTCCCTTGTGATGTCACTGAGGGGGCGGGGTGTCGGGGCTGAAGACCAATCGCGTTCATCAAACCCATGTCTCTGTCCAGTCTCCATCCAGAGCGATTTGGCCTAAAACAACGAATCAATGTCAGTAACAACAGAAGTATTTGAGCAGCTTTAAGATAAAATCTGTCCACGCAGGAAGACACTGACGGGAGACGTTTGGACAGACTTCAGCCTGAACCTTACGGCGGTTCATGTAGCCAGGCTCAGCTCATCCACGCTAACGTGCTGCGATCAGCGAAGCGACGCAGTTTATTTCTGATTTTTCAACACATAGCCTGCAGGTGTTTGTCAGGAACCTGAACCAGAGCGTGCACCTGAAACAGGTTCAGATACGAGCCTTCATCCTAAACTCTCAGGATCAGCCACAGCTGCACGCCTGCAGGTTTTGGACCTGAACAGCTGCAGATATATTTAAGGGCAGGCCTTCGAGGAACAGGGCTGGACTTCAGGAGGAAAGGAAACAACGACACACACTTCAGCCACAGAACGATGTGCTCTGTGACTGTGGAGGCCAGAAACACGACGATCAGCGTTCAGGTTCTCACCCGGGTCTGTCAGAACCTCGAGTCCGGCTGGTTCCGCTGTTGTTGACGGAGAACAAAGGTTCACTGCTCGACTCTGCAGGGCTCTCACCGTCGCTTCGATAGAACCTGAACACACACACACACACACACACACACACACTCGTTAATTCACTTCCACTCAGGAAGTCTGAAAAGCAGAGGAGAGGTTTCTTCGTGGAATCACACAGACCACGACCTCATTAAAAGCTCTAATTGACCTGCTCCCATTAAAGGTCTTCCTGTTTGGGCTGACCATTAGGATAATCTCATCACTCTCATTGTGGAGGGGGTGGAAGGGAAACTCTGCAGCTCAGAGGAAAACCCAGCTTTTCCCCGTTCACAAAGAAAGTGACAGCACCTCCTGAGTCTTGACTGAAATCCTCCTCTGAACCACACGCTCGTCTTCTCTACTCTCACTGTCTCTGCAGCGGCCGAGCTTCTGCTGAAAGTCTGGATCTTCATGAATAAGCTCGTGCTCTGAGGGAGGGAGGAGCAGGTACCGTCACAGGTTAACTCTGAAGCTGAACGTACAGCAGGTGTTCAAACCTAACATCAGAGCGACGGCTCACAGCTGAAACACGTCTGTGTCTGCAAACATGACGTGTGATCAGAGCAGCGAACGAGCTCCGGTTTCCCCTCTGACGGTCAGGAGACTCACACAGGCCGGCAGATGACCAGGTCGCCCTTGTTGGTTCCGTAAGCCAGACCCATCCCCGGATCCGGCAGCCAGCGAGCCGAGTTGATGCTGACGTGGCGCCTCTGGTCCGGAGCCATGGGGTAAACCACGTTGAACACCATCTGAAACACACGAAGGCCGATTCAACGCGGGCTGACGACACGCTGCAGCTGTGGTAGATCACAGACTTCAGGGCTACAATTAACCAGCATTTCATGATCAGTTCATCTGCTGATCACGTTCTGTGTAAGCAATTTCAACGCTTGGTCTACAGCATGACAGAAAACAGTGAAAAGTGCAGGTTCTCAGACTTCAAGATGTCTTCATTTAGTCCAACAAACATCTCAAAACTCGAGTATTTTCAATGTACGATCGAACGAAACGGAGAGAAACAGTAACTCATCACACTTCAGAGGCTGGAAAACAGACAAACGGCTGCTGTTCATTGATTAATAAGTGCCAATTCAACTTCTGTACGTTTACTGATCAACTTTGACCAAACACCAAATGAAAACACCTGACTGAAGCAGAGCGGCTGATAGCAAACTGAAGAGCCTACAGATGACACACCAGTTAGTGGTGACTTTCTATGAATTCCAAAAAACTTACTGTGATTATATTAACATTATACAGAATTAACAGCAGGAAATGAAGCCAAAGCTTCAGGACGGACAGTTGAGGATGAGCTGACTTTTGGGGGTTTGTTTTGGCTTCTTTTCTCAGAGACGTCGTCACCTGACGGCTGTCATCGTGTTATTGGTGTTGCTGTTTCTGTAAGCATCAGTGTGAAGCAGGAGCTCGGTCACAGCATGTGACACTCACCCTGATGGAGGTCTCTCCCCCGTGAGGCTGCTGCAGGCGGAAGACTTGCGCCACCATGTGGTCGGTGGTGGGATGCAGCAGGATCCTGCGAGAGGCCAGGCCGACCATCACGTAGCAGCCCATGGGAGACAAGCTAACAGAGATAGCATTTGGACCTGTGGAGGGAAAAATAAACCCTTTCAGAGCAACAACCTGACTGGAAATATTACAGCAGAGACATCTTTGCAAACTGGACTTTTCTTCTGAATTTGGAGATTTGTGCTTAATTAGAGACATAAAACTGCAAAGATCAAGATCAGCTGGATGGACGGCTGACAGTCACCGTGTCAAACATATTTACAGCCTACTGTACCGAATCTCTTGGTGTAGAGCATCTCTCCGAGGTTGTGGGGAGCGAGAGAGTAGATGGCGAGGATGCCCTCATCTGGGAAACCCCGCTGACTGCTGGGAATGAAGACCGCCAGCAGCTGACCGTCCGCAGAGATGTCGCAGCTCGCGTCGTTGTAGATCTTACAGTTTGGCACCAGAACGTTGACTGAGGCTGGACAGGAGACAAACAAAGAGACATGTCTCTCTTCAGCACTGACTCTAGAACAGCGCCCAGACCAGCGGTTTCCAAACTTTTTGGCTTGGGCTTAAAACGAAGCCCTGCGTGAGCAGGGCGGGTTTGTTTTGACATCAACAGTGGACAGGAAAGCAAAGTTATACACAAAACACCGGCTCACATGGTGAGCCTCATGACGCTGGACTCGGTGGGATCAAGGTTGTGTATCGTAACATCAGGTCATCACAAATATGATTAAAAACTACAGAAATACAAATCCTGTCCCCAGAAAATCTCCCTCGTTTGCAGCTCACAGTTCAGGAAGCTAACACCCAGTTTTTGACTTAGCGACGCTGCACCGCTAACAGTCACATCTCAGACAGGCCAGGTGACGTCAGCAGGTGAGGAGCTGTCGTACCGTTGCTGATCTCAGGCAGGTCAAATTTGGTGAAGTCCCACCACTGCAGACGGTAGGTGGTGTTGGCGATGTTGCTGGCGACCGCAGACTGACCGTCCCCGATGGACGCCCCTGAGAAACAGCAACACCGTCAACATTAAACACAGCTGATACTCACACAGGGAAGAAACACAAGTACAACCTCTGATTAAACAGAATAAAGATGTCCCTTCAGTCTGATTTTCACTGTCCTGCCAGTCGGCTTGACTTCAGAGCCCAATAAAGAGGTGAAACTCGACAATAAGCATCAAACATGGTGGTTATTTCTACACCTAAAGAGGTGCTTTTGGTAGCAGTGTAAAGTGTGTGTGTGTTTGTGTGTGTGTGTGTGTGTTTACCAGCGAGCACTCTGTTGACAGAGGAGTGTGTGGCCAGGCCAGGCTGCCCCCTTTCATGGAAAATCCCAGCGTAGGGCAGGTACTCAGGGAGGAGGAAACGCCTGGAGCAGAGCGCCAAAGAAAAGACCAAAGTTTAAGGACAGAGGACAGGGTCCAGAGACCAGTTACAGTCAGGGTTAGACCCTCCAGCTGACTCACCGCGGGACGAAGCGACCCAGCGAGGGCGCAGACATCCTGGCGTTACGCGGCGTCCTGTGTCTCGCTCGGTCTCCATTATCACTGAAAAAAAGAAAATGAAAAGGCTGCAGGAGGACAAAACTACGAGGACGGCTTCACACACAGGACAGGCTACACAGCGGAGACGTCTCCTCCTAACAGAAGACAGACTGAGCTGAAACTGTGAGAAAGACAGTGAGACAGTGATCTGCTGCCAGCTGCCTCAGACGGAGATTAATGAACAGAGCAGAGGAATCACGTGCTAACGGACACTTTCAGCTGTTTTTAAGTCTGTCTGATTCTAACACTCACACTCATAAAGGCACGGATGTATGTACGCTGAGGAGGTTAAAGGTCGCTGTAATGGTTCCTCCTCTCTTTACAGGCAGAGAAATGGACGGCGACGCTGTGAACGTGGGTGAAGCTCGTGTGATGCTTCAGCAGCGTGAGTTTGACTAATGTTAAAGGAAGTGACGACATCTCTCAGGTAACTGTCGATGTGTCTCGAGGCGATGCTAACGTTGGCGATGCTAACGTTGGCGATGCTAACGTTGGCGATGCTAACGTTGGCGATGCTAACAATTGGTTTCCAGTTAGCGGCCTGGGTTCAAACAGTTTGACGAGGACCGTTTACTGTTTACAGGTGTCATTCAGTCTTAACCTGAGACGCAGCGATGCACCACAGCAGCGCCTGCCAGAAACCCACAATCAGATTTTGGTGATTAGAGTAAACATGAGCGGTGGAGACAGACTTCATGGAGGTCACCAGCCATCACTCCGACAGTGCAGAAGTTTGGAATTTTGATATTTGTCAGTTTATCGTTCCTTTCAGTTATTTAAGATTGTAAATGTCAAGCAGCTCGTGAAAGAAAAAAATCCTGGTCGGGACATCTCTACTAATAAGGCACAAAACATTACTGCAGTCCAAACTCCACAGACAGAAGACGACGGGACAGTGTGACACCAGTTAACGGTTGTCTCGGCACAAATCAACCACTTCCATCATAGTAACGCTTCAACTCCCTCCAGCTACCGTTTGCCTCAAACAACGTCCACACACACTTCCACAAGCTTAATCCACGTAAGAGAGACAAAATGAAGCTTACTCCAGCTCCTCAAAGTCCACATCGCTGCTGTCCATGGAGTTGGACGGGTTGCTGGCAGGGCTGTCGGATGAAGACGACATGGCCCGCAGGCGGTTCTGCTGGTAGCGAAGCGAACGCTGGCGGATGCTGTCCCGCCTCGACAGATACTGGATCATTCTCTGGGCGTAGTAAGCAGCTGGAGAGAGCCTGGACAGCACAGAGGACAAGTTCACGTTCGTACCTTTAAGCAGGTGTAGAGGTGTGACTGGGGCAGTGAGAGGGGACAGTCAGCAGGGGACTGACAGGGCAAGGTGTTCTGTGAGCGCTTAACGGACGACTTCCAATCCATGTTTTCAATGTCAGTCTAGGCAGGCAAATCTTAAAGCTGGTTTTTGTGTGTCTTATCTAATGTCAGAACCAGTGCAGGTGTAGAAGGGGGACAGATGTGTCTACAAACTCAGTGACCCCTGGCACTGGAGCCCCTCTTTGAGCCTGTGCAGCAGGCTGTCGTTTCATACAGACACTGAGCTGAGAGGTCAAAGAGAGGTCACTGTTAAAGTAAACAACTACGAGGTTGTTTGACCTTGTAAACCAGATGGAGCTCGGCACCAGAGTCCGCCTTTGCTACCACTGTGACTGCTGCTGCACAGTTCATTAATGACAAGGCACAAAGCAGAGATGAGTGCTAATACAACAGAGTCCTGGAACATCTTTTGATAACTTTGAGGAACAGCCCTGTGTGCACATGTTGATGAGTAATGGTTTATTACACATCTGGCCGGATCAGAGTAAATCCAGAGTATTAGTGTACCTGGCTGGATCGGGGTAAATGGGGTGGTCTCTTGATCCTGACATGTCATAGCGAGACAACGATAACAGAGATGATTCCAATAGGCGCCTGTTTAAAAGAAAGTACGGATGTTATGACTAAATAATAACTGAAAAAAATGACCTGAAAGTTAATATTTAACTTACCCTGTGGCTAAAGGCAAAGGCTCAACAGCATGTCGGCCATAAATGTTTGACAGGCTGTGACACGGAGAATTAATCTTGGCCCAAAACTAAAATTAACCCAAATCCAGACAGAAACTTCTACGCATCACACAGATGTGGGAATGACTTGAATTTCAGACTGGAACTTTGGGTGATTATTCAAAGTGTATTGTATTCAAAGACAGAGCGTAGGTATGCTTGTGATGACACACAGAGATCGTACCTCCTCAGGGAGTCCTCATCTGGGGGGTCGACAGGCATTTCTTGGCTTAAGGCTTCCGGTGGCTCTGCCGATCTGCCAGCAGCAGCCTGCCGGTACACCCTCTCCCACTGCGCTGTGTCCTGGTTGTACACCAAGCCGACGGTCTGCTCTCCAGGCTGGCTGGGGGTCTGGGCTATGGGGAAGGCCAGCGTTCCTGCTCCTCCACCTCCAGGGGGAGGCGGCTGCTCGATGGGCTCCGGAGGCACCCTCCTCTCCTGGGACTGGGCTTCTAGTGTTCTCCTGCCTTCCTCAGGCTGCCACGGGGAAGAAGAAGAGGGGAATGAGGAGGAAGAAGAGGAGGGCTCCAGAGTCGAGGCAGAGGTGGAGGAGGCCTGGTTGGTGCGCTCCCAGCGCTGAGAGTCATGGTTGAAGGTCAGCAGGTTGTGGCAGGCCCGGCAGCGGTTCAGATGGCCTCGGGAGGCGGGGGGAGGAACATTGTTCTCCAGGCTGTGGGAGGAAGGAGGAGGGGGGAGAGGAGGCTGGTAGTGGATGATAGTGGGGGAGGAGGCAGAGGAAGATGAGGAAGGCCCAGGTCTCTCTGGGTCCATGTTATTATTCAGTAACTCTTGACTCTGCTCCTGACTTCCGTCTGCAATGCCGCCCCCTAGCGGCGGCTCCAGGTCCTGCATGCGGTCAAACTCCATGAAGTAGCGGCTCAGGTTGCACTGCAGCACATTGCGGAAAGAGGCCGTGTTGCTGCGAGAGCCGTCCCAGAACGGATGATGGCCGCTGCTCGTCCCGGCACCATCTCGGGCCCCCGGCTCTCCCTGCTGGGGGAAGCCCCGTCCTTCAGAGGCAGAGGTGTAGACCGGGGACTGAGAGGAGCCGTCCTGCTGACGGAGCACTGACAGCAGGCTGATGGAGGAGGAGGAGGTTCTGGGAGGCAGCATGCCTGGACCAACCCCACCCTCCCTCATACTCAGCAGGTTGCGTGTCCAGTCAGGTCCTGGCCTGGAGGTGGAATGCGGCTCCATGCCGCTCGGCGCAGCGGGGTTGAGAGAAGCGCCGGCACTGTAGTAGACTGAGGTAAAGGCAGAAGGTCGCTCCGAGGGCTGTCTGGGTTCCGTACGGGCCGAGGAGAACGTGGAAGCTGGGGGAGGCTGGGGAGCATCTGATGACATCCTGGGATCAGGGGGGGTCGCACCGGCAGCCAGGGAAGGGTTGCGATTGACGGAGCAACGGCTACACAGACAAACCATGCCCAGGTGCTGGGTGCAGCCCGGGAACGGGGGCCCACGCTCAGAGCTGGGGTACTGAGCCAGAGGTATGCTGGGAGATTCTCCCATATTGCTTCCATTGTCACCGAGAGGGCGCGGCTGCTCACCTCCCGCCTGAGCCCCCGGGGAGCGAGATGACAAGATGTGGAGGAAATTGTGGAGGATGGGCGTGCGACGAACGGGTTGGGAAGGCAGGAAGGAGCGCTGGCGGAAGTGAGGCATTTCAACACTGTCCATAGGAACCTCAGAGTCCTCCTCATTCTGAAAGAGAGTGAACAGCTGTGAGACCTCCACTCCACTGGTGATCGACAGCAGGAACACAGAAAACAGAGCTCACCTGCTGATTGGATGGATTCACGATCGCGGTCAGCAGGTTGTGGCCGAGAGGGTCAAACCTCACCAACCTGAAAGAAACGTGTGCACAAACAAATGAGAGAAGAACACACATTTCTGTTGGTGTTTACAGTATTCAAATGATGTTTGTGTGCAAACAAACAAACAAAAGCCAGTCACTGACAGCAAACACCAGGCGCTCACAGCAGAATAAAGAGTTAGACTCACCACTCTGCTCAGCAACATGTGCTTTTTGCTTAAAAGGACAAAATTCTGATTCATTTGGTCATTTCTTCTCTGCTGCACTTCAGATCCACGTCAAGCTACTGTCAACGAAACCCAAAGCTGTCTGCTGTTTTTCACATTAAAAGCTGACCTATGAAGAGGAGAAGTACCACTTCTGAAAGGAAAGAACTGAAGAACTGAGTTCATTCATGGTGCATGAGCACCATCAGGGGCGCACGTCCCAGCTGACATGACTCAGCGGCTGTACTGATGGAATTGGTGGTGTAGACGAGGACATAATGACTTTATCATTCACTGTTGTGTTAGCTGATGAACAGGGTACATTAGAAATAAAGGCCTAGTTCTAATACAAGCCTGTCCCACATAAAGGCCTGGTTCGCTCTACCACTGAACTAAACTAAGGTATGGTTATGATACGGTTCATTGTTGAATAGACAAATATATTTCGTTATGAGGCTACATGAAAATAAAGCTTTTTAAGGAATTAAAGAGTGACTTTTAAATCAGACACAGTGAAGCTCTTATTTTCCAAAAAGAAAACCCTGCTGACACGTGGAAATCTGTTATTTTAATCTGTGTGCTGTCCTTATTTTGCTGCCACAGCTGCTCTGTCCAACCCACCGGACTCTCTCCGTGTCGCTGCCCGTCTTGACCACGGCGAAGGGCTCCGGACGGCTCCAGTCCCAGAAGTGCAGCTCGTTGTTGGTGGCGATCAGGAGGAGCTGGGCGGTGGGGTGGAAGGCCAGGGAGGCGATGGCGACGTTGCTTTCTGTAAACCAGCTCTCACTGCCACCCTGCAGACAGAACACGCTCGTGTTGTCACGCAAGTCCTCAAATTGATGTTTTTAATCTCTTTGTTTGAAGCAAAGACTCACATGCAGGTCCCAAATGCGGACTTCCCCATCAAGGCACCCTGAGGCCACCAGGCCGGGGATGGTGGGGTGAAAGGTCACACACCAGGGGGTTCTACGGTGGCCCACTAGGGAATGTAGGCACTTTCCAGTCTTCACCTCCGTTATGTAAATGTTGTGGTTGACGTGTGTGGAAGCCATGAGGGTCCTGAGAGAAGCAGAGTTCAGAGCGTTCTTCAACAAATATTCACTGCTGATCATTAGCTAATCAATAGATCGACAGCATTCAGTCTCACTGAGGAAACACATTCACACGTCATGAGGAACAAGCTTTCAGCGAGACGAGCTACAAGGTGCTGAAAACAGCTGGGGTACTTCATGCACTGTGTTTGCTGCAGATCGAGTCGGTGTTTCCACCATGACTTGTGAAATACTGTCTACTTTCACAGCGCTGATGGACACGCTCACCTGTCGGGGCTGAATGCCAGCAGGAAGGTCGACCGAGGGCTGTCCGGCAGCTCCACTTTCTGCGGGGCACAAACATTTTCATACTCAGGTAAGTGGAGTCAAAACTGTGCAGTCGTTCTGAGAAATAAATGAAAACCAGCCAATAAAGGGAAGAAAACAGTATTAATCAATTCCAGATGGACCACACATTCAACACGACTTTGAATGGAGTCTGTTCTTGACCCAAAAACCAGTTTAACCAAAGTTAAATGTGCTAAACATGAGAACAAAAAACCAACATTGTATATTCAAAAACTGCAGGTTGTTTCACCACAAACACAGAGCGCTTACATGACACAGAAAACACGCAGTGACCGAAGCTTAAGGAATATCTTTCTGAGTGTTCAACGACGGAGCAGCCAGAAACACAGCAGATACCAAAGAGTTCAAGAGTTCCTGTCAGTGTTTCTCTGCCGTCTGTGCATTCATGTTCTGCTGCGTTCATGTGTTCATTCATGTTCTGCTGCGTTCATGTGTTCATTCATGTTCCTGCTGCGTTCATGTGTTCATTCATGTTCCTGCTGCGTTCATGTGTTCGTTCATGTGTTCATCCATGTTCCTGCTGTAGATGTTTCAGCTCAGTGAACTCCTTTATCTCCTGTTGCTGCTTTAATCTTCATCAATGCTTCAGATTCTAGAAGATCATCACGTTTGCAGCGCGGCGTCCTGTGAGGACCTCGTATCTCCAGAGAGTGTCTCGAGCTCAGAGACACAGGCTGTTCTCAGGAAAGTGTGGACACCTGTGATCTGAACAGCAGCTCGTAACTAAAGCTGTCAAGACAAATGTGGAGGTGAAAAGTCCAGTATTTGCCTTTGAGATGCAGTGGAGAAGGTTAACGTTGCATAAAATGGAAATACAAGTACCTCAAACTTGTACTTAAGTACAGTACTTCAGTATATGTACTCAGTTCCTTTCCACCACTGATCTCAGGTGAAGCTCAGGTGTTCGTGGAGGAGAGAGGACAGACTCGAGGTGGAGGAGGAGGAGAGAGCACCGACTGCTCTTGAAGTGATTTGGGTTTAAACCGCAGTGTTTGGGTTCACAGACGGACACAACGTGCTCGAGTCTGAACAACATCCTGACGTCTGAAGCAGCAGTGAGACAAGATGGCCGTCGGTCTGTCACTGCGTCCCCACGGTCCTCAACAGTCCTCAACAGACACGAGGAAGAAGAGCTCAGTATTCATGATCCACGTTTGAAACGAACATCAGAAGAGTGCAGATGTGCTCCAACGCTCAGCTCTTCATCTAAACGTTCCTGTTCCTCTTCTTCAATGACCTTTGGGACTATTTATTCTCTGCTGCAGCTGTTTTATTCTATGTCGGCTTCTTTTTATCTTGTTTTTTGATCTTTCTGTTCTTTTAACACCTTTTATGTCTGATGTAAAGCACTCTGAAAGTTACAGGTGAACCTGCTTTGCCTGATTAGTATGTTGTCTCACACATACGTCCATATTTCTCTGCAGGTGTCGGGAAACAAACTGCACAAGAGGACAAAAGACAAAACTGCACACTGTCCTCTGACTGCCAGACAATGACAACAGTTAAAGCACACCCAGTCTTCCTCAGATAAAGGTGAGGCTGATGAGCTGTGATGACTGCTGAGAGTGATCACGATATCCATGTGAACATGCAATCAACATACATTAACAGTCCAGCATTTCCTGTTTACACGCTGAGACAGAACGCGGACGCTCTGCGCCCGTGGAAACAGGAAACCAACTTTTCTGACGTTTTAGCTGCTTCAGTTGGGTGTTCCTAATAAACTGGCAACAGAACACATTAATAAAGCAAACTGAGAAAGCTGAATAATGCAGCAAACGTATTCAAAACCACAGGAAGAACTTCGTCTCTGCTTGTCCAGCTCTCATGTCTGGGACAATGTCTGTCTCTTGCTTTGGTCTTCTTCTTCGTTGTCAGTATCTGGACAGGTGTGTTACGTGCAGGTCGTTCATGGCAGAATAAAACCAAACTACAGCCAACTAATGTTGTTACGGGCAGATAACAGCTTTGTGGTGCAGCTGGACATTCAAGGCCGCCGTCCCTACATTCAGCACGCTCACGCAGCTTGGATCACATGTGGAACGACCGTTTACGGAGCAGTGAGACGCAGGAAGAGGAAGAGCGGCGGAGGTTAAAATGCACAATGTTTTTATGCACATCTTTAAACAATTTCCTCTCGGGGATCAATAAAGGAATCTGAATCTGCAGATTAAAAGAAAATACAGCATTAGCTGCTGATCCAGAGTCTGTGGATCAGGAGGTGTGTGCTGTGCTGCTGCGTTAGCTGCTGATCCAGAGTCTGTGGATCAGGAGGTGTGTGCTGTGCTGCTGCGTTAGCTGCTGATCCAGAGTCTGTGGATCAGGAGGTGTGTTCTGTGCACAGAGCATCATTGTCATTGGCTAACTGTGTCTGACTACCTCATGTCTCATTCACGTGTAAGTATTATGATAATGATCGTAAACGACAAACACGGCTATTGTTAGCACTCACAGCTGGTGAGCTAACATGTTAGCATTGGGACAGTTTGGTTGTCAATCTTATGCTACCAGCTCGCTGTAGCAACACATCCGCCTCGCGTTGTTGGAGACTCTGGTCATGTGCAGCGGGCGCACAGGCAGAGTGCTTCCAGGTAGACAGGCGGGTAGGCCATCCAATCATTTCATTCGTTCCAAGAGGAGAGTCTGATTTGTTGATTGATTGTCATCAGGATGTAAAGAGAATTTCAACAAACACAACAAAACGTGTCTCTGAAACACCTCCCTGCTCTGCCTTTAACAGATAAAACGTCTGATTTCCACCAGGTTCTCCATCCTTTGAGCTCCCATCACTTCACTTCAACTCTTCTTCTTTGATGGTTTAATGGCACCAACTGGACATTTAGCTCCACCAGCTGCTGATCTCCACCTACCCATCAACTCATTCAGTCAGCAGGAGCGGATGGAGACTCGTCTGCACTCCGTCTGGATGCAGACTGGCTTCAGGCTGCGTCACTGATGGGTCGTTCATTCATTTTGCTGTTGAAGCTTTAAGTCGTGCTCCTCGTGTGTGTGTGTGTGTGTGAGGGATGTCTGCCTCCTCATCAGCTTCATCACTCAGCGTTATGACAGAGTGAATTCTGCTGCTGCTGCTGCTTTGGTAAATCTCATTTCATTCCTCTTTGCTCTCCTGATGTTTGGAAAATATTCATTTATCCATCCAGGACGTTGATATGAATGAAAAATGAAAATCTGGAGAAACTCTTGGCCTCCATCTGTCACTGTGGCTGTTCCAGGGTTTTCTTAACCTCTTCTTCCTCATGCTCACACTATGAGGAGAATCATGTTTGGTTTCAGTCTGATGTGATGTGATCAGAATCTCTGGTCTCTTTCACAGAGTTTCTGAGTTTACTGAACTGGTTTATTTTCTTTGTGGGGGAGAGATGAAGACATTTACAGTAGTGATGTTAGGAGGAGGAACAGGCTGCACGTTAACACCTCATGTTTGATGACTTGGGGTTAGGGTTCAGACTCGTGTCGTACTCAAAGCGCTCCAGGTCGACCTGAGAGACCGTCAGGACTTTAACGTCAGAGTGACTCGGCTGTTTGCTCAGACGTGAGGCTGACGTGTGAAATGAACTGGCTGCATGTCTGAAAGAGGATTAACATTATTTACTCTTCATCTCGAGTGGGAAAGAACTAGATATACTAGGATAAGACGAGCAAACACTGAAGGAGCCTCACCGACCCTCTGGTCCTCTTACCTGACTCTGCCACTTCATCCAGCGAACCTTCTCCTCCACCAGCAGCTGCAGGAGCCTCTGCGAGCCGAAGGTCTGGGACCCCCGCTCCCGGCTGGACAGGATCCGGACAGAGTTCCTCTGACGGGACGCCATGTTGCTACCGGTGGCCTCGGCTGATTGGCTGCTCACTCCCACTGCTTCCAGTCGGTCGCCATGCAGGGTCTAGGCTGAGAGAGCAGAGCGGAGTGAACGCTGAGAGGAAGTTCGCCACCGTGTCATGAGCGTGGGTCACGTTGCTTCATAAACACAAACTTCGCCAAAAATAGATACGAAAACAAAGTCGAAAGCAACTGTTTGTGGGGTTTCTAGTCCTCTTCCTGCTGCTCATTATGGTGTTTCCCAATGGAATTAACTGTGTTAGCATCTCAATGGCCTGAAGTATTTCTACAGGAACAAACACTAGTTTGTTTTTTTTTTTTTAGAGTAAGATTGAAGAGTCAAAATGTAAATTGATGTCTTTACATGTAAACTGGCTCAGAAGACGCTGAGTCGATCAGTCAGCTGATGTTGATCAGTGCTGTGTTACACACATCAGTCCAGAGAAGCAGAGAAAACTAAACATCTACAGCGTATGAAACAGTCCATACAAAGCAACAAGAGCGACAAACAAACACAGACAAGAAACAAAACGTCATTAAAAGCTACAAATGCTCATTAAAATGTCCTAAATTCTGAGAGCTTCAGTTTATGATCACAGAGGGAAAGCAGACAATATTCACACTGAAGAAACTGCAAAGTGAGAGTTTAGATATTATCAACTGTCAAAATAGTTAAAGAAAAGAGAATAATTTTCTGTCGAAGGACTCAAAGATTCATCGACTATGAAACAAAACAGAGGACACGAACGAGCAGGAAACAAGATGCTTTAAGGTGATTCTTGTATCGTCACACTTCAACGCAGTACTGACGGGCAAATTGACCCAAGATACAGGACACAGGCCCTGGAGGAGGACGCAGACAGAAAGGTCGTGTCCCAGCCGGGAATCAAACCCAGGACCTTCTGGCTGAGGTGCTTCCCAGCTGATCATCCACTGTAATGTAAAACTGAGGCTGGACACGTCACTCATTTTAAAGCTTTCATTCATTTCAACGTTCAAACTGGTGCTAGAGGTTCCATCACATCTTAAAAACAGGATCAGGAGTGTCTGGGGACACACTGGCAGCTCACCCGGCAGCTCACACACCATGATGTGTAAAGGCTGAGTCTTTATGCATCATTACATAATAAATGAAGCAGAAACGCCTCAAAAAACAAATGAATAAATACAAATAAACCTGTCCTGTGTCAACACATGAAAAAGCTGAATTTCTAGGAATAATGGTACAAACTGTCGGAAGCAAAATCTGAGCTGGAAGATTCTGGAACAGCTTCATATTGATAACATTAAATTACCCATCAGGCCTGATGAGTGTAGCTGGCAGCGCTCCTACCAGGAGGAGTCCTGTTCCTGTGACCTCCATCAGTCAGCTGAACGTTGGTCAGCACACTTAAATTCGGTGGAAAAGCTCTAAATGTACTGTAGCTGATGCCTCCTGCTGATGACACATCCAACACGTCAGTACAGTTTGCATCTTGATGCTGGAGCAGAAGGCCTGCTGGCAGACAGGTTGTGGTGAATTCAGCCTGTAGTCAGTGATGCAGTCACAGGCATGCAGAGGACCGTTAGCTGCAGTCCTAATATGGTCCTTTTTCTGTGTTTGACTCAATAAATCAACAGGTCATCCCATGCAAAGCTCCAGTAGAGTCCTGGTGACAGACAGTGCTGAAAACTCTGGACACAGCGCAGAGACACCACGAATATCAAGCATGAAATATGAAGTCAGTGTGATACAGACAGACGGCTGCAACTGTTCATGTCCAGCAGGAGTCCATCGGCTTGTGGGCCAAACAATCAAAAATATGAAGAATGAATTCATCTGGAGAACAGGATGTCAAACTGACGTCAGACCTGTGAAAAGTCATTTCATTTGAAAGGTGTAAGTGCTGCTCACCTGCTGCTGTTAGACAGCGTGAAACACAGACACTCACTGAGAGGTCAGGCCTGTCGGTGCAGCTGCTGATGGAAAGTGCAACAGAAGTGATGAAACCACATTGTTCAGCAGCTGCTGGTGAGAACATTTAGACGAGTCCTCAAGCCGGTCTGCACACACAGTGACAATTACAGGCGAGTACAGTCCTTAATACTGTTTGCAAACCAGCAATTTGTCTGAGCAAACACACCAAATTCAGTTTAATTTTCAGTGTCGTTTCAGCATGCGCCCAGGCAGGTTTGGGTTGTTTACAGCTTTTCCTACCAGAGTTTTGGATCATTTCCTCAGTTCGGCGGCTGCCAGACATCCCAGCATGCAAAGCAGCAAAGATCAGATCTGAACCCCCGCAGAGGACAGCTCAATCTACGAAGACATCGTTTTATAGAGCAGCAACAAACAGAGCATTGATCTACTGGCTGACTGGCAGCAGACTGACCTGCAACTGTGACCATCATCATTCATTAAAGTTTAGATCATCGTTAACAAAACCGCCAAACGTGTGATGTTCCAGTGTCTCCAGTGTGACAATGTATTTCTTGTCCTCATCTCGTGCTGTATCAGACTGAATGACGTTGGGTTTTGGACTGTTACTGAGACAAAACAAGACATTTGATGACGTCGCAGCATCATTTTTGTGTGAATAGGCTGTTATTCAATTCATACTGCAGAGCAGCTGTGAGCTGTGTTAGAAACGATCAGATTAGTTGTAGTCTCCAGTGGGAGGATGTAGGAAAGCAGACTCAAGTTTGGTACAAATCTGAGGTATTATAACTGCGTTTTTCATTTCACATTACTTTATTCTTCTACTACTACTCCACTACATTTGTCTGACAGCTTTAGTTACAAACCAAACGTGCTACAGTTTAATGCCAGCACAGCTGAAACAACTAGTCGATTAGCTGATTGACAGAAAACTAACTGGCAAATGTTTTGATAATGGTTGAAGTCATTTTTTATGTCAACAAACGATCAATTGATTCAGAATGAACAGTGTTATTCGTGAATGGATAAAACAGCTCACAATGAGCTCCACCTCGACCGACTCCAGCAGTAAAATCTTGCTCAGGAATAATTTTCCATTTACAAACAGATGCAGTGAGCTCCGTTTACCAAACACAGATCAACACCATCACAAAGACTTTCCACAAGCCTGACAGAGCACATCACATTACACTGTAGCTCTGACACAGCACATCGCAAACTGCTTTAAGACAAGCCGGTCACTTCATTTAACATCTCTGTGATGGCCTGAGAGGTCCAGACGCTGGACTCCAACTTTCAAAGCACCATTTTGGACCAGCAGACCAGCTGGGAAACAGCGAGGCAAAGCACAAACTAATGAGGGACAGTCTCTCAACAGCTTTCATCAGGCTGTTGATGATCCCACCTGCTCCAGGGGAGCAGCTCCGTGGCCAGCAGCAGAGCTCCATGGCCGGCAGCAGAGCGCCCAGGCCAGCAGCAGAGCTCCGTGGCCGGCAGCAGAGCGCCGTGGTCACAGAGCTCAGTCCCTGCTGTGAATGTTTGGAATTTTTGGGAACAGAGTGAACGAGGAGGCGAGAGGAGCTGAGGGGAGAGAGGAGGTCAATCAACTCACACAAGGAAAAAAAGAGTGCAAGGACAACAACTCCGAAGTCTTAACAAGAAGGCAAATCCAACAAGAGTTTACGTCACAGCTGCAAATCTTTCCCATTTTCATCAAACTGCACTGACTTCATTCATTCACACTGTACAATAACCAACACCTGCACAGAGAGAATACATCCATGAACACAGTAAGACCAGAGAGTAATATCTGCACCTGAAGTATCCATAGCAGCCATGACAAACATGTCCTACCTGAGACATGGGTGAGATTACATGATTCCCTCTGATACTAATATTAATTCTAGTAATAATTATCTGTGAGCTCCACCAAATCAAGCAGCAGCTCATTTCCACACAGCACACCAATCCAACCTGACACAGCTGTCTGAAGTCTGACTGATGCTTCATGAAGGCAAACTGCATCATGAAAGACAGATAAACCATTTTAGATTCAAGCAGCACCAAAATAAACTCGAACAGTTCGCTTTCTCAATTACACCTCTTACAAACAGACAGACACCAATTTGATCCTGGCAGCAGAGTAATAATGTTAGCTGAATGAGTGTCTTCATTTTCCTCTGTTTAACATGACACCCAGCTAAATGTTGGTTTTTACAGAGCCAGTAACAAACCCCTGGAAAGTTAATTTAGGTGATGTAAGCTAGCCTTTTAAACCCGTTCACAGGCAGCTAACCACGGAGCTAAATTAGCCCATTCCGGATATAGTAACTAGCCAACGATCTGGTAAACACAGCACACAGTTCTTGAGGGTTTTAATAAGATTGGCGTTGACTTCCACGTATAAATACATTATTAACGTATGCTTTCAACGAAACTGATATTAAAGAATCAATTAAAATAACTGTGTGGCCTACCTTCCTTTATCGAGTCGCTCCCCGGCTGTGCCATTATAGGCGTTGCTAACAGGCTATATTGAGTTAACCGTAGCTATGCCAGCTAGTTAGCTAGCTCGGCCAAAAACGGAAAATGTGGCCGCGGCAAATAATAAGCTGTCTAACGCTAACATCGGTGTTCTGCGGCTATTCTAGTGAACAGCGCGCATTGAAATCAATGGACAACATTCATTTATCTTAAGGAGTCGAAGAAAAAAATGTTTTCTAAGGCATTGGTCCAATGTTTTACTAGCTGCCCGACGCCAAACTGCTACTGCGTAACTAGCTAGCTGCTAGCTAGTCACACACAGGCTTATCAACAGAACACCGATCACAACTAATCGAACGCGCCGTAACAAAACCCTCCATTCACCAAAAACTGATTGTTTTTCTGAATAATCAAGTGAGCACATTAAAAACATAGTTTGCAAGATTAAAGATGTTTCTACGGAGATACTCACAAAATGAAATGCATTGGGAAATGTCCCAATTTGCATCAGCAGGAAGACGCTCTTACATTGACTAGAAACCCTTGAGATGGTTTTATCAGTCTTCAGTTATATTTGGATTTTATTGAAGAAATAAGACTGGTCTCATTAAGGAAGTCAGCAAATTATTCCATTCATTTATATATATATATAATCTATATAGAATCAGCTGCTAACTGAAAAATAAAAACAGTCATTAGACAATGGAAAACATTATCTGAGAAAACTGATGTTTCATTAATTCTGTAAAATTGCTCATCTGCAAATTCATACAAAAAACAAAAATAGATTATGTTGAAGTAAAATTGAAGGAAAGGGTTCATTTACAAAAACAAACATCTCCATTCTTATTTAATTTCCTAAATCTTGCTTTGTGTGTGTGTGTGTGTGTGTGTGTGTGGGTTCATTCAGAATGGCTTCTATCTCCAGGCGACCTCTCCACCAGTCACTCCCTCATGTAACAGTCCTGCTGTCATCACTGCACTAACTGATGACTGACGGGTGTCGTTGGTACTTTCCTTTGTTCTGGTTGGTCCTAAACTTACCTGGATGTCGTGTCCCTCATAGATACTCAAACATGTTCACCTTTGAGCGGCAGAGACGGGGAAACTTTGGCTGTTAGTGGGAGCAAAAGTCCAGCAGGTCATTTTTAAAGCACAGACATGAGGGCAGAGCTCAGCCTGAAACCTTTACCATCGTCCTCATGAAACGTCTGACGGCTCTGCAGTTCTCCTGCAGGGACGCTGACAGATGTGCGAGTGCAGGACGGTGACGTCAACAGGACGTGAAGACACTGAAGGTACTTTTCTGTCTTTATCTGTTTGTGCGCACACAGTTATCAGGACTCGTCCTCTTTGCCAAAGGTGGACAGCAACACAGTACATTTACTCAAATACCGTACTTGAATACTACTGAGATATTTGTACTTTACTTGAGTATTTCCATTTTATACTACATACTTCTACCTCTACTAACATTGTACTTCCTGTTGGACTACATTTATGTGACAGCTGGAGTTAAAGACGTGAATCATTGATAAAACCCACCTCGGCTGGATCAGGTCTGCTTCCTGTCCCCAGAGTCCAGACTCAACCTGCACGGACAGCTTTCAGTTTTCATGCTTCACACATCTTCTTTCCCTCTTATCAAAGATTAAACCAGGTGCTGTGACCTCTGCAGGTCTGAGTCATCACAGACTTTTCACCTGTAAACGTCTCACGAGGTTTCTTCAATAACTGTTTAATATTTCACACAAAGAGAAAGATCCAAAAACCCGAGAGGAGCCGCTGACCTTTATCTTAGCATGTAGCCGCTAGCAGCCTTACATGAATGAACCATTTTAATATCACACAGAAGTGCTTTCCTGTGGCGTGCTGAAATGCACTCTGGGAAATGTCAGACACGATCACCTGACCTGTGATGAACGTCAAAGATGGAGCAGATCAGTGAGGAGATCAGAGGAAAAGACTGTTTAATGAGAGCAGAATCTATACAGACAGAAACGAGTCATCACGTGGTCTACAGGTACGACAGGTGACCACGAGTCATCACGTGGTCTACAGGTACGACAGGTGACCACGAGTCATCACGTGGTCTACAGGTACGACAGGTGACCACGAATCATCACGTGCTCTACAGGTACGACAGGTGACCACGAGTCACCAGGAAAACCACAGCAGTGCATATATGAAGGAACAGCTGACACATCTTCTTCTACTGTCAACAAACAGGCAGGAAACACAACACACACGGCTTCATGGAGGAAACACAGGGGACACACACACTGACACACGCACACACACACTCTCACACACACGCAGCAGGTGACCTCCTCAGAAGTTCTCCTTGTAGAAGTTGAAGCTGAAGTGTTCACACTGAGCTTTGATGACTTTGGCCAAAGCAGGAGAGCCGCAGTAGAAGACGTGGACCTTCCCTTTGTTCTCCTCAGACACCTTCTGAAACACCTGACGCACAACAGCACCTGTTACTGGGAGCTGAGTCACACCAGGTGAGCTGCAGGTGTGTTAAACCAAAGACAGACCCTCCAGAGGAGTTCAGAAACCTTCTGAGGACACAGCAGTGGCTTTCAGTGGTCATGTGACCCTGACAGCACGGGTTAAAACCTGGTTCAGGCAGCGGTGATGCTGCAGCTCTAACGCTTGACCTTTGAACTCTTGAAACTCTGTGTCACCATGATAATTTATGAACTAAAACATGAATCAATTAACCAAAAATCCACAGATTGATTCTTTAAAAAAAATGAGCGTTAGCATCATTCCTATTGATCATACGTCATACAGTCAGTGTCTCACCTTCCCCCACTCAGGTCGTCCAGGTTGGGTTCTGGTCCTCAGTCCGGTGATGGAGTCCCTCTTCTCCTTCTTGGCCAGGAGGTCGAGCGCCATCTGCAGGCCGATGGCCTTCATGTCGTTCTTACTGAGCGCTGACGTCATGTACATGTGCATCTCCAGGAAGCGACCTGACAGACAGCACAGCTTTAGTTTCTTTAGGCGTCGCTCAGCTCTCCTCCTCGTCTTCTCGTGTCACTCTTTCACCTCCCACCTTCTGGCTCCTCATCGGCCTGGTCCATCTCCAGTTTGGTCAGTAAACTGACAAACCACTCGAAGGACTTCTGGTCTCTGTTGATCCAGATGAAGTCCACCTGCAGGGCGTGAAAGACAGACGTGAAAGACGTGAAACACATGTCCTCACGCTGCCAAACATCACGCTAACGTCTCCTCTGAGGAGTGCTCTTACTTTGCGTAGCTTCATCTCGCTGTCCTTGATGTTCTCACACCAGGAGTAGTTACAGTTGGGACAGTTCTGCTTCCTCCTGCGGTATCTGTCCCAGAGAAGAAGACACGAGGTCAGTTTGACACCAATATCTGCCCTTTGATCCGTCCTCATGGAGACCAGCTCGGACCCCTCAGAGGAAGACATCCCAGTGTCCTCCATGTTGCCAGACAGAAGCTGTGTAGTTTGGATGTACGTGAAGTTATCAGTACACAGTAAAAGTAGTAAAGTACACATGGTTATCCCTGAACTCTCCACTGTCTGAAGTGAAGTGATAAAATGATCATCATCCATCATTAATTTATCATTTTTCCACTTTCCACCTCGTTCCAGAGCTTTTTGACAAGCCAGGCTAAACTGATGAAGACTGTGTCATACAGCCGAGAGCTCAGGAGAAAAATGCCCTCAGTGAACTGAAGGAGGCTGTACTTGACCTGCTGCCCCCCCCCCCCCCAGAACCAGGATCCTGAACCAGGACCACAGCCTGGTCTCACCGGTACATGATGCTTTGCAGGATGGAGGCGAATGGCGTGATGCCGATCCCGGCCCCGATCAGGACGGCGTGCTCAGAGGCAAAGATCTGTCTGGTCGGAGTCCCGTACGGTCCGTCCACGTAACACTGACACAGAACAGAGGACACTGAAGACTGCGAGACAACCAGGTTGAGACAGACAGGACTTAAAGACACACTACGAGTCTGTCTGACGTCAGACCGACGGTTCTGAAAATGGTGGTTTAATATCACCACGAGGAACCGTCACAGTCAGGAGGTTTAGATCCCACACACACACACACACACCTATGAACCTATGAACGTGTGAACGTATGAACATATGAACGTGTGAATGTGTGAACCTATGAACGTGTAAACATATGAACCTATGAATGTGTGAACGTGTAAACATATGAACCTATGAACATATGAACGAGTGAACGTACGAACATATGAACCTATGAACGTGTGAACATACGAACATATGAACGTGTGAATGTGTGAACCTATGAATGTGTAAACATATGAACCTATGAACGTGTGAACGTGTAAACATATGAACCTATGAACATATGAACGAGTGAACGTACGAACATATGAACCTATGAATGTGTGAACACATGAACCAATGAACGTATGAACCTATGAACCTGTGAACATATGAACCTATGAACATATGAACGTGTGAACCTATGAATGTATGAACCTAGGAATGTATGAATATATGAGCATATGAACGTACGAACCTATGAACGTGTGAACATATGAACCTATGAACGTGTGAACGTATGAACATGTGAACGTGTGAACGTATGAACATGTGAACCTATGAACCTGTGAACTTATGAATGTGTGAACGTATGAATCTATGAATGTGTGAACATATGAACGTATGAACCTATGAACATGTGAACCTATGAACCTATGAACGTGTGAACATATGAACATGTGAATGTATGAACCTAGGAACGTGTGAACATATGAACATATGAACCTGTGAACGTATGAACGTGTGAATGTATGAACATATGAACGTGTGAAGTTATGAACGTGTGAATGTATGAACGTGTGAAGTTATGAACGTGTGAACGTATGAACCTACGAAGCTATGAACGTGTGAACATATGAACGTGTGAAGTTATGAACGCGTGAACATATGAACCTACGAAGCTATGAACGTGTGAACATATGAATGTGTGAAGTTATGAACGTGTGAATGTATGAATGTGTGAAGTTATGAACGTGTGAACGTATGAACCTACGAAGCTATGAACCTACGAAGCTATGAACGTGTGAACATATGAACGTGTGAAGTTATGAACGTGTGAACGTGTTCATGCGCTCTGCTCACCTTGATGTTGCAGAATCGGTGATTCTCACCAAACTTGGCAGAAACCTGCAGTTTGAACAGAACCGTTGATCAGTCAGTTTTCCTTCCTAACAGCAGCTGATGTTCATGGATGGACTGAGGACGCTTCACCTCTCTGATTGGAGGAGCCTCTCCTCTCTCTGCCGGCCCCAGCTCGTCCGGAAGAGGCTCCGCCGGCCCCTGAGATCCAGACATCGAGGCCGGGGCCGCTTCGGACCGGGAGCAGCTCTGACGGTACATCATCAGCTCGATGGCGGCGTCCTCGTTAGAAGCGATGGCGCCGTTACAGTTTGTAGAGCTGAACAAGTCGTCCTGTGAGACAGAGAGACAGAAAAGGGACAGACAGCAGGTGAGACACAGCTGACACTCTGTGTGTGTGTGTGCGTGTGCCTGTGTGTGTGTCTCACCTGGGCCCTCCTCAGCTGCCGGTGGTTCCTCAGGCTCGTGGCGAGCCTCTTGGGACTGCCGCTCTGGCTCTCTGGTTGTCTGAAGTACTCGTACAGACGGTTGGTCCACTGACCCATCGAGCGGATGTGAAGCCACAGAGAATCTGCAGGTCAAAGGTCACAGCAGGGAGCCGCTGTGAAACCGTGTTCTCTGAGTTTGGTCTTACAGGTGTGTGTGGCGCTCTCTGCCTGGACTGTCTCTACTTATACCTGTGTGACCGGGCTCAGGTGTACCTGGCTGCTCTGGAGCGCTGCTGATGGTGAATGGGTGCCACTCGTACTTCGCTATCACCGGGATGTTGATGTAGACGTAATCTCCAGGTTTGAAATGGAAGAACTGAGGACGTTTGATGACCAGGTGAGTCACCTGTGCACGGACAGAAAAACAGCTGAAATCACTAGTGACTACACGTTACCTGCGACAGGTGAGTCTCTCCCTGAAAGATTTGAGTACTTCTTCCATCACTGAGTCTAAATAAACTTTCCTCTGAATGGAAAAAATGCTGCCACCACATGGACCAATCAAAGAGAAGAGGTTCCAGTGAGAGACCAGACTGACCGACCAATGACGTTTCAACACAGAGGCAACCTTCACATCCCAGTGTGGAGCTCAGGTGTGGACAGATCACACCTGAGCTGTCATTTAAACTGTAACGCACCATTAAAGTCACACTGCTGCTGTCTGGACGTGTGATGGAAGGAACAGAAACCTGAACAGGTGTCAGGTGACACAGGTGTCAGTCAGTGTTCGTCACCTTGGACGGCAGCAGGTTGACCTCCACGATGTAGAGACCGCCCATATGAGAAACAGCGATTCCCACGATCTTCTCCAGCAGGAAGACCAAACCAGGAACCACAAACCACTTCCAGAAGTTTGCACAGTGAACCATCAGCAGAGACCAGACCCACACGTAGGACAGGTGAGACCAGTAAAACACCTGGAGGACAAACAGAATCATCCAATCACCTGCAGAGCTAATGACGTTAGCATCAGCCTCAGCTGTGCTCTGTGTTTACTGATGATTAGATAATGTTAAACCACGATGAACATGGTAAACATTAGAGCTGCTAAACATCAGCCTGTTAGCATCGTCACTGTTAGCATTTAGCTGAAGACGGCGGTGCCTCGGAGCTGCAGACTTAGTTGTTTCCTGTCACTTTAAATTTGTTGTGCAGGTAAGAAGTATTAGTTCTTCAGTAAAGGAGCGGAGTACTTCCTCCAGCTCTGACAAACACACGGTCAGTTTCCTTCACTCGTACCTCAAAGTGTCCGCTGCGCCGGACGAAGGTGCTGGAGCAGAGCACCATGAGGCAGATGACGACCTGCAGAATGACCCCGGTCAGCGAGGCCGTCCCCTTCACCCAGCCGATCCCCGGCCTGGTGGTCAGCAGATACTCCCACAGACTGAACTCGCCGCTCTGAGACAGCTGCACTGCAGCGCACACACAGGAACACACAAGCTCATTAAAGCCTTCAGCATCCCAGAAGACCTCCAGCTCAGCCAGACAAACCCGGATCATCTGATCTCCTCTGAGCTCGTACCAAAGTTGCAGATGTGAGCGGCGGTGTGGATCAGCGTGTAGCAGAGGATGGCGTAGCCCACGATCTGATGCAGCAAGATGTTCTGGTCCAGAGGTAAGACCCGGACCACCCAGGTGGCCCTCAGCCAGGTTAGACAGCGACGCAGCATCAGGATCTGCAAACACACACAGAAACACACACACACATCATCAGAAGTCAAATCTGTCCCTCTGATTGCCTGCCTGCCCCCCCGTCCCGTCCTGTCCCCTCTGGACTCACCATGACGAAGGTGCAGTTGAAGTTGAGACACTGTCCACAGCCTTTGGCCACCATGTACCAGGCCCCCCCCTGACGGTGCTGCAGCACGGCCCCCGTGAACAGCAGCAGGCTCAGGCAGGCGTACAGGACCAGGAACAGCAGCTTCCGGCTGTTGTTGTGCCAGTAGGCTCGAGTCAGGTAACGTGGAGCGTGACGCTTCTTCTGATCCAGATCAGGAGGCTTCAACCAGTTCGCAGCGCTGAGGAGAGGACAGGAGAGAGGGAGAGAAAGAGAGGGGGAGAGAGAGAGGGAGAGAGGGGGAGACAGAGAGGGAGAGAGAGAGAGAGAGAGGCAGTGAAGGATGGAGGAAGTGGGAGAGTTAACAGTGTAAACAAATGAGGAGTGTAATGAGGATAAAGCACCGCTGTGAACAAGTGAGTCTTTGTCTTCACACATACCTGCTCCATCTCGCCTCTACACACACACACACACATGCACGAACACACAGAAGCACGCACAGACACACACACACACACACGCATATAAATGACTGTATCGTGTTTGGGTTTCTGGGAAGTGAAGTTTATTGAATGTTAAAGAATGGAAACAGAATCTGCCACTTCACTGAAAGTGAGTGAGCGAGACACTTAATGATGTTTTTCAAGTGACAATGCCAAAGGGGAGTTTTCTCTCAATGTTCTCGACCTGTTCATTACAGCTGCAAACCAAACAGCAGAGG
>JBBMOE010000030.1:848902-851402 GCA_037975065.1 Chaetodon trifasciatus
GTGTATGTGATCAAACGCATCATAAAACACGTCATGGGTATTGATGCAGACAGTGAACGTCAGCGCCGGCCGACCTGATGGTGAGGTTCTCCATCACCTCGGGGAAGTTCTCCAGCTCCGCCTTCAGCTCCTCGAAGGTGATGGCGCCGCTGTTGTCTTTGTCGGCCGACTCGAACAGCGCCAGCGTCAAGTCGTCCAGCTTCTCCTCCGGCAGAGAGATGGCGCTCTCACGCAGGCACGACTTGAGAACAGTTCGCAGCTCGTCAGGATCGATGGAGCCGCTGCCTGAAGAGAAAGACGTGATGAGTTCACTGACCGCCAGCCTCCTCCTGCGTTTAATGCAGAGGTCACTGAATGCACCACGTTGTCAACCACAGAGCATCTGTGGGGACTATCTTCAGCAGCGGATGAATCCACATTTAGTGTGTGTGTGTGTGTGTGTGTGTGTGTGTGTGTGTGTGTGTGCTGGATCACTGACCGTCCACATCGTAGACCTGGAACAGGAACTTGAGCTTGTCCGTCTCGCTGCCGTGGATCAGGAGGTCCAGAGCTTCCAGCAGCTCGTCCAGACTGATGGAGCTGCTGCCGTCTGAGTCGAAGAGCGCGAAGAAACGCTCTGCAAAGAAAGACTGGACACACACACACACACACACACACACACACACACACACACACACACACACACACACACACACACACACACACATTAGAACACATCTCATTCCACATTTCACAACCTGGTCTGCAGACCTGGGTCTCCTCTGCAGATCCAGTCTGCTCTGGTCTTTCTTGTTGTGTATTTGTGCTGTCGGTCCAGCTGAGTGTTCAGGTGAACATCAGGTACCTGTGAGACTCCACCGCCTCAGTGTGTGTTCACTGTATGTTCACAGGTGGAGGAGGGCAGTGTTTCACCTTCAGAAGTCCTCCACCAGCTCTTTGGTTTTCCTGGCACTGTTCTGGAGTTTTTTTCACTGGAACTGATCCACACATCCCTGGACCGGTTCTCAGCTGTCCCCTGTTGACTCTGATGAATTTTGAAGTCTGCAGTGTCGAGGGTGAAGAGGAGGAAGAGGACCAGGACTGGTCCCTGCAGGACCCACGAGCTGCAGACCACCATGGACTCAGTCCTGGATCCTCACATAGTCCCTGTGTTCTTTTACCACTGATACTTTCACCACATGGAGCCGATAGCACTTGTGTACTTATACTTCAGTGGGGTTTTTAATGCAGGACTTTTACTTCACCATATTGGTACTTTAACTCAAGTGAAGTATCTGAGTACTTCTTCGTCCCTCAGCGTCTTTCTCACCTCTTTGACCTTGAGAGCCGTTTTAAACTCATCAATGTCGATCTCTTTGTCCTCTCCGGCGATGCTCTCGAACTGTTTGGTCACCCACTCCAGCCAGCGGGCGTCCTCGTCCAGACTCATGCTGACGGCTCGGCTGCTGCTGAAGGACACGAAGGGACAGACGTGAGACATGACTTCAGCCTGAGATCCTCTTTAATCTGCCTGTGTCCTTTTTTATAATGAACTAAGTTGAACCAAGCGAGACGTCAGACTTGTTGAAACAAAAAGGAGCATCAGGACTCAGAGATGAACCTGAACGAAGCCGGGCTCCAGGTGTACTACTGTACCTGGAAACACACCTGAGTGTCAGACAGACAGTTTGGATAAACACACTTCCGTTGTGCGTCCATCAGGCTGATCTCAGAGCTGCAGGACGTCCTGGTCTGAGTTAAACGCTCGCAGTGAAAATGCTAACATGCTAACTTTTACAATGTTTAAATACAGAACATAAAGGTCAAAGAACAGGAAGCCCACAGGTGATACGCAGGTGATACTCAGGTGATACGCAGGTGACACTCAGGTGATACACGGGTGATATGCAGATGATACACAAGTGATACGCAGGTGTTACACAGGTGATACACGGGTGATACACACACAGGTGACACTCAGGTGATACGCAGGTGATCCGCAGGTGATGCACAGGTGATGCAAAGGTGATACGCAGGTGATACGCAGGTGATCCGCAGGTGATACGCAGGTGATTCGCAGGTGATACTCAGGTGATGCGCAGGTGATGCGCAGGTGATACGCAGGTGATGCGCAGGTGATGCGCAGGTGATACGCAGATGATACGCAGATGATACGCAGGTGATACGCAGATGATGCGCAGGTGATGCGCAGGTGATGCGCAGGTGATACACAGGCGATATACAGGCGATACTCAGGTGATACGCGGGTGATACGCCGGTGATGCAAAGGTGATACTCAGGTGATACGCAGGTGATACGCGGGTGATACACAGGTGATACGCAGGTGATACGCAGATAATACGCAGATGATACGCAGGTGATGCACAGGTGATATGCAGGTGATCACTCATGTTTCCCTCATGTCTGAGCTGTGAAGCAGCAGAGAGGCTGCGTTCAAACCTTCACCAACAGCTGAAGTCCTGTGGACGTCCTGCTGTCCCACAGAGACACTATTGATAGG
>JBBMOE010000030.1:856402-878902 GCA_037975065.1 Chaetodon trifasciatus
TGCAGTCTCTTATTCTCTGCTGTCAGAAACAACTTCCTGCTTCATAAAATCGACCTGGAGCAAATAAAAGGCCTTCACACAAACAGAGAGCAGCTGTGAGACCCACAACAACACCCTCCCTCCTGAAGGCCCCTCCCTCTCAGGTGTGGGGAGGTAAACACTCACCTTCCTCCCCGCGGCCCCCCCCTGAACGATGCAGTCATCGCTGTCGGACCGAGTCGACTCGCTCTCGTCCTCTCTGGCTGCCGGGGCGTCGTCCACATCTGGACCGATCGGACGGGGAGCGGGAGACGCAAACAGCAGAAGAAGAAGAGCGCGATGAAGAGGAGACAGAGACGAACATCAGGATGTGTGCAGGCGCTAACGAGGCGAGTAAGACGTCGGCGTCTCTCGTTAACATTGATGAAGCTCAGGCTAAAGATTATTGGAGGCAACATTCAATATTTATGTGAGTTCTGCTCAGAAACACAGAAAACACAAACATGTGAGTGTGAGCGGCGCTCCGGGGACAAGATGTCCGACCTGCGATTACAAACAAACCAGCTCAACAACGTGAAGCGAAGCCTGAGGAACAGGCTGCAGAGAGTGAGGAAGAAGAAGAAAACACATAAACAAACATCACGGCTGAACGTTTGTCTCTCAGCACATGGAGCTGATCCTCCGGGCTGCTACACCACCACAGAAGAAGAGACAACGTCATTCAAAGAGCTGTGAAGGTCACAGGTCAGTGGATGAACACATGATGCAGGCCAGACGTTTGGTTGCTTCATGTGTCCATAAACAAAACAAAGTCAAAGCAGTTCTCTAAATAACTAGCACTTCCATAAATACTTCACATCCCATAATACTCCCTGTACTTCATCAGTGGTATTAGTACTGCTGCAGTACTGCAGTCACTCGAACCATCAGTTCCTCCTCACCTTCCATTATTTCCTCGGAGATCTCAGAGTCGTCGGAGACGGACTGAGAGCTGACGGGGACCAGCTGTCCCTCAGAGAAGTGGGACTCTTCCTCTTCATCCTCCTCTTCCTCACCACTTTGAGCAGGTGGAGTCACAACACGCTGTTTGAAAGAGGCACAAAGCAGCTCCGTGATTGGTCGATCGATTACAGAGCGACGCGTGTATCTCATCAGTGCAGCCGACCGCTTCCTGTTTCCAGGTCCAGAGGAGCTGCAGGTTTACCTGTGCGGCAGGTGATGGTGCTGACGGCCTCCTCTGTGCAGACACACCTGCTGAGCTCCTCACCTCCACCTGACAGAGACACACAAACACTGATGATCTGCAGAGCGACTTAAAGACGACAACATGTTTGAGACAGAGCTGATGCTACAGCAGCAGCTAGGCTAACACACACACACACACACACACACAGAGCAGCTAGGCTAACGCTAACACACACACACACACACACACACACACACACACACACACACACACACACACACACACACACACACACACAGAGCAGCTAGGCTAACCTGCTGGCTGCCGTCTGACACTGTGGGGTCCATGAATGAGACTCTTTTGGTGGACAGACCGTCCTTCAGTTGAGTCTTGTGTGTGAGCTTTGGCAGCAGAGTCTGATGGAGACAAAAGGGTCACATGAGCAGAAACACCTTCACAGGTGGAGTCACAAGGACATTCATGTCTCTGCTGACCTTAGACGTGGAGATCTCAGGCACTGAGGTGGACACATGAGGACGGTCTCTGGACTCCGTCTGGTTAACAGCGGTGTGTTTCTCCTCGTCCTCCACGCGTCCTCCGTCTTCCTGCTGCGGCTCGCCTGCGTCCTCTTGGGGGGTGAACTCGGGCTCTTCGGTCCTGATGGAGGCCGACGGTTGGAGGTAAGTGAACTTCCACTTCAGCGTCACTTCAATGTGACCGGCCGGGAGTCCAGAGACATCAGTCAGCTCAAACACACCTGAGGGACAGACAAGAGACACAGTCCCCTTCAGGACTTGCACTTTATTTTGAAAGTTTATTTTTGATTTGCATCCTTTGAAATCAGAAGCAGACTGAGGGGAGGAGGTCTGGCCTCACCTGTGACCCCCTCGTCCTGGGCCAGAGCCAGCAGAGGCACCGCGGCCTTCCCCACGTACTCGTCCATCTGCTCCTCTTTGTGGTCGAACACGTAGAACCGGAGGGCCTCGGACTTCAGGTACTGGTCCAGGTCCGTGTCCATGAGGACGGAGTAGGACTTGAGGTCGTTGAAGTCGGGGTCGCAGCAGTCGTGGACGGTGGCGGTCGGGTAGTCGGGGAAGTCAGAGAACTTGTAGACCACGTAGGGGCTCGGCGGCTGGGAGCTTCTGGACCGCAGGCCTCTGCAGCGCCGGACCGTGATGTGGAGGTCATTCCAGCCGCCGGCCGGCTGCAGCTGAGGGGAGACAGCGGGAGAGGACGACAGGTGTTTGTAGGCGATACGACGCACCTGTGCTGAGCGATGAGCTGCAGTGTGACTGCGGTGAGTTCAGGTACCTGCGTGTCTGCGTTCAGAGCAGCGTGGACAAAACCGACGGCCTTCAGCTTCTCTCTAAACAGGCTGATGGTCTCCATCATGGGGATCCTCAACCTCAGCCAGTAATCCACTGAGCCGAAGGCCCGCAGGTCATCAGACGCACCTGAGCAACAGGTGAGAGAGCACAGGTGAGCCACTGCGTCCTGCTGAGTGTCTTTAAAGGTTTAAAGAACCAAAATTCAAGACGTTTTATTTTTAACTACACTCTTGAGGTACTTTTACGTGAGTTTTTCGGCGTAGCCTCACTCACCGACCAGCGCCGCGGTCCCGTGAACTTTCCCTTCGCGCTCCAGAAGCTGCTGCAGCCGAAGCTGACCCGTCGCCAGAGTCCTCCAGTCCAAACCCAGAGCCTGATGCAGCTCCACGGTGACGTAGCACCTGTGGAGGTAGTCCAGGAAGCGGTCATCCATGCTCACCACATACTTGGACGTGAACCCGTATTTGGGTTTCTGGCCCGTCACCACCGGCGTGGAGTGCAGCTCGAACAAATAGAAGGCGTAGGTGCAGAAGGTGGAGGGTTCAGAGTCGCCCAGAACCTCCAGGGCGGACGGAGACAGCGTGGCGCTGACGATCTGAAGCTCAAGAAGGTTCTCTCCACGCTCGAGGCGAAGAGTTTCATCCAAGTCATCGGCCTCTTCATCCGCGGCGTCGGGTTTGAAGACGTAGGTTTTGGTGCCGTAGGCGATGTCTCTGAGCTGAGCTGAGGAGCAGCAGCAGGAGAAACACAGCTTGAGTTCACAGGTGATGAAGAGGAGGAGACACGAAAACAGACACAGGCACCATCAGGTCTTTAAGTACTACAATACCCATGAGCCTCAGCTGCTGTCAGCAGTCAGAGCTGTGAATCAGACCAAACCATCGTCACCGTGTTTGACAAATGAAGCCAAAATGTTCGGCTTCAGAGCTGCCAGGCTAGCTGTCTTTATGCTAAGCTAAGCTAGCTGCTGCTGGCTGTGGCTTCATGTTTACTGCGCAGACATGAGGAGGGGTCTCCATCCGAACATGTGGTCCATCACAGCGCCTTCAGTGGGCCCGGGTGAACAAATACCTTCCAGTTTCTTGATCTTCGCCGCCCTCGTGTCCAACAGCTGAGCCTGTCGCTCCAGCTTCTGCTCGTGCTCGACTCGCTCAGCGTCCGTCTTCCTCAGCACAGCGTCCAGCTCCGCCTCGAGAGAAGAGACCCACAGCAGAGTTAACGGACGCCCGCTCAGATCACATGACGCCTTCAGCGCGCCTGCTGACGGACGTGACTCGCTGCTTTAACTGGCCCGGATTACCTGCAGCACAGAGTCCACCTGAAACAAAGACACCTGAAACCTGGACAGAGGGGACACCTGGCTGCTGGACCGGCCCGCCCCGCCCACTGCTGCTACACATTAAAGACCTGCATCCAAAAAGCTGAAGAGGATAAACAGACAGAGACGTGCAGGCGTCCCCCTTCACCTTGTAGTCTTTGCAGATCTTGCTCTCCATGCTGAGGATGCTCCTGGTCTTCTGCAGCTCCTGGATGGTTTCAGCGTGAGCGGCTCGCAGCTCTCGCAGGGAGTTCGCTCCCTCCTCCACCTCCTTCAGGAAGCTCAGATCTCCGTTCTTCTGGGACTTCTGTCTCTGCGGGGGAGGCGAATTTCAAAAGTTAGGAGGGAGGAGGAGGGAGACGCAGCGAGGAGGAGGAGAACGTGATGAAGGAACGAACACCATCAGAAAACAATGACCAAGTCCTGGAAGCGGGACAGTAATGTTCATCAGCAGGTAACAAAGCACACCTGAGTCAAACGCACACACGCACACACACTCCCTCATTGGCTGCCGGTGAGCAGGTGTAACACACTTACTTTAATGAGCAGCAGCGCCTCGGTGAGCTCGGCCGCGTCGTACTCATTCTCCTTTAAAGAAAACAACACGAGACGGGACGACAGGTCACAGCCGGTCTGATCACATGACCGCGACCACAGCCAATCACCAGCTGATCAATCCTCAATGCGACCGAAGACGTTTATTAAAAATGAAAATGAAAGCGTGTGAACACAGTTTGAGGCGTCATCAGGTCACAGACCTGATTAGAAATCCAACTTCAGCTGCATCACTGCACTTCCTGTGCAGTGTTCAATAATTCAGTATTCCATATTTATTTTACTGTGGTTATGTATTATTTCTACTGTGCAACAGCACAAAACGCAGTATTTTATAATCCACATCCTACAATGAGACACTCAAAGACTGAAGCAGCGTTACTTTCACAGACTTTTTGTGTGTGATGTACATTTACTTCCTTTATTCTTGCTATCACTTCTGTCTGTAACAGCGTCATTTCCCCAGTGTGGGATCAGTAAAGCCTTATCTTATCTTATCTTATCTTATCTTATCTTATCTTATCTTATCTTATCTTATCTTATCTTTGTGTGTCTCTCATGTCGTCATGATAAAGTGAAAGTTAATACAGTCACAAATATTACACACAGAGAAAAGTGTGTTTTCACTGGTTTTATGATTCTGGTGTTTGAAACACACACGTGACGCTAACAGCTGTTAACCTGGACAGGTGTGCCCGTCTCTCAGGTGCTGGGGGTCTCACCCTGCTGCAGGACTTCAAGCGGCCATGTAGATCCTCCAGCTGCTGCTTCTGCTCCAGAAACTGGATTTGAAGTTTCTTATTTTCTTCTGTCAGCTTCTCGTTGGAATCTGAAAAAAACGTCACACACATTAAATCGAGAGTTCATCACGACTCACGTGTTTCCTGCTGAATATCAGTGTGACTTACACGGCAGAACCAGGTTCACATGACGACAAACGACATGACTGAAACAACATGAACTCAAATATTTTTAGCATTTCAAACTAAAGTGCAGCCACAGATTGTTCAGAAATCCGTTTTCACGTCACGGCTGTTCTGGACTCTGTGGATCTGCACAGCAGTAAAATGAACTCTGATTGGTGCTCGGGCTGCAGATCAGCGACAATGAGAAGGTCAACGTAGTAAAATGACCTCGCTCAGCTTTGATTTTGTCCAGGATTTCGTTCTTGTCGACGAGGTCGGCCTTCAGCGCCGTCTCCAGCTGGGCGATCTGTAACTTCAGCTGCTGCTCCTGAATCTGCCACTTCTGCTGCTGAGACACATCGAAGGCGCTGCGGACACAAAACACACGGGTGATCCATCGCAGACGCGTGGCGTGCGGCTCCAGCGTCCAGCACGGCGCCCGAAAGCAGACGCCACTCCACGTTTCACCATCAGACAGCAGAGCGACGGCTTACCTGTTCACCAGCTTCTCGTTGTTCTCCTTCAGGAGGTCCCGCTCCTGCTCCACATCCCTGATCTGCTCCTGCAGCTGCAGAAAAGCACGAGGTGGTTAGTATGACGTCAGTATGACCTTAGTATGACCTTAGTATGACGTTAGTATGACCTTAGTATGATGTCAGTATGACGTTAGTATGACCTTAGTATGACCTTAGTATGACGTTAGTATGACGTTAGTATGACCTTAGTATGACCTTAGCATGACGTTAGTATGACCTTAGTATGACGTTAGTATGACGTCAGTATGACCTTAGTATGACCTTAGTATGACGTTAGTATGACGTCAGTATGACCTTAGTATGACGTCAGTATGACCTTAGTATGACGTTAGTATGACGTCAGTATGACCTTAGTATGACCTTAGTATGACGTCAGTATGACGTTAGTATGATGTCAGTATGACGTCAGTATGACCTTAGTATGACGTCAGTATGACCTTAGTATGACGTCAGTATGACGTTAGTATGACGTCAGTATGACCTTAGTATGACGTCAGTATGACGTTAGTATGATGTCAGTATGACGTCAGTATGACCTTAGTATGACGTCAGTATGACGTCAGTATGACCTTAGTATGACGTTAGTATGACGTTAGTATGACGTTAGTATGACGTCAGTATGACCTTAGTATGACGTTAGTATGACCTTAGTATGACGTTAGTATGACGTCAGTATGACCTTAGTATGACGTTAGTATGACGTCAGTATGACCTTAGTATGACGTTAGTGTGATGTTAATATGACGTTAGTGTGATGTTTGTATGACGTTAGTCTCGTATGGCTGAATGAAAGCGTTGTCGTTGTCGTTGTTGTTGTTGTTGTTGTTGTTGTTGTTGTTGTTGTCGTCGTCGTCGTCCATCATGGCCTCACAGCCTCTCTTCGCTCACCTGCTCCACCTTCACCTTGGCCACGGTCGAGCTCTGCAGCCGTTTCTCCAGATCCAAACTCTTCAGCCTCTCGTCTTTGAGCTGAGCCGACAGCTCGTCCACCTTCGCCATGGCGGCGTCGTGGCTGGTCCTCAGCGTCCTCTGACTCTGAAGTCACAGATTAACATGTCGGCTTTTAAAGATCTTAAAGTTTAAAACTCATCACACGCGTTCCTTTTAAACAAGAAACTAAATATCTGTGAGGACGGGAGCAGAGCGCCACAGACAGGAAGTGGGTCCGCTCGTGATCTTTTCATCCTTTAGTCGACGTCTTCTTCCTGAATTTCCACTGCTGAGATATTTCATTTGCTCTGAACATGAAACCCCTCGGACTCACAGCGAGAGATGCATCGAATCACAGAGTCAAACAGGAAACACCAGCGTGTCTCGCTCACAACACGATGGCGAGGAGACAGCCGGGTTTGTCTCCTCTGGTCCTCCTCAGAGACTCACTGTCTCAGAGACAAAAGATGATTGATCAGGACTGGACGTCATCATGGTGCTGTGAGGAGGCTGTAAAAGCTCCTCTGTGGAGTCAGATCAGCCTCAGAGTTAACGGATGCACACAGAAGGATTCACAGATGTGTTCTGGGCTGATCATTATTCTAACGATCTATACTAATAATAACAACAATAATAAAGAGAAAGTGTGATATTCATGTGAACCTCACTGTTTTCATGGAGCGAGGCCGTCGTTCACACGTTCACCTTCCGAGCGCTCATTAACACTCACACTCCGCTCATCTTCTCACCTCTTGCAGCTGCAGAAATCGGCCCTCCAGCTCGGTTACAGCGTTGGACCTGTCGGCCAGCTGCTTCTGCAGTTTGATCATCGTCACGTTGCTGCTGACATGTGACCTGAGAGACAGCAGGCGAGTGTTAGCGAGCGTTCATGTGTGAGAGGCTGAGATGTTTGTTTACAGAGCAGGTACATGTGTATAACCTCTGTCCTGCGCCTGGTGTGATGGAAACAACACGATCAATACTTCTGCTCCAACACTGTTTGCAAAGAGCTGCAGACGCACAGGAATCCCCAGAATTTACAGTTTTCATTTATTTTTTTATTTGCTGCTTTATTTCACACAGTCAATACAGAAGAGAGTGGAGCTGAAGCTAATTAGCAGGTCTCTGGTTACTGTGTGTGTGTGTGTTGTACTGTAGGCGAGTGTGTGTGCACTGACCTGTCGGTGTGTGTGTGAGGATACACATGAATAGAGAATCTGTGGGTCCATCTAAAAGTTATTCAGTGTTGAGCTGAAACTTTGTGTTTCTGCTCATGAACAAAAACTGACAAAACAAATCTTTACTGTCTTCATCAATTCATCTGGGAGTTATTTTCTTGACTAACTGATTAATTAAATGCATGTCAATGGTCATGAGAACTTGACATTTTGGGTCCATTTCACTGGCCTCTGATTGGTTATCGTTAAAGCTGCACTGACTCCTGTTTCTCTGCTTTGTTTTCATTCTTTAAGATGAAATCTTAACAGCTGATTATTTCCACATCCAGCAGTCACTGAGCATGATGCTTTGTGTGCACTCAGCAGTGTTGTAAGATCAGATAAGATAAGATAAGATAAGACAAGATAAGATAAAACTTTATCAATGCCTCGCCTGATGTCAGTCCAGTCTTCTCTCTCTTTCAGCTCTGTCTTTGGTCTCCTCCAGCTCCTGAGGGAAATATCTGCTCTTTAGCTGCTAAATGCTCCACTAGACTTACACTTAGACTTAGACTTAGACTTAGACTTAGACCACTGTGTTGACCAGCTGGTCTCTGACTGAGTCTGTGAAGTGTGACGTCTCGCAGCTTGGCGGCGCGGCGCGGCGCGGCGCTCGTTGTGGGCGGACATCGTCGTTGTTATGGTGGAAACACTGATCACAGCTGCTCACAGGCTGGTTTGTAGTGACATCGTGCTGGAGTTAAACTAGAAAAACTCACACGTAGCTCACAGTTCTCGTAAAATGATGGATTTGAGGTACGCTAACGTTTCCACGCTCAGCTTTTCGAGTGTTGAAACATTCTCCTGCTCGTGGAGAACAGCAGACTGTGAGGCAGCGAGGGGAAACTCAGCCCGTGTCAGAGCCTTTAAGGTCAGGCCGCTCAGACCAGAAAAACATGATTTTACCTCAGTTTGGAGGTCTGCTGCTGTCGGACCTGCAGAAGGCCTTCCTCGTACTCTGCCTCCTTCTTCCTCAGCTCGTCCTGCAGCAGCTCGGACGCTCTCTCCATCTCCTCCATGTGGCTCCGCTGCAGCTCGATCACATTCTCTCTGGTTAGCGCAGAAGGCTAACTGTTAGCTCTGAGATACAGCAGATGTAAAACTGTCTCCGGTCGGTCGGCGTGAGGGAAAAGGTGCATTTCGGAGACTCTGTCAAAACGTTTTCCTACACAGTGCTGAACGCTGACGCTGGAGGAGTTTTGTGGGGTTTTTATGCAACATCATCACGCTGCTTTTAGAGACACAGAATATAAACGAGCGTGAAGGTTAAAGCACAACATGGACTCCCACAGTAACGTCCTACAACGCAGCATCACTGTGGTTTCAGTGTGTAAACGCGACCTTTAAACCAGCTGATTTAACGTCGTCTGATGGACAGGTGCTCGGTGATGAAGGTGCAGCACTCACAGGTTGCGGATCTCGGCCCTCGCCTCCTCCAGCAGGTTGTGTCCAAATCGAGGTAAGAGGCCAGTCGGAGGTCTTCCTCCTCCCTCCAAACTCCTCGTACCTGCAGGAGACAAAGCCACCAGTTTGTTAATGACAGGCTTCACTCCAGAGATCGTTGAGTCTCAGACGTGTGACGTACTTTTCGGTCGACTCTGAGAAGGAGAGGAAGCGTCGTCTCGCAGTCTCTTCAGGCCGGAGTTGACTCGTGATTGGACGTGGCCGTACGGCGTCGGCCTCCTGCCCTGCGAGTTGATGAGCTGCTGTTTGGCCACGAGGAGGCGCTGTTTCAGACCCTCGTTCTCCGTCTGCAGCCCCCGCACTTTCTCCTGGAGCTCCTCCATCATCTCCTCCATCTCCACGTCCCGCACTCTGGAGACCGGCTGGCCTCCCCCAGCCGCCAGCTGCTCCATCCGGCCCCGGTCCTTCACCAGCCTCATCAGCTTCGTGCCCAGCCTGAAGGGAGGGGACGGACGCTTACAGGGAGAACCAGAAGAGAGCAGATCTCCACCAGGTGTGGAAATCTGGACACGAACAATTCCCAAACACCAGCAATGGAGATGAATGGTTCTCGCACGGCTCGCTGCAGAGACACACCGACTGCTGCATGTCTTACAGCACAGCAGTGACCTTCAAAGACATGTGACGTGAAGAAGGGACGTGATCCAAAGACGTAAAACTCCAATAACATGTGCCCAGGTAGCTCACCTGGTCGAGCCTGGGCCTCATGTACTGATGTACCATGAACCTTTGCTGCACGTCTCTCTCCCTCCTTTTCCCCTTTGCACTGTTCTGTCTGATAAAAGCTAAAAAATCCCCAAAAAGTAACAACAAAATAATTGAAACATAACTTTCATCGGTTGGGTTTTTCAGCGTTGTCCAACGACTCTCAGACTTACTGTGTGATGTCTTTAAAAGCAGAAACTCGTATTATATTTCACAACTGATCAAATCATGAGAAAGTCTTAATATTTGATTACCAGCATTTCAAACGTTGAAGTCGTTCATATCATAAATACAAAAAAGAACATTTCAATCAGGCCTTTAAATGTATGGGCCAACTCTGTGGTTAGTGTGTGTGTGTGTGTGTGTGTGTGCGTGTGTGTGTGTGCGCGCGTGTGCATCTCACTTCTTGATCTTGTCGTCCTGTTTGTGAACATGCTGTTTGAGATGAAGGGTCTCCTCATGGAGGCGCAGGAACCGGTCCTCCAGCTCCTCCCTGGACACCCGAGAGATGTCCTGCCGCGCCCGAGCATTTTGATAGGCTGATGACTCTGCTGGCGTGGTATATGGAGTCAATACACTGCAATTCTACAGTTAAAACATTTTCAAGCTACACACACAAACATAAACACACATGGAAAAATGAAGGGTAGCAGCAGAGCACACGTAGCTCTGTATGTTCTTTGGACAGCAGCTCGACTGACCTGGACCTGCTGCAAGTCGGGACAGATTCACTGTGATGTCTCTGACAGGGACATCTGCTGCTGTCTCATCAAGCAGAGTGGACATATTTCAACCTGAAAATTAAAAGCCACTCCTTTAGACTTCAGACGTCTCAAACCTTACATTCACCTTAACCAAACACTGAGCCTGTAATAAATAGAAACCGCTCTGTTGTGCTGGAGGAGTTTCGCCAAACTCAATATGAAATCTGTTTGATTAAAACTAATATCCCTGTAGAGATAGAACCATAGACTGAAGGTTCAGATTTAAAACTTTATATTGACAGCTTGTGTCTTCTAACATATTCGGCATACATGAAAAATAAAAAGAGCATCTCATTTTAATATTATGCAAAGTTTTATTGCGAAAGATCTGCTGCCGCGTAGTTTTAAAAACTGGAGCAGTACGAGGCTCGCTGGCTCTAAAAACCTCAAATTCAACCGAAATGTGTTCAGTTTGCTGCTTTTGTTATGCGCCGAACTGAAAGGAGACATTTCATGATGTCCGGTGTTTTGAGCCATTTATCTGAATGGATATGTAACGTTACCTTGGACAGTGAGCAAGAAAAACTGCCAGATTTTAAATCAAGCCTGGCGTCACATCCTTTACAATGAATTAAAAATTTAGAGGATAAATAAAGTAATTCACATATCTGAACGTATGAAAATGCATCATCGACGTTTAGAAGATGGAGTGTGATATAAAGGATCCTGAGGTTTAGTGTTTGTTGTGGTCTAACTAACTATCTCCATCAAATCTCAAACGGGCGGTGAGTTCACGTTAGCTAACTAACTTAGCTCGTTAGCTAGCTCACTCTGCTCTCTCGAGGCAGCTAATGGGTTAGCTCACTGCTTTAATTATGGAAAGATATTACAGTGGTGACACAAGTGGGTTCGTAGTTAACAAAAACTCTTTTCCAAGCTCACCTTTTAAACATTACTCACCTTTAAAATGACTTTATTTAAATCCAGTGTAACGGTTGCTACTGAAAACATAACATGTCGCTATGATATAAGTACGCATGCGCTGCGTGCGGAGACTTCTGGGAAACGGAGTCTCTCTGAACTGAACGCTTATGTCCGCTGAAAGTACTTTTAGTTGCTTCATACTACACGAAACAGATTTTTTATTTAGTTTTCGTTTCACAGATGTAAGATTATTTATCACACTTTATTTTAACCAGAAAACGTCACACAAAGAAAGATGGTGGCTTTAATGTTAACCTCTTTCCTTGTTCCTGAATTTTTCTGTGTATTCCCACTGCAGTGCTCCCTCATATGTCTCCCGTGTATATCCATCAGCTCTATTTCAGCTGCTTTCCATTATCTTTTATGCATGACAATCTTTCTGGAGGGACATTGGGCCAATTTGAGGACTTAGTCTGACCTGACTTTACATGTAGGCCTATTTATGAGCAGCGCGGCGGTGCGATGGCTCACTGGTATACATTCATCCTGGGGAGCTTGACAGGCGTGCTGTCAGATGTCTGCCTTTCATGAATTGGCAATGGATCTAATTTAGTAGCCTGAGATGAGCGTGCCGGCTGGACAGAATGAGTTCACTCTACATGTCAGGCTCACTGGGCCGTGACAGTCTCCCATCACTGCCGCTTCTTTCAGCCATAACCTTTGACCCCCCCATCTCTTTGGGCTGGGACGGTGGGCAAACGCCGGCGGCCGGCTGGCAATCGAGTGAAATGTGCGTCTGTCAGCAGCGATTGTCAGAGAGTCAGCCTGTCGTTGAAATCTATGATGCCTGCCGACCTTTTGTTCAACAGGCCGTGCCCACCTCCACGCAACAACTGTCAAGTGCCCGATCAGACGAGCACGGAGGCCCCTCTACCTTCATCTCATCCCCGTATTGTAATATAGGCAGATTTCCCCTCAAACATCCTGTCTGGCTTTTTATTTTTGGAAAAACACAGCTGAGTTCTGACCTGTCACGTCATTGAAGATGATTTATCATCTGCATATTTCTGAAATTTCCACAATTTAACAGCAATGAAAGACTCTTTTAGTTAAAGTAAATCTATTTTACCTTCATCTGCTGACGGAGGAACGTTCCTCTGAGCTCACCTTCGATCTCAGCTCAACACCTGGACGTACCTGCAGGATGTATCATATCAGCTAGTTTAGAGCCAATCAGGGTCCAGTCTGATGAGGAAACCTGAAGCCTGCAGAAAGTGCAGCACAGAGCTGATCTGGACCGACTGGGAGTGGTGGGATCATCAGCGAGTCCCCCACATGTGACACTAGGTGGCAGCTGGTGAACACGTCTGAGGAGCTGAAGTCTTCCTCCTCTTCATGACTGCTGCTGATGATGATGGCACTCATCAGCGGCAGAGGGACGAAGGCCTTTACCCTCTCTGTTAACCTGATGGTGGAGACGCAGCAGCAGCAGCAGCAGCAGCAGCAGTGTGTTTGGCTGACTGTCAGTGTGACGGTGTTGTTTGAGCAGGACGGTGAAGATTTTAGCTTTAACAGCTTACCGAGCGTCAGACATTAGTGTGTGTTTCTGTGTGTGCGCTAAGGTGTGACCATGGCTACACACTCACCTGTGACTGGTCAAAGCCCTCAAACCTTTTACCTCAGCGGCGTGTACATACCTGTATTTAAAATGTACAAAAGAATAAGCATGAAAATAAACGTGAGGCACCGAAGTAAAACTGCCCGTTCCACAGAAGGACCCAGTTCAGAAAAACAGGCTTTTCTAAATTATAATCACTGATGCTAAATTATCATACTGATGCATTAATGTGTTCATCACTTTTATGCTGCAGCTGCTAAAGATGGAGCTCATTTTCATTAATTTATGTATGTTTTCTATATATTTAAAATTATTACAATTATGACTATATTTCTATACAGGCGGGTAGCTTTACAATTTCCCCTCAGGGATCAATAAAGTCTTATTGATATAACAACATCATCATTTATTAGTTGATTCTTTTTTTAAATTCATCTGCAATAAATAAATATCAATATGAAATAAATGTAATGGAGTAACAAGGACAATATTCCCCATGAAATGTAAATGCTAAAGTAAAGTACATGTACTTCAAAATTGTACTTGGGTAAATGTACTTCCCACCACTGGTCAGAATGAGAAATGAATATTTGTAATATCATTTCCTTCTAATAAACTCCAGCTCAAACATGGAGTTAGAATCAGTATGTCTGCTGGTCTTAAACACACGGATGGTTTTTATGTTCTTAAAGAATCGTATTTAAGTCTAATTTGCATCTTAATAAATTCTTCTTTTGTTCAGATCAACAGACACAAAAATATTCATTTTGATATATTTAATCTGTCTCTGATGTGAAGTACACGAGTACTATCAGCACAAAGTACTTCTAAGTGGCCCCATTTAGAGTATTTACATTATTTCATATTTATTTCTGATGCATTAACATTTTACAGAAGCAGCTGGTCGACGTGGAGAGAATTAAACTGCTTTATGTGTCGTTTTACAGGCTGGTTTTATGTTTGTGTCGGCAAAATAACTCCAGCTGTCGGAGAAATGAGTGCAACCAAAAGTAAAATATTCCCCCAGAAATGCATAAAATGGAAAGATTTGAGGTATTTGAGTAAATGTAACCAGAAAGAAAAGGTTATTCTCATCATTTGATAAATGATGTTTCTCACTCACTGATTCCTTTTACATTTTTAAAGTGGACTTTTTAATTTCTCCTTTAACTTTAAAGGACCCTGCATGTTGCTGGTCGTGTTGTGGAGAATGTTTTTATGAGCGGGCCCCTGCTGTGTGTGTTTGTTGTGCACACGGACACACACGCAGCGACACAACACGCATTCCTGCCAGTTTTCGTGTCATTTGAGCAGCACACTGAGAAACACTGGAGGGTAAAAAACACTGATGTCAAAAATACAGAATTTAAAATGCTTTCAGACATTTTTTATGAAGGAGGAGCTTTCATCCACAAAGAGCACCTTTAAAACCACAAACCTCACCTTTCTGAACAGGCCGGTGTTCAGACTTTTTTGATTTTGATTTTTCTAGAATTTTAAATTAAATCTCAGGGTTTTAACATCATCTGGCTGTAAAACACGAGTTCATAGCGTCAGATCGATCAGGTGTACAGCAGGCAGCACCCTCACAGGCTAACGTGAAGATGTGAAGGTGTGTGTGATGTGTGTGAACGATCAGCTTTCCTCTCGATCAGCCGTGATGAACAGCCGTCAGTGAAGCCGTCAGGAGGCCTTCAGCCTTCAGTGGACTTCTTCTCCTGCCTGCCTCTTCCAGACCACAGCAGTCAGGATGATGGTGATGATGATGGAGGGTCTCTTCTTCTAATGCACCGCTGTTCAGTGCGATGAAGAACGCTTCCCTCCACCCTGAGGAACAATCAGACCACTCCCGTGTGGAGCTTCGCTGTGAGAGGGCCGACCATTTTATCTGGAGGAGTCATTCTTCATCCTGCTTCAACAGTCTGACTGCCACAGTGACGGAGGAGCTGCCTCTGATGGAGGAGTGTGTGCCAGCTTCTCTGTGTGTGTGAGAGTGTGTGTGTGAAGGAGTGGACGTGTGTTACTCATGTTGTGGGGACATAAATGTGATTACACAGTCACACTGCGGGGACTCGCCTGCCTTATGGGGACAAAACGCAAGTCCCTCTAATGTAAATCATTGCATCTGTGTGTGTGTGTGTGTGTGTGTGTGTGTGTGTGTGTGATTTCTGGAGATGCTGACTGAGCTGTCACAACACAAAAGTCAACCTGGGCCTCACGGCAGTATCTGATTGGACGAGGTAAATGCTGAGCATGAAGAGAGTCACATGACCTGCAAAGCTAGCCAGGCTAGCGCTAACGCAGCGCGGAGCTCGAGTCTCAGAGCAGCCAGAGTTATCGTCAGTGGTTGTTTGTCCGTCTTCAATTATCAAGAACAACAACTCGTTTCAAACTAATCAATCACTAAATCAGGTTACATCTGTGAGGGCAGCCGCGAGTGATTAGCTAACATCTTTTTGTTGCTATAGGCTACATACAGACCACTGTTCTATCATCTGATTGGTGGAGAGAGGAAGACCTGCAGGAAGTACTCAGGGCTGCAGAAACACCTCCTGTGCACACGTTCCCATTAAAAACAATTCTGTAATCTATGTTCTTATTGATAGTCAGTATTTTAACTAATGACGTTCCCATCATCCTCAGCGGTGCTTTAAAGGTTCATCTTTACTGTCGTTGTGTAACACAGGATTACACACTGAAAAGCATCTCAGTGCTGCACACACACAAAATACAGACACCAATATTAAAACTAGATTAGCATAAAACATCAGGTCAGGCATTAAATAGCAAAAACATAAAACAAATATAAGAAACATGAGCTGTCACATGCCACAATCTTTATTCAGTGCTAATTAGCAAATGTTAGCATGTTCACATTTGAACTAAATAGCATGTTAGCACGCTGACATTAGCGTTTAGCTCAGAGTACCAGAGCTGCTGGATTTTAGCGGTCAAATGTTGAAGTGACAAAACTTCAGTCTGTTCGGTCTCAGGTGACAGTGTGACAGCCAATCAGCTGCTTTGTGAACAGTCGGAGTAAACAGCTCCTTCAGTCCATCGTTAGCTCGTTGTGGCGCTCGCAGCGAGTGTATTGTCTGCTGGAGGATCTCTGGAGCTGCTCATTAATTATGTTGAAGGTGAACTATGACTTGGGGATAGGCGGTTATGAAAATTTCATCAATCTGGTGAGTTGGGTGTTGGTGAGGTGGGGGGACCAGCTGCTCCTGTCAGAGGCCACTTCTGGTGGATGAGCGGGGGGTCAGATGGGGGGGGGGTGTCTGAGTGTGTGTGGGGGCTGTTCTGGGATCTGTTACTCAGAATGTAATGAGTCAAGTCTGTGATTTCTCTGCTCTCTTTGCAGATGTGCTTCAGTTTGCAGGAGAAGACCCTGAAAACAACACGGGATCTTAGAGGTGTCAGAACACCTCACTGACCTCAATATCCAGAAAAGTACATGACATCCTCCAACATTACTTTTTTATTCTACTCTCTCCGTCATATTGCTGCTTGCAGGATTTAATTTGGTCCTTGAGGATTTCTTATTAATTCATCGTGTAAATTAATGTGTCAGTCCGTCTCTCCACACTGTCTGACTTCCTGTCTGTCAGCTCAAAGCTCATTGGTTCCTGCTGAAGACGTAAATCTTTAAATATTTAGTTTCATGTTTAAAAACTTCATTATTTCCTCAAACAGCTGCTCGCTGTGGTTTTTATCAGACAAACTGGAGGACATGGAGCATCTGTTGGGACTACTTTCAGCGGCGGATGAATCCACGTTTGGCGCTGCAGTGAGTGTTTGTGTGTGTGTGTGTGTGTGTGTGTGTGAGTCAGAATAAACTACAGTGTGTGTAAAAGGAGCTCAGAGGAAGAAGATCAATGAGCTGTGACAGTAATCTGTATTGATCCATAATCAATTAGTCTAATCGCTGTGTTAAATAGTTGTTTGCTTGGTTTTATGTTCGCAGAGGTTAATAAATCACACAGTGATCCTTGAGTCCCTGTAAACAGCAGAGACCCAGCACTCCAGGATGTCCTCCTCCTCCCCCCTCCTCCCCCGTTCCTCCCGCAGAGCCAGTGACTTCCAAAGCAGGAGGACATGTGACCTTCTGTGTCCGGGGTTGCGCCCTCCGCCGCCGCCGCCTCTCCTCCTGCAGCCGCCTCTCCGACAGACGTGTAAACAGATGCAGCCGTTGTTTGCTGTGACAGGTGATTATAGTTGGCACCGGCGCCGAGGCAATTAAACCCGAGGGCTGACAGCGCCATTTGGCGGCTGTTACTTCGACGCCGGTGTAATTGTAGCAGCACGTTTTCACCTGCAAGGCCGAGGCCTCCGAACATCATTAATCTGAGCGGGAACACGACGTTCGACGTAGAGGAACTGGCTGTAGCTCGTGTTGGTTTGAGGTAACGAGATGTGGGGAAAGATTTCCTTTATGCTAATGAGCCTCGTGAGCCAGGCTGGTTTTCAACTTTATTTATTTCATTTCAGCTTCACGTTCAGATGCTCAGACCGGCTGAAGCTTCCACTCGTCTCCTGAAGAGTGAACTCCAGACGAGATTAAAAACTCCAGATTATAATCCGTCTTTGTTTTCTGGTTTGGTGTAAATCGTTGTCAGTCCTCCAGTCCAGAAGGAGGCGCTGATGCAGCTGAGCGCTGAGCTGATAAACATCTATGAACTAATGTGAATCGCATTTACAAATTACAGGTGAGACTAAAGCCTTGTCATCCACACTCATTCAGATGATTCAGCAGCTGCGCTGATCTGGGATCAGATTAAAGCTCCACTGTGTCACTTCTTTAAACATAACTGATAACGTCACTGATCCTCTGACTGTTCATCAGGTCAACATGTCCAACGCTTCAGTTTATGACCACATGCCTGCAGAACTGATGACACTCCCATAAGTCTCAGCTGCACGTTAGCATGCTGATGTTAGCATGCTGATGTTAGCATTTAGCTAAAGCACCTCTGTGTTTAAGCACAGCCTCACAGAGCTGCTAGCATGACTGTAAACTCTTCATCTGGTTAATATCTGTTAAACAGAGCGAGAGGTGTTTTCGGTTCTTTGGGATGAACCTTCAGATACATGATCGGTGACCACACAACATGGAGGCAAAGCATGAAGAGATGAACCTTTTTGGGTGTTTGTACAGACGAGAAACCTTCACTGAAACACCACCATGGTGGAGCTGCGACCACGTGCATGGACTTTACTGTCTTTGTACCTGTTTTCAGTTTTCTGTATCTGTTCTCGTGTTCTCACTGAATACTGCATGTGAGAGATGACGAACTGTACCCTGAATGAACGGCGGCCATGTTGGAGGCCAGTGTTCAGTTCTTATCATGCATCCATTCACAGAACAGCAGCCGTGAGCAGCATCAAGGACCCTGGAAGAGAGAACTCAGTCCGGATGAGGCCGGATCACCTCTGCAGCCGACACGTGACTGTGTGAACCAGGTTACAAAGACAATATTTACCAGTGAGCGTGAGAGTGAGCGAACCGTCCCTGTTGTGTCTGACGGTCAGATTTAGTGTGTAAATCCACAGAAACCCTGCAGGACTGAGTCTAATGTGGGAGAGGAGCAGCATTAACGGTGGATCAGTAAAGGCTCAGCGTCGGTCACTGGACCAGCTGGTCGGAGGAGCACATGACACCGTTTGTCGGCGCGGAGTGACGCACGCTGTTTTTCTTTAATTACGGCGCTGGGACTCGCTTGACCTCCGCTAACAACATTTAATCAGCAGAGATTTGACTAATGGACAGACTTTGATGAGGTTCAGCCTCGACTGTCACGACTTCCCCGCGAGAAAGATCTCATCAAGCGTGTGACGGACCTGAAGCAGGCGGGTTTGTCTTTATTTAGCCGAGCGGGAAACCGGAGCACGAAGATCACAGGCAGAAGACGTGTTGAAGGCCGGGGTCGGACCCGAGGACCACACGGGGGGATCCGACGCTGGTCTGAGATCTGCTCGCGATGACTTTCCACGTTCAGGCAGAACTGAATGAACACTGAATGTGAAACGAGATCGAACGTGAGTGTGCGTGTTCAGTGAGGTGACGTGTGTCCTGGAGGAGGCCGTGAACGTCGACCCCTGACGGCTACGCTTGTTCTGTTCACTTTAAAGGGTTTCTGTCACTGACGCCTCACATCGCTTCAGCAGACAGACGCTTCATTCTCAGCCAAACACACTTCATCAGGACACTTTTTACTCTTTAACTCATGAAGAATCACATCAGTCAGCCTGAAGAGGTATTTTTAGCTTTGTTAGCTGTTAGCGGAGGTTCATTTATAAAGCAACGAATCCAGAGAAGCTGCTCTGATGAGACTGAAATATCCAATTTAATTCAACAATACTGAACATTAATGACAGAAAATACAGCAGTGAAACAGCAGAAACACTGAAATATTAACTTCCTGCTTTCATATTTCTTTTGTTGTTTTCCTGTCATTTAATTATTTAAATACACGCATGTGGTCACGCGCATGTTTCAGTATACTCATATTTGTATGTATATAGGTACATGCATGTTTAATGTGTTTACTTTTCCTGAATTTGCACTTAAAGTAGAAACTGAAATAAAATCTGAATTTCCTGTCAGTTAAACTGGTCTGGTCGCAATTCTCCAGCTGTTTGAGCTGGTCCCAGATCAGCTTTCTAACAGGATTATCCTCTGACGTGTTTTGTGCTCTTAAAATTAGACCGCCGCGATGCAGAATGTGAGTCTGTTGGCTCTTTTCTGTCTGTTGTCGTCCGTTTAAACGAAGGCGTTAATCTCAGCGGTGTGGCTCCGTTTGTCCGAGGATCATGTGTCCATCAGAAACACTGACGCGGTCCAGCCGGTCTCTGGGGGGTCAGAGGTCACCGTCTGGCCCGGCGAGCCGAAGTTAAGTGAGATTTTAATACTTTGACGTCTAAAAGCGTCTCAGACGAGGCTGCGTGACATAAATGGGTGAAGGCAGTCGGCTCTGGAGGAGAAGAATCCTTGGATCATGTGAGATAAATCGTGCGAGATCACGCCAAGAGAGCACGTTTTCATTCCTCCCAAAAAGACGGCGGACATGTTGTCATTTCCATAAGTAATCGGGAAAACGACGGTGTTTTTCAGGTTTGGAGATGAAGTCAGCGGGTTACGTTTTTGCTTCCTCACTTCTAAACTCGAATCTTCTTTTAAGCGCAGTCAAACTCCTCAAAGACGCGCGGCAGCTAAAACAATGTTTAATGTGGGCCTCTGGGGGATCAGGCGCTGCCGTTTGAGAGAAGACGAGGGTGTCAATTAAGAAGAAAAAACTTCAAAATGGAGGCGATTAAACTTTGAAATCTTTAAAATGCTCCCTGCTGAATTGTCTTCTCTGTGGAAAAGGTTGCCAAAGTGCACGGTTTTCTTCTGCACCGTGCAATGAGGAGAGACAGGAGCTATTTATTTACTGTGCTGCTGCTGTCAACACGCCTCTGCCCGACGTCTCTGTCGACTCTGCACGTCGAAGCTGTCACACAGCGTTTTCGACGCTCGCCATGAGGTGTCACGTCAGCCGGCCGGCGACAGGAAACCACAACATGTGAGGAACTTTAAGGAAGAAGACTGAAAGACACAAAGAATGAGACGGATGAAGACACGAGGTGTCATCTCTGCTGCTGCTGCTCACAAACGCACTGACGAGACTCCAAACAGCTGATTCTAAAAGCTTCATTTAATGAAGTGCTGATGAGCTTTTCTGTCTGTCTCAGAGGCCAGAAAAGAGATTTACAGAGTTTAAAGTGTGCGACGTCCTGACGGAGGGTCTGCTCATGCTCAGAGGGAGCAAACCTGAAACCCTGAAAACCTCTGAAGAGGACACGTCCCTGGTCCCTCCTCTCATCAGAGCAGCTCCACACAGAAACCAAAAGAGGAACTTTCCGTCCTGTTCTGCTTTTCTCATGATGACATTTCTGTAATCTGACAGAAGATTAATTGTGATGAAACACTGATGAACACAAACAGTCAAAGAGGAGTCGACAGAAACAGACTGAGCGGCTGCAGCCATGCTAGCAGCTCTGCCAGTGCTAACATCAGCTAACATGCTAGCATACCCACAGCGACAGTGCTAACAGGTATAATGCTCAGCGTGGTAGCATGCTAGCATTAGCTAATTAGCACTAATCTCAAAGCACAGCTGAGGCTGATGGGAAGGTCTGTAGCTCTGCAGGTATTTGCTCATAAACCAAAGTGATGGAGAGATGAACACGTCGACCTGGTGATGGCGCTGATCAGCAGTCGGACGATCAATAAAGTTATTGGAGTTCATCCTCAGGCGATCGTGAATGTCTGAACGCATTTCATCTCAATCATCCTGCAGCTGTTGAGACGTTTCAGGAGGACAGACGTGAGATGTCTCATCAGGATGGATCCTCGCTGCTAACAGGCTAAAATATGTGCGTATTCTTGTCCATGTGGGGGGGTAAACATTTCAGAATAAGAGTCTGTTGTCTCTGTCTTCGTCCTCCGGTCTCTCGCCTGCCGTGCCGTCTTCCTTTGTCACCTCGGAGCTTTTGTTCTGCTGTCGTCGCAGACTTCAGCTCAGCGTGGCGTATCACATTTAGATAAACATCTGTGGTTTATTCAGCGCAGCTCCTCGGCCGCCTGCAGCCACGGCGCCTCTCTTCTTCAGGGTTTACTCAGCTGTCACCAATTATTTAGATCCATATCGTGATTTCATGATGGAGGCCAGAATATTTCAGAGACACTGAAGAGACTCAGTAACGAGGTTGAGCCGTTATTTCCTCTCTTCACTGCGAACGGTTTGGGTTGGAGAGCATTTTAGTCTAAATTTGGTTTTGAAAATCTCTTTTTAAATCTGAGTCCTTTTGAAAATCTTATCAAATCTTTTTTACATTAATTGCTGGAGAACAAAGGAGGACCGAGATTGGTCACACGACGCGAACGCAGGCAGCGGCGGCGGCGGCGACGGTGACGGCTCGTGTTTCAGGTAGAAATGCTGCATGAAAACATCCAACAACCTGCTGCTGAGCAACGATGCGTTCAGGAACAAGAGGTTTCCCACCTCCATGTGTCGCTTAATGACAGAAACATTAAAAAAGGATTATCTGCAGCTCTGTTCTGATGTCGCCATTTTGTCTCTTTTTGTTCC
>JBBMOE010000030.1:883902-896402 GCA_037975065.1 Chaetodon trifasciatus
TCTCCTGCTCTGAACCTGGATCTGGTCTGGGTTTTAGTTCAGAGCAGCTCTCGTCTTCATCGCTCTCACTCACAGATTTCTGTCTCTTCTTTCGTCAAATACCTGAACATAAGTAACTCAGTACATTTACTCAAGTACTGTATTATTATTGTAGTACAGTAATTTTATGCTACTTTATACTTTTTACCTTTTCCTTCACTACATTTATTCATAAAACATCACATGAATATAGGAAATATTAATATGATAATCACACACTGATAAGTATGAAAGCTGCAGTTTCTGCTGCCTGCCTCTGTGTACTTTTACTGTGATACTTTAAGTAGATAAGTCTGTACTTTTACCTTTAAATGCAGGACATTTACTTATATTTTTACGTTGTTTTGTTGGTACTTCAGTCAGTGAAGGATCTGAGAGTATTTAACAAAGGAGGGCTGGAACATGTCGATCAGAGCTGATTTTAAAAGTAATCAATATATTGATTAATACTTTTATTGAATTATTATTTTTGTATTATTCTTATTTTATTTTCCTTTATCCGCACACTGTTTGTCTGTGTTTTATAAATAAAGTTTAAATTACAGGTCAGTGTGGGTCACAGCTCGTCTCACCTGCTGGTCTCAGGTGTGGTCTCAGGTGTGGTCTCAGGTGTGGTCTCAGGTGTGGTCTCAGGTGTGGAGGTTAATCTAAAAAAACTTTAATTTTGTCTTTGCAGTGAGAGGACAGAAACCGATCGATCAGATCAGTATTTTCTGATGAAGCAGCGTCGTGAGCAGCCGAGGATCCACCGACCAGACCGTCCGTGACGCCGATGTCTGCTCCTGTGTGCTGGTTCAGTCAGCTGATCTCAGGTCAGAGCGTCAGAGCGGTGTGAAAGATGTGACACCGTGCTTTCATTCCACGTCTCACCTGCACGCAGTCACGTGTCAGAGGCCTGAACGCCACCTGCGCTCGCTGCTATCGCCCCGAGTCCTCGAGCACACGGAGGAGATCACCTCCGTCAAAGACGCCGTGAGGAGTAATATGAATAATCTTGTGACTGAGGAGCGGCTGGCTAAGCATACATATCACGCAGCGTATCGCTCTCATTTAACGTGCGATGGCTCTAAGCACCTCCGTTATGAAAACGGCCCTCCGCCATGATTGACAATTATAGCCGCATAATTCAGCCTCCTTCAGCGCGCCGGCCGAGTGACAGCAGACGGATAAATATGTCATAAATCACGGCGGCGGCGGGCTCCCGGGCTCTCTGGAGAGTAATCTTCTGCCGCCTCGCTCGGCCACTATTCATCATTAGATGGAGAGTCACTCACAGCCTCTTTACCGGCGGTGACAGAGCGAGCCGGAGGAGGCGGCGGCTGAACAGCGGGAACAAAGCCCGCTCGCCACTGCCAATAAGCCGCCATCATGAGACTGCCAGCCCCCCTCCCTCCTGCTTATTTTTTTCCCGCGGTGGTGAGATAACTCGATTTGATGTCGACAGCGTCCTTTTTTCTCCCCGGCTTCCAAGAGGGGCCGGTGTCAGCCATTGTTAGCCTCTGGAGTTATTAGCAGCCTTCAGCTCCGCCGCTTCTCGCTGTCACTTTCGTTAGCCGCGGCTAGCTTGACAGTTGCAAAGTTAATTAGCCCCACTAATGGGAAGCCGGTGTTGGGCCGGATGTGACATTTGAGGTGTGTCGAGAGAGAAAACAAACAAATCAGGCATTTCATTAGCCGGCTGTGACAGTTTGTGCGCCGCCTGTTTTCAGGCCTGTAATGAACTTCTTCTTCTTCTTCTTTGTGCTCGAGCTCTGCCGAATCTTTACTCCCTCCACTTATGACTGCCAGTACAAATCAAACCCCGCTCTCTCCTGGACGTAACGACACACATTAATAATTTATTGATGTATGGGAGCAGGGAGCCGATCTGAAGCCGGATAACGATCGACGGGGCGCGAGGCTCGGCGCTGCGCGGCGGTCCGGATTATATTCGCCCCTCCACTGTTGTCAGTTCCTGTCACTCGGCTGGTAATGAGAGCAGGGGAGGCCTCCGAATATTACATGCCCATCAGAGGGAGGCGCCAGGAGTAATTACACAGCCGAGGTGGTGACAGGAAGTGAGTGACGCACCGCGGCGTGTTAACAGCTCTGGACTCGCTGTGACAGACATCAGATACCTCAAACCCCTCGATCTGCCGAGGGCCGACCAGGTCTGAGATCAGGAGGTGGGATCCTCCTCCGTCCCCTCGTAGCAGGAGGACATGTTGACTCACTGATGCTTCCTCTGACTGACCTCTGACCCCTGTGCTGATGAATCCAGCGTCTGTGGTGCTGCAGCAGCTTCACCTCGTGTCAGAATATTCTCTAGAAACGCTCCACAGTTCCACACCGGATTGTTGTCTGTGGACTCGACAGAGACCACGTGAGGGGACAGAGGAGTGAGAGGGTCATGGAGACACACCGTGTCTGCAGCATTCCTGCAAACCGACCGACGTGACCTCCTCAGGAGCCGCCATTGTTGTTTTCAAATGAAAACCACTCCCGCCTCACGCTGATTGGTCCATTCCACTGGGTTTGGCCACATGACCTGAGGGATGGATTGTGGTGTCACGTGATCAGCTGTGATCTCCGCCTCGCAGGCTGAATAAAGTCGAGCTCAGGTCATCAGAAGCCTCCAGGCTTCATATCAGCCTCTGCTCGTTCTTCACAAGCCTCATCTGGATCTTCAGGGACCCTTTGCGGACGCTCAGGTCCTCCTCCCGCCGTCGTCCTCGCTCACGCTCGCTCGCTGTAATTCCTTTATTTCCCGCTTTGCTCGCCTCTTGTCTCAGTAAACGGCTGCTTCTTCATCTATAAATCACCGCCTGCGACGGCGCTCTTTGTCACGGCCTCTGCCTCGCTGTGATAACCGTCCTCATCTCTGGCTGAGCTCTGCAGATTTAGAGCTCTTTGATAAGCAACAAGCTGGCCATCACTCAGCCAAACAGGCCGCCGCTCGCGTTTATGCCTTTATGCTCATTGTGTTTGTGCTTTTTTCCCCTCAGGAGGTCTTCACAGGCTGCCAAAGCAGGCAGCAAGCGCAGCCTGTGTCATTATTTTCCATTAGATAAAGAAATAAATGGCCCACGACGGGCTTCGCTTTGATAGAGAGGAGGCGACGGGCTCCTGAAGACACTTTATTGTGTGTTTGAGGCCGGTGTTCGAGCTCCGGGACGGCTCGGCTTTATTGGCAGTCAAACGGATTTATCAGCAGACAGGAGACGTGACGGGAGGCGGCGCGCGTCGGTCCTGCTCATGTTCAGCTGTAATTCAGCCAAAATTCACACTGGATGTTATACTCACTGCAGGCTGCTCTGAGGTACTTTTACTTCAAATACAACAAAGTGAAAACACAAGTTTTATGAGCATCAAAGATGAGATGTGGCATCACATCATACATGGAAAAGAACAAAAAATACATAACAAACGATGCGATCTTCGTGTACATCATGTCAGACGTGGATAATAAGTACAGTGTTTGTACTGTTACGCAGTAGAAAAACATGTAATGTGCACACGATATCTGCACAGACGTGATGCATATGAGTGAAAATCAGTATCATGAGGTTAATACCTGTGTACTTTTACTTCAGAGGGCTCCTCACCGCCCGCCTTTACCTTCTGACGGCGTCTTTTTCCCCTCTTGACAGGAGGATGCGAGGCCTCTTCCTGCCGCCACATGTCAGGGTTATTGCCGGCGGTCCGGCGCATCCATCAGCCCCACCGGCCGGGTTCACGTAGTTAACGCTCGCTGTGTTAGCGGCCGTTTGTTATCAGCGCGCACAGATGTCTGTTGACATGTAAATGGCGGCGTGGCGAGCGCTGACCGAGGCCGAGCCGAGGGAGCGGCGCCTAATGTTGCATGAAGGGAGCGTATGGCGCGCCGAGACCCGGGCCGTTATTTACATTTGAAAGATAAACGTCACGCCGGCCTCATTTCCACTTATTATCATGTCAGCCACATTGAGTCCGCTCCACTCTCATCGCTCGCTCTCAGAGGTAAATTAGCCGCCGTTTGATTTATGAGCTCGTGGCGGCGATAACATGGCGGGAACGGGCAGCTTCCTGGGCGGCGAGGCAGAGCCTGAGCCGTGTTCAAAGTGAGGGAACACGATTGGGGAAATCACACTAATCATCATGAAAAGGTGCTCCGGAGGACCGGGCGCCGTGTTTTACTCTCATTCTTCTGTCTGTGACAGCGTGGCGTCACGCTGGGCCTCGGTCGAGCTCAGAGGATGAAGAGGATGAAGAGGATGAAGAGGATGAGGAGGATGAAGCTGGAGGCCGCGCTGCGTCTTCGCTGAGATTCCAGCTGCAGATTAAATGAAGCTCTTGTTGTGGCGCTCGGCCGAGACGTCGTCAGGCTGGTTTGTTATCGACACGTCAGAGTTTGAGGTTCCCTCGTCTGATTTCACGGTTTGAGACGGAAAAACGTAGAAAAAAAGGAGGAAAGTGTCTTTAATTTGTCTCATTTAGGACAAAGACGAATCAGTCAGTCGAAGTAGTGAAATACTGCGTCACAGGTAAAAGTACTGCATTTAAACTTTAAGTGAAGGTAAAAAAGTATTTGCATCTAAATATTAAAGTGTGTGCAGTAAAAGTACTCACTGCAGCTCATTTCAGAGTAATATATATATAACTGTGTAAAAGTACACAGTGCTGTGTACTTCCATGTACATTCACACACATCGTCGTGTACCAGCTGATCTGCCGTCCCTCCAGCTGCTGAAGGAGGAGGAGGAGGAGGCCACCTTCAGGCCTCAGCTCCTCCACTCCACAGCGCAGCACGATTCACCGGGAGGAGGACGGGATGGAGGCGAGACGCCCGCCAGCTGTTCACGGTAACGAGACGTGATGTCTGCTGACCTTTGACCCCCAGATGTTTCTGCCCAAACCGAAGCAGACGCTAAATCTGGAGCTTAAGTTCCAACAAGACAGAACGCCGACGTGTATTCTAAAGGCCAGGCTGCACCTCCTGCACCGCGGCCTCCTGGCTCCTCCTCCCAGCGGAGGTCAGAGCTTTGTGTTGGTGTTGAAGCTCCTGGTTCTCCGGCTGAAGAGCCTCCATGGTCCCCGATGTCTGAGGGTTGTTCCTGGAAGGACGTGTCGGCTGTAATCAGATGTTAAAGAGAAAGTGGACACTGAAAATGAAATTGAAGTTCTGAACATGAAAACGTACGAAGCTCCGTCTGTTGAATCTGATGTTTGTGCGCGTTGAGGACGAGACGCTGCGTTCACTGACCTGACAGGAAGCAGCAGGAGGACGTCTCGTCTGTGCTGCTGTGAACGTCCTTCTGACAAACATCTACAAAGTGATTTTATTTTTACACAGAGCTGCAGAAATCTGCCTGTTCTTTGTGTTTTTCTCCCAGAATTCAAAGGGAGGTTTGATTCCTCCTCACAGGAAAGGAGATGTTTCCTCCTCTCCTTCCTCCCTTCAGCTCGTCTTCCTCTCAAATCATCTGCAAAGACAAATTCTAAAAACTAGCAACTTTTTTGAAAAGGTTCTTTAGTGGTTTTCGTCAAAGCAAAGAAACAGAAACGTGGAGAGAATCTTTGCTGTTTTGTCCGATTCAGCTGAACATCACGGCGCTAATTAAGAAGCTAAACAACGCCGCGGTCCTCACGTCCTCGCCTCTGTCTTAATAACTGTGCTGTCATCACGAGGAAAGCCTGAACATACGCGCCTCAAAGCGACGCCGCCTGTAAACATTTGTTTCCTCTCCGACAACAATTATTCATCAGATGCTAATTTCATCCGACGAGTTCCTCAAAGGAGCAGAAATGAAGGGAAGACGTGTCGGCTGTTTGATTCCCTGTGAGAGCGCCGAGCAGCCGTTGATCAGGAGGAAACCGCTCGAGCGTCTGGACAGCCGGCGTGTTTCAGACGACGAGCAGAGAGCCGGTGGTCCGTGTGAGGAGTTCTACCTGTTCAGCTCAGGTGAGGTTTGTCCCACGGCGGCACCGTCGCCACCAGCACCGACTGAGGCTGGTTTATAGGAGAGTGAGAAAGACTCCAAGTCAACAGCAGAAGCAGAGAGGCCTCAGCCGCCGCTGCGGCTTCGCGAAGTCTGAATATTTCAGGTCCCGTCAGCCTGCGAGCTGCAGCCGGAGGCTCGTCATATCAGCGTGTGCATCTTCCTCCAGAAGAACGCGCCGAGAGCGTCCTCTGCACAGAGCGCCTCCGCTAATCCCCTTAGCATTGTCTCCCTTTATCTTCATTATCAGTCTGTAAAATCAATCTGCGCTCACATGAAATGAGAAACGCTTCAGCTGGAGGACAACATGAAAAGGTTTCTTCCAGATGTCAGACACTGTGTCCAATGCAGGGAGAGGAAACGATTACAGAGCGTTTCTGCTTTCTGAACATTTCTCATTTCAAACATGTGCTTTTATGATTAATTCAGCGTCTCTGCGAGTCCGTCCGTCTCAGGTGTTCCCCCTCAAAACAATCACCTGGGACACATTTTGTGATGAGAGGTCAAAAGGTTAAAGTCAAGCAGAAACGCACCAAACACAGGTGCAATGAAACACAGGTGATGCATCTTATGACCGGTTTCATTCATCAAACCCCTCCGTGGACTCTCGAAGGTTCAACAGCTAATTGATCATTCTCACTAAAACGTCTCTGATCATTAATCTGTGAGCGTCCAGCATAAAAGTGTTGATAAGCTTCAGTCATCACTGAATAAAGTGGTAGCAAAGCTTTTCAAACGTTCAGGCCGCCTCGTTGGGGAGAATACCTGCAGGCAGAGTTCAGGGCACAAAAGCCAGAAATAAGGTGTTTTTCCAGAAAAGAGCTGTGTGATCAGCGTTTTGAGTGAATATTTTTGTGAAATCTGCTTAAACAGAGCTTCAGTCAGAGGTGAAGCAGAGGCGGGAAGCACTTCGTGGATCAGAGCAGGTGTTCTGTGGTTACAGGTGATGCTGGATGACTCCACCTGTCCGTGACAGGAGCGTCCTCCCAGGTGTTGCTGCAGCAGACGTGTCAGCTGCTCCCTCTGTCAAAGGCTCATTATCGGCGTGTAGTGAAGAACTTCAGGCTCTTCCTTCCTTCTTCCTTCTCTCCGTCACATGAAACCTTCAGGCTGCCGAGCGTCGACTGATGTTTTCAGCGAGTCTGTTTGCTCCTGAGCTTCTCCTCCTGACAGCGCACACGCTGAGTGTGGTTCTTCTTCAGAAGCTGCCGTTGAATCTCGGAGGCCGGAGCGTCCCTGAAGGCCTCAGACATGCCAAACTCTAATCACGCTCTGCCGAAGCATCTTTCCACTCCGCTGCGCTCTCGTGCCGGACGGCGCAGCGGGAAGCGCCGCCGTCTCCGAGGTGGAAAATCTAACACACAAACACTTTAGCAGAGCTGCTGCCTGTTTCCTCCTCAGTCCAGCTCTTCTGTTTACTCGCTCGCTTCACTGTGGAGGGACTTTGGTGAGTTTCTCTTTGAAACTTCCTGGAAACAGGATCCATTTTTCTGCTGGTTTCTCTTCATCCTGTGTTTTCCTCCTCCTCCTCCTCCTCCTCCTCCTCCTCCCCCTCTGGGCCGTCCTGGGACTGTTTATTGTCTGGGTGAATATTTCATGACCCTGGCCTCTCATCCACAGGACCACAGTTTCACACTGCTGCTCACAGACCGCATGAATAAATGAGGAGAGACAACAGCAGAGGCCGTCTGTCTGAAAGCATGTTTTCCTCAGCAGGTGAATCCATATCGCAGGCAGCTGCAGGCAGCGGCGGCGGTGGCGGCGGCGGCGGCGGCGGCGGCGGCGGCTTCAGCTCGACGATCCCAGCTGCACCTTTCTGTGTTTTCACCCAGAAACAAACAGCTGAGGGGCCGAAGGTCACGACATGTTTCCGGAAAGCTGCAGCTCCTCTTCATCTCCATGAGAGCTCTGAGCTGCATCTTTAAGAATCTGTGAATCATCTGAACGTCGTTAAACACGGCGCTGTGAGGACGAGCCTCGTCTCCGGAAACACTGCAACAACTTAAGGAAATCAACCGGAAAACATTTCCTCCATAAAATACGATCCGGCTTCAACGAATCAGTGAATGAAGAGAGAAAGACAACGATGAACGTGGCTGAGACGCGCTGGATGTGAACGACTGAGAAAATGTTTCCAAAAACGCAGACAAGCTGTCTGGACTCAGAGGGAGCGACATATGGTGACTGAGCGGACGAGACAAAGTGAGTTTCCCTGAAGAAAACCAACCGGCAGAAGGTTCAACAACAGCGATCCGACGCTTTAAAGTCACATGAAAGTGCTGAGTGTCAGATTCTGTCCCCTCAGATCAGTGATCGTTTGGATTTCCTCCTCCTGGACGTCCTGTCGGTGTCTTTTCTTCAGTTTTCTCCATCAACTGAAGACAAACACGAACAAAGCGTGACTCCAGAAAACCGACACTTGACAGCAGACGTCCGTCAAGCAAACGTCGTGAAAACAGACTCGAGGCGTCACAAACATCACGACGCGCTCGGGAACTTCAACATGAAGGGAGGAAAAAACACAGAGCTCACTTCAGGAAAGTCCGTTTACACCGACATGTTGTCACCACGCACACCAGACGCTCCTGCTCCTTTCACAGCTAAGCCAAAGCTAAGCTAAAGCTAAGCTAAAGCTAAGTCAAGAAACGTCCAATCACAGAGCTTCAAATCCTGGCACGCGCTCACTGTGGACTGAAGATTTCTCTCACCTGCAGATGAACTGAACGTTTTCCTGTTTCGCATCTTTCAGACTTTATTCGACTTTTAACTCCGATTCTTTCTTTTCTCTTCATTCTCCTTCAGACACCAATGAAAGACTCTGAATCAGCAGTGACTGTCCGCATCAATCAGCTGATCAATATCTGATCGCTTCAGCAGGTTCGATCCAGACTGGGAACAAACCAGTGCAAACCTTTCCTGTTTGAAATGAGCAGACACCAGGAGTTAGACACGTCCCGTCTGGAGATTCTCATATTTGTATTCAAGCCGTGTTTGAGACTTTAGATCAGTATCAGGTTTTGTATTGATCCTCTTCGTGAGGCCGATCCCAACTTTAACAACTCCATTACCCATAAGCCTCTGACAGTGAGCACATGACACAGTGCAACCTGCTCAGCACCAGTCATGAAGAGAGACACATAAAACAATGATGATGACGGTTTGACTGTTAAGGTAAGCCGAGCTCCTGAGCTGGTCCGGGATCAGCTCCTGAGCCGGTCTGGGATCAGCTCCTGAGCCGGTCTGGGATCAGCTCCTCAGCCGGTCTGGGATCAGCTCCTCAGCCGGTCTGGGATCAGCTCCTGAGCCGGTCCGGGATCAGCTCCTGAGCCGGTCCGGGATCAGCGCCTGAGCCGGTCCGGGATCAGCTCAGCTCCTCTTTGTTTCCTGTAAACTTTGGCGAGCTGTTCGGTGGAGCGTGTGATGAGGGCGCGGCCGTCCAGGCCAACAGGCTGCGATAAATATCCCATCCAATTACAAGATGTAATAATTTTGCTCTCAGGTCGGTAATGAGGTCTAATGCCGGCCCCGTGCGATAATTCCCCGCCGGATGCCGGCTTGATCAGACGTTGAGCTTCGTAATTAGACTGGCAGAAAATCATTATTTGGTGTTCAAATAGAAAATGAGCTTGGTGGGAAGTCAATCTGGGCCGGCTCTGTGAAGCGTAGACGGGAATTTAATGATTTAATTACAGTTGTAAGCTCCTTGGATGAGACTTCAGTCGAGCTGCTGCGGCGGTGAGGAGGAGGAGGAGGAGGAGGAGGAGGAACTAACCCAGCTCTTGACATCAGTTCAGGAGCGACACGGAGGTGTGAGAGCAGGGCGAGGAGGTGAAGTCATCAGAGGAGATTCACTCATGAACACAGAACACACAGGTAAAGGTGAAGCAGGCGTGTCCTTCTTCAGCGTCTTTAATCTCCACTCGTTCTTTTGAACGATCTTATTGGTTCGATCGGTCTTACTGGTTTTTTCTCTCGTGGAAACTCTTTGGACGGCCTCTGTTTGAGTGCTCTTTGTAAATAAAGTTGATCCTTGAATCAGCTGAGCTGAGCAGATGTTCTCACTGACCTGTGGTCGTTTCGCCACGTTTGAAGTTTCTTCGCTCTGTTTTCTGTCACCTGTCAGACTTTAATTAGCAGCATGAGACACACCTGCCCAGGTGTGACAGACCTCCCCTCCCGCACGCCCGTGGCCTGTTGCTCCTGTCGCTCTCAGAGACCATGAGGGCTCAGCATGCTGCTCAGAGGACCTCGGGCAGGTCATGTGACACAGATTACAGCCTCCTCAGCGGCGCCTGCTCTGTGGCTGTGATTCATGGAGGCGTCGCTCGCTGCTCTCAGATCAGATATTAAAGGCCTGAGGGTTGGCTGCTTCCTGCGCGTGCTGCTCTGACCTCAGCGTCGTCATCCCTCTTCTTCATTCGTCCAGACGAAGGTGAAAAGTCGCCGTCAGCGCGCTGGAACAGTCGGACGCTCGTCAGCCGGACACACTCACCTGCTCGCTCTTCTTCTGCTCACATAAAGAACGCTGCCTCCTTTCACATGGAGACGGCAGATTTGAAGCATCAATCATCCAAACAACACAAAGCAAGCAGGCATCCAGTGAAAAGCAGCAGAGTCTTTGAGCGAGTCTCGTCCCGGCCGGCCGAGCTGAGCCTGACGGAGCCCTGATCGCCTCCCACTGAGGGTCTGAGGGCCTCCGCTGTCGCCTGTCGTCCCTCGTAAACCTTTGCTGCACTTTGGAGGTCTGTGGTGCGTCTGGGACGGCCAACCGTCGCTCAGCGATGGCCGCCGTCTGTTTGCTGTAAATCTGCCCGCCTCGTGTCTTCTTCTTTGTCCAACAGGCTTCAGATTGGACGACAGCAGACCTGAACCTGAACCAGTAATGAGAGGAATAACAAACAGCAGACGAGCTTCTGAGGCAGTTTCTCGTCCTTTGTTCTGACATCAGACTCACAGCAGAAGCAGTAATACTACAGCGATACTCTGCTCTGAGCACAAGACCGCATATATTATTGGATTTTAATCACTGAGGCGTTCTCAGAGCTGACTTCCTCCCGTACGGCAGCAGCTGAGCGTCATGGCGTCCTCTTTAATCAGCGCCGCCTGCGGCTCGTTAAGAGCCTCGCTCCCGGCTCTCTGCGGGCCTGCTGGGCACCTTTACGCAAGAAAACACGGCGCTCCATGACGGCAGCAGCCGGCGTCGCTGACTGACAGCCGGCCGTCACTCAGAGACGCTGCTGGAGGACGAGGGACATCAGACAAACACCATCACGTTTTCAGATGCAGCTACTGATCGGCTAATCAATACGTTAACTGTGTTAAACCGAGTCCATCTCTGCAGCTCTGCTGAGCGTTTCAGCCTCTTTCAGTTCACTTCCTGCTGAGCAGCTTTTAGCATTTAGCATTTAGCAGCTAAAGAGCAGACGTTTCCTTCAGGGTGGAGGAGACCAAACACAGAGAGAACACTTCTTTAACGCTAGCAGAGGATGGTTTTGATGCGCTGACCTCGGGGTTATGGCGCCGCACGCCACGGCTGACCTTCATCAGGGGACGCTAACGCGGCTCCACCCTCATCATGTTGTTCTGTAGCTGCTGGATGTGGAAGTAAACAGCTGTTTGTTCTCATTTTAGCATCAACAATTGGATGATGCATCAGGTGTGTTTACAGGTGACCGAAAATCCACTGATTCGGTTCAGAGAGCAGAGCAGCAGCTCGTCGACTTGAACTGCACGACAAGCATCAGAGCTGCTTCAGGACGTCAGTGTGGAGATGAAATGTGAGTCTCTCAGAGGCTCAGACAGCGTCCCTCCATGGACACCATGTGTGGACAATGGCCACATTCCTGTGCGGCTGCGTGCAGTAACACATCACAGGCTGCTGGGACGCCGTCATTGTGGAAACCTTTGATGTGGCTTTCAGCTCATTAGGCCCCGTTTCCCATTGACTGGGCGTCATGGCGACAGCCATTTTGGCTGAACAATGACCCGCGGTGAGCTAACGGCCCTGTTTTCATTCTCCGGCTTTAAGCGGCCCTCGTCGACGCGGCGCGACACGTCCTCGTCCTCGTCCTCTTTGCAGGCTTTGTGAGACGTGACAGCTGTGGGAAAACATGGAGGTCAGAGTTCAGCGGGGCCACGCAGGAGTTCAGAGGTCATCGCATTGTTGTTCCATCGAGGAGGAGGGACGCTGGAGGGTCCACAGACATCACTCATGTGTCCCGTCCAGTCTCTTTGTGTCTCATCATGAAGTGTCCCAGTGCCCACTTGGCTTTTGAAAAGGCTCCATTCTGATGGCTTTTGTTGCTAAATAGCTCTTGATTAGCTGAGGAGGTGAAATTAATGGCCGCCGAGGGCTGTAAAGTGCTGTTTCTTGGTCGGAAATGGGCTTGTAAATGCAGAGTGATGCCGTGCGGCTATTCACACAGCGACTGCTAATGAATCTCGTCAAGGAGGTCGTGACCGAGCCGGGACTCCGTCTGTTACGGACACGACGGCTCGTCGGTA
>JBBMOE010000030.1:901402-910751 GCA_037975065.1 Chaetodon trifasciatus
TCAGGGCTATGACTACGCACTGATAAACATCAGGGCTATGACTATGTACTGATTAACATCAGGGCTATGACTATGTACTGATAAACATCAGGGCTATGACTATGCACTGATAAACATCAGGGCTATGACTATGTACTGATTAACATCAGGGCTATGACTACGCACTGTCAGGGCTATGACTACGCACTGATTAACATCTGGGTTATGACTACGTACTGATAAACATCAGGGCTATGACTACAAACTGATAAACATCAGAGCTATGACTACATGCTGATAAACATCAGGGCTATGACTACGTGCTGATAAACATCAGGGCTATGACTATGTACTGATAAACATCAGGGCTATGACTATGCGCTGATTAACATCTGGGTTATGACTACGTACTGATAAACATCAGGGCTATGACTACGTGCTGATAAACATCAGGGCTATGACTATGCGCTGATTAACATCTGGGTTATGACTACATACTGATTAACATCAGGGCTATGACTATGTACTGATAAACATCAGGGCTATGACTACGTGCCGATAAACATCAGGACTATGACTACGTGCCGATAAACATCAGGACTATGACTATGTACTGATTAACATCAGGGCTATGACTATGTACTGATAAACATCAGGGCTATGACTACGTGCCGATAAACATCAGGACTATGACTATGTACTGATAAACATCAGGACTATGACTATGTACTGATTAACATCAGGGCTATGACTATGTACTGATAAACATCAGGGCTATGACTACATACTGATTAACATCAGGACTATGACTACGTGCTGATAAACATCAGGACTATGACTATGTACTGATAAACATCAGGACTATGACTACGTGCTGATAAACATCAGGGCTATGACTATGTACTGATAAACATCAGGGCTATGACTACATACTGATTAACATCAGGACTATGACTACGTGCTGATTAACATCAGGACTATGACTACGTGCTGATTAACATCAGGACTATGACTACGTGCTGATAAACATCAGGACTATGACTACGCACTACGCACATAAACCTGGTTAACCACCATGAGCAGCTTCAAATAAGCTAAAACTAGCATAGCATATAAGCCAGAGAATAACAGGAAGTGAACCACTTCAACATAAATGAGGAGTTCACTTTAAAAACACATATCTCCAGTTTTGATTGTCCTAAACCATGTTTTCTGTGCTCTCTGGGGGATTTCAGTCAAACTGGTGTTCGTCTGTTTCTGCTGATGGACTCTGAACAAAGGCAGCTTTGATTGACAGGTCAGATGAGACAGAGACAGTGACCCAGAGGACACTGACTGAGGATATTTCTATGTGTTGGTGCCCGCCGGCCCTCCTCAGCGGCCATATGGAAACATCTTTTGTGTCTGGAGACGGTGACCCTGCAGACCATGTGTGTCGACGGTGGATCGTGCGCTCTGACTCGCAGCATATGGCCGTCTGTGCTTACGGGGGATCAAACTGAGGTGCGGGGAGCCGCCGGAGCTCCGCGGGGATCATCACGAGTCCATCATGAATCGGCCCGCTGGCTTAAGGCTCGGGTGTGCCTCGTTATCAGCAATATGAACTCCCGCCTCTCCTCTTCCTGGGGAGGAGTGGAGGCGGGAGGGTGGAGGTGTGTGTGTGTGTGTGTGTGTGTGTGGCTGCTTTGGGTTCGGACTGGACTTGTCAATCTGGCCGTTTGCGTGCTCTTTTGTGTGGCAGAGGCGATTTGCATGGCTGCCTTCTTTGCCTTTCAGAGAGTCTCTGGGGCGTAAAGAGGAAGAATCCCTCGCTGTTTGATTCTGAACGTGTGAATATCAATTCTGAATATGAATAAAATCCTCTCACATAACTACGACCAGACGCCGCCTGCAATATCAAAACACGTGTTTCTCGTCCACTTTAGTTCATGAGAGGACAAATAAGTTCCACATTAGGAGGAAAAATGTTTTGGGCTTCTGGAAAAGACGCGAGAGGTTTGTGGAAACATTTTCAACGTTAATCAAAAGATTTGATCCAGAATCGATGAACGTTTGTCTCACGCACACACATAATCTGTAATGTGTGTATTTTTCCTTCTCTTTGTTTCCCGTTTCAGTTTTCAGCCAATCAGGCGCCTGGTGAGGAACCAGACGTGAATCCTTTGAAGTGAGACCTCGTCTGTAAAGACGCTTCATGTTTATTCATGCTGTTATCAAGTGAAGCGCTCCTGAACGTTTACGTTTCTGACGTGTTTCTGTTCAGTGACGTCCAGCATGTCGTGCCTTTCATACATTTACATATATATGTTTAATATTTCTGGATGTGTTTTATAAAATCACGCGTGAGCTTTAAATGAGTGAACACCTCTGTGTGAGGACCTGCTGCTCATCGACTTTCATTCGTTCTTTAACCAAAGCTGTTTGACTTCTGATTCTCAGCAGCCAATCAGCATCATCGTTCACTCCTGACTGAGCGCGTTTATGTTTCTGTGAGCTGACATCAGTTCTGCTCTCTGTTTTGTGTAAATGTGTCTGAGCAGAAGAACGTTCAAACATTCTGTCTGTGTGTCGTAAAGCTCCGTGAGGTCATGACCTTTGTGTTCTAATTATCCAATCAACAGGTGACATGTGACCTGTCATGTGACAGGTGAGTCCATAAGGTTGTTCATGTTGTCACCTCCACTCTGAAACCCAGCAAGGTTTTATTTTTTATACTCTCTTATCTTATCTTATCTTATCTTATCTTATCTTATCTTATCTCACCTTCACCTGAGGAGGAGCGTTTGCTGTGCAGGTGCTTTTCTATGTGTTCTGTGTGTCTGCTTGTTCATGAGGAGCTCTTGCTGTGATTGGCTGGAATGTGAATTTAAGGTGGACTGACTCACGGTGAGTGTTGATCAGGGCGTGGACGACGTGCTGGTGGCCGTGGATGGAGGCGAGGTGGAGGGCTGTGTAACCCTGTGGACAGACACACAGCACGAGGACGGTGATGAGGACGATGATGATGATGATGAAGATCATCTCCTGCAGACAAACTGTGATAATCACAACTACTTTGGAGCCAATCAGGGTTCAGTCTGAAACTTAGAGTCTGATGTTAACACTATTTATTTTTCAGGCAACAATAATCAATAAACAGTAAAGATCAATTCATTCAAGTATTCAGATCCTTTACTAGTAAGTACTAAGTACTAATACCACACTGAGAAAGTACTCTATCGAGTTTGTGTTACCAGTTAAACGTACTGAAAGTGGAACGTGATTGTGGATTCATATTCCTGCTGCATTCATGCGTTTTCAGCTTTTCAAAGAGTTTATTGAGCTGAAGAAGAGGAGAACGAAGGAACTCTTCATCCTTCAGCTCAGCACAAACATTCAGCATCAGCACAGCTGGAGATACGAGCTTTTCACTGGACAGGAAGGAGATGAAGAGTAACTGAAGCTGTCAGATGAATGTAATGGAGTAAAAGTATTAAGCTGCATGAAGGGAAAAGACTGAAGTACCTCGATGTTGTACTTTTCGTGCAGTACTTGTGGGAGTAAATGTACTTGGTTACAGTTTGGATTTTGAGTCGTTTCCATCTGAAAGTGTCTCTTTGAATCAGAACTTTGTGGAAAGAGGAGAGACGAGGAGCAGCAGCCGTCAGCTTCAGTCTCTCTGAGATCTTCTCTCTGTGGCGTCCTGGTTGTCTGGACGGATCCGTCTCAGCGTCCATCAACCGTCTTCTCTCATTTCACCACCACAGACTCGTCGTCGACGCCGTCGACGTGGAGATCCGGACGCCGTCGTTTGTACACATTAACTCCCGTTAAGTCCCAGCGGAGCGGGCGCCCGTCATCCTGAGCTGCTGTCAGCTCGCGGCCTGTCAGTCCAGCCTTTAAGAGACAGCGAAGACAGCGGGCGGTTTGAAGACGCCGCTGATGAAGAGAAGGGGTCTGCAGTAAACCCTCGTCACCATCTTGACTCTAAATGGGCCCTGGAGGCCGTTTGATGTGCAGAACAAAGACGCTATCAAACGCCACGCTGTCACACTTCCTGCGTCCTGTCAGCGTCCTCACCTGCACACTGAGACACGCGTCACGTCTCATGTGTCCATATGATGAGAGACGTACAGAAATGTGTCTGTGCAGACGGCGACGTGATCAGAGGAGTCTTCCTCAGTGCTTCCTGTCACTGATGCACTGTGCTGTTGGACAAATAGCAGCTAAACGCTTCAGACTAAACGCTGACAGACGCTCCTGATGTGAAAAGCAGGACTTCCCTGCGCAGGTGGCATGAAGACGTCTCTGCGGTCGTAAACAGTATTTGACATTTTCCTGAAAGGTTGAGCCGCTTTTATGTGTTCAAATACACTTTGAGCTTCATATCAGAGTAAAGGCCATTTCAGCAGGAGGTCCAGGGAGCGCTGGAGGATCAAGGTGAGGCATCGGTCCTGATCCAAGACGCTACAGCGGTCAATGGAGCACAGACGCATCGCGTCCAGCACAGACACGAATCAGAGGACGTGACCCTGCAGACGACTCGTTCTCTGCAGGAAAGGTGAGAAATCTTCTCCAGCGCAGAGGTCAGGTCGGGGGTGGAGAACACACAGGAAGAAGAATCCGAACCACTTTTCAGGACGTTCATCCGTCAGCTGGAGAGACGCTGTGAGAGGACCACGTTCAGCATCTTTACAGCGTCGACGAGGTTTGACTCACTCACATACTGTCGTTTTTGTCGGCCTGTTTTAGTTTTAGTCTTAGTCTAGTCTTTGTGTCAAGCTGTCTTTTTTATTAGTTTTAGTCACGTTCATACTCTTTTTAGTCAAGTTTCAGTCGACTAAAAGTCTGAGCACTTCAGTCTTATTTTAGTCAGAATTATCTCTGACTGTTTCAGTCTAGTTTCAGTTTTAGTTCTTTTTAGTGATGCAGTTCTATTTAACCCAGTCAGTACAGTATAAGTACCTCGTAGTACAGACCAAACCAAAATGTTCTTTTAGCCATTTCACAGTTCAAACAAGGTTGTCTTATTGTTATATTATTGTCACCTTATAGACTCAGAATACGTCCATTCAGACACGAAGACGCTCTGATTTGAATTGACAACATATTTATTTTACCAAGCAGAGCCGGCTGGCCGGCCGTCGGTCCGTCCTCTGTGTCAGCTGTCTGTCGCTAACGCTAACCGACCGCAGCTGCAGCTTCTAAAGAACGCCGCGAGTGGGCATTGAGGAAGTGACGTCGCTGCGACTGCGCAGTGCGACCTGATGCAGCCCTGAAGAGACACAGGTAACAGAAATACTGCCAAATAATAAGAACAACGAGACTAAACGAGAGGAAATAACGTTAGAACATTTGGTCTTGTTTTTGTCACGTGACAAAGGTTCGTTCACGGCGATATTTAGTCATAATTTTCGTTGACAAAAGCAACACTACACTCAACAACAACTGACAGCTGAAACACACCGTAACAACCCGCCACAGACGACTTCCTGTCAAATGAAGTTTGCACCAGCGTTTCACACGAGCTCGCTCGGTTGGACTCGCAGTGATGGTGGTTTGCTCCCAGGCTTCAGGTCCTCATCAGTCCTCCACTCTGGACCTTTAGCTGAAAGACTGAGGACGTGAGGAAGAACCTCGTCTGTTCTGAAACTGAGCAGACGAGCGTTGGAAGCGTCTGTCAGTCCGACGTGCGTCACTTTCACCGTCTGAGCATCATCACTTCACATCTGGAGTCAAACCCGCTGATGCAGATGTGCATTTAGAGGAAGGCGGATTTGAAGAGGCAGAGCCGCTGCACGGCCGCGCAGAGTCCTTAAGTTTCACCTTGAAAGTCCTTGAATGTCCCACCTGCACACTGTTTCAAGGCTCCGCCTGCTGCACTCAGGTGGGTCAGGACGAAGCCTCTGCGTTTGAAACCACGTCCTGAGGTGATGCTGAAGTGAAGTGAACTGGCCTTCGTCGAGGAGAGAAATGGGATTTGTCTCCTCGCTGGAAGACGTTTTCCTCTGATTCTCTCTAAAACCTCCGTCTCTTCTGCTCGACTGCCGTTTAACCACATTTGTGTCTCGCATGCTGCTGTGTGCGTTTTAAAGGTGCGTGAAAGTCGACTTACCCCCTTCAGAGAGCGGCGTGTTGAGAGCGGGTCAGCCGCACCAGAGAGGTCAAAGAAAACAGAGTGAAGCGCAGAAGATCAAAGACACAGGCAGCAAACTCATTTCACACCACCGCCGGAGGTCATTTCACTCAAGTAAATATTGGTCAGAGCTCTATTTACTTAAAAAGCGTGACATCTAAAGGGGGTTTGGTACGACGGCTCGTCTTTGTGCAGATATGTGGAGCTAAAACGATCAGAAACTCACTTACGTGCTGGTGTGGATGCAGGAGGGTGAAAAGAGGATGAAAAAGAGAGAAAACAGACATTTAGTCCATGTGCTCAACATGTGGAAACCATGAGATTTAAAAACATATGCTGAGAAAATATTCTAACTATTTGCTCCTCAAACGCAGTGAAAGCAGATCTGCTCATGAGCTCAAAGCGGAAACAACAACACGTTCCTTCACGACATTTAACGTCGGAGAGAGTTTATCCAGAGACAAACGACACGCACAAACTCAGCCAAAGACTTCAAATGAACTGGACAGCAGCAACGACACGCACTGTCCAGCTGCATCATGGGAAATGTAGCATCAAACGTTTGGAGTAACGTCACTACTCCTCCACACCGGACCTTTAAATCTGTCTGCTTCAAATCAGCAAACTTTATTTAAATAAGACATGAGGTCGCTGCAGTGCCCCTTTAATAAACACAAATGATCCTGACAACAACAACAATAATAATAATAATAATAATAATAATAATAATAATAATAATAAGACGAGGAAAACGGTGCCTGTGTCGCTTCGTTTGGCTGAAGGAGAAAGTTTGTGAAGGAAAACCCAGTTTACTGTGCAGCAGATTAGACTGGTCCACAGCAGAGAAACAGGTTTCATAATGTTGGTCAGCTGCTGTTTGACTGAAGTCTTTCTGCTGTTTGTTGTAAAGCTGCTAAATAACATTTAACATTTGGAAGAAAAAAAGGGAAAAAAACGTGTTCATATTTTAAAAGTCAGAGTCAAAAAAGAGACTGCGGTCTTTTACTGGCGCCTGTGGAGACTTTCTAACAGCAGTCAGGGTGTCGGCTGATGTTTCCAGAGGTCTCAGAATAATGCTGGACACACTAAAGAAGACTTTTCTTCTGTGTTTCAATCCTGAAAAAGTAACTGCAGGTGAGTCTTTAAAGCTCTGCAGGCCTGCGATGGAGAGAAACCCGCCGACTCGGGAAAATCCATTAGAAAACCATTGACCCCCCCAGCGAATCCAAACCAATCACTGAAACCTGAGCTGCTTCACTCCTCTTAATGCCGTTCTATGGATTATTGATTTTTGATTTGCTGGCTGCTCGAGCTGAGGGTCTTTTTATCAGAGCCATTACCTCCTTAACGATTAGAGACAAAAAGTTAATTATGTAATTATGGAGCCAATAAGTGACTTGTCTGCTTTGCTTTGCTCTGCTGGGGCTTAAACATTATCTCCTGTGTGCACATGACGAGCAGCGAGGCAGCCGGGCAGCAGAGGAGATTAACACTTAGAGAGGCAGATGCTAAATTGAATTCTCCAGGCTCACGGCTGTCTGGGAAGCCATTAAGTAATCACAACATTGCCCCTTTCGAATCAATCCAATGCACACTGTGTGTGTGTGCGTGTGTGTGTGTGTGTGTGTGTGTGTGTGTGTGTGCGTGCGCGCGCGCGTGTGTGTGTGTGTGTGTGTGTGCGCGCGCGTGTGTGTGTGTGTGTCAAAAAGCACATTTTCACTCCGTTTTTATTGACTGTGAAAGCAAAAAGAGAAAGAAACAAAACGCCTGAACGGATCTCTAAAACGACTAAAAAGCGTCGGAGCTTCAACATTAAAGCAGCAGAATTAAATTCGGGCGTCACGGAAATTCACCTGTGCGTCTTCGTCTCTGTGGACGAGTGGCGAGGCTACCTGGCGAGCTGACACGCTAGCACAGTATTTTCCTCTCTCATGTTCTGTTGACCTGACATTTGTTCATCATTAAAGAGGGAAACGAAGCCAGCGAGTGTGCTAACAGTTAGATTATGAACTCATTAGCTCCTTAGCTTAGCTCGGTCACTAACGGGACAATAAGTGTCCACAGTCCATTAAAAGCTGTATTAGCATGATGTCCTCCTGTCTCTCCTGTCTGTTTAAAGGTGTGGTTTGCTATTTGTAATTGGTGCAAACTCGCAGGTAAATGTTCACCAAACTTGCTTAACCTCCACGAGCAAATCCACAAATTGTCACAAAATTTCACCATTTAGATACTCAGGCTACAGCCATGCTAACAGCTCTGTGAGGCTGCAGCTAAACGCTAACATCGACATGCTAACACACTCACATCCTAATGACTAGCATGTTTAATATTTGCAATGTTCACAATCTTAGTTTAGCAAGTTAGCATGCTAACATTAGCTAGTTAGCGGTAAACAGTAGTCCAGCTGAGGCTGATGGGAATGTCATTAGCTCTGCAGGCACACAAACACATTCAAGTGTTGACCTGATGATGGCGCTAGATCAACAGTCCGAGGATCAACAGAGTAATTAGCGTTCATCAACGTGAATGTCTGAGCCGCGTTTCATCACAACCATCCAGCAGACATTGAGACGTTTCAGTTTGAGTGGAGGACCAACAGACGGCCGGACAGACGGACATAACCTCCCTGACGCTCTGCGCTGAAGCGGCTCCAGCAGCAGGACTCTGGAGGACTCTCAGGACCTGAACCGCTCTGTGCCGCTGTCTGCCGTGCGCCCGCCGCTGCCGGCCGGCCGAGGTTAACGCTGCGGACCCGAGAGGCTGAACGAGTGATTGGAGGGGAAAGGCCTCACGGGGCGTCGACTGTACACAACCGCAGGGTTAAACGAGAGCAGCAATAATTGGATAATCAAACAACCCTGACAGGCTTCTCAGGGTGTGTGTGTGTGTGAGTGTGTGCGTGTGTGTGTGTGTGTTAGTACGAGCAGGACCCTCCTCATCCTCTGTGGATCAAACACACTGTGATATTATTGTCATGGGGGTAAATATTTTGTTGAAGGCAGGCTGGATGTTATTGTGTTTGTTTATGCAGCGAAGGTCCAGCTGAAGTTATTAAAGTGCATGACAGCTGCTGATTCTGTCACACACACACACACACACACACACACACACACACACACACACACACACACACAGCTCACCGATCTGGCGTTGACGTCGGCTCCGGAGCGAAGCATCATGTCCACCGCCTCCTGACGGCCCTGCTTGGCTGCCCAGTGAAGAGCCGTCTGAAAACAGGCACGCACGCACACACAC
>JBBMOE010000030.1:915701-930701 GCA_037975065.1 Chaetodon trifasciatus
TCTCTGTGGTTGTTTTCGGTGTCTTTGTTGTTGTTTTCTGTCTCTCTGTGGTTGTTTTCGGTGTCTTTGTTGTTGTTTTCTGTCTCTCTGTGGTTGTGTTGTGTGTCTTTGTAGTCATTTTGTGTGTCTGTCTGGTCAACAGATTGTCTTTGTGAAAAGAAATATTAGCCATCACTTCAAACAGAGACTCTACCAGGCACACGCTCAGGGGCCCAGGGGCCCCTTCACCCCCTCGGCCCCTGAGCGTGTGCCTGGTAGACCCCTTCAGTAATCCATCCATGCTCCTAATATTAACCTGGCGGCAGACGCCTGGCGAAGGGAAACAGGAGGGCGATGAGAGTCAGCGTGGAGGTTTTGTATGTAGGACAGCGTTTAGCGTCCGTCAGACGTCCGGCTGCACGGAGCTGTCAGACCGTCTGAAGGGACGACCACACGCCTCGCAAAGCAACGCCGCCTTTCTGCTGGCTGTGTACGCAAACATGCCAGAAAATGAGACGTCCCCGTGAGTCCATTTACATGAACTGCATTCTGCATTAAGCCCCCCCGACGCAAAGAGCCAGCAGACGTCTGAAAACCCGACCCTTTCAAACCGTTGACAGCGAGACGGAGGTGAGGGAGCTGCTCTGAGTCGTTTAGATGATCAGTGTTAACGAGGCCGAGAGGAAAAGACAACTTACCCCCTTCATGGACGCCACGAGGTCATCAGAGGGAGGCGGGACAGACGCACAAACACAGAGAAGAAGAATGAATTTCATCACCTCAGCGGTGAAACTCGTGAGCGAACGACACGAAAGCTGAGTGAGACCAAAGCCGACAGTGTTACTGTGCACACACCAACACACCTTCACCTGTGATGACAGGTGTCTTCACCTCTAATCACATGATCAGGTCAGCGCTGATTAAAAATGAGGAAGCACTCCCAATGAATTCCACGAAAAAACCAATCAAATCTATCGATCAAAAACATGTTCGTCTGAACAGAGACAAGAGGACAACAGACAGGAGACACAATGATCCAAAGAGACCAGAGACAAGAGGACAACAGACAGGGGACACAATGATCTACAGAGACCAGAGACAAGAGGACAACAGACAGGAGACACAATGATCTACAGAGACCAGAGACAAGAGGACAACAGACACAGGGGACACAATGATCTACAGAGACCAGAGACAAGAGGACAACAGACACAGGGGACACTTTACTGCACTCAGTGCTTTTACTTTAGTACTTGAAGTACATTTTAGTGATTATACTCTGAGTACTTCCTCCAGGGCTGCTGTAAAGTGTGTTTATGTGACTCGTCTTCCTCATCTTCCTCATCTTCACCTGCTGTCTGGCTCTCAGCAGCTTCTTATCCAACCTAACAGGATCATTACCTCCCACCGCCCAGCTCACTCTTTCCTTTCGATGATAAGATTACCGACTCGTTTACGCTCTTTGAACGTCTCGTGTCCTGCAGCCAATTGTTTTGGTTCAGGTCTCTTCAGCTCGTTGACTCCGTCCATCGAGTCTCCCCGAGCGCCGGCCCGCTGAGCCGACTTAACACACAAGTGTTGGCTGACAAGACGAAGAACGGTGAGACTCGTCTTCACACACTGTTTGTGCTGTCACACAGCAGGAGCTAATGATCAAGAACATTCAACCAATAAAAGACCAGAAAGATGCGGATTGGCTCAGAGGACGCTCTGACAGTCTGATGAGACCTGTCATTATTCTCTTATTTTATTATTATCATTATTATTATTATTATTTTGGCCTTCGTGACGTTCAAAGTTCAGACTGTTATTACTCTGAAACCACGCAGTGAAATTCAGCCGAAGCCTCAAATATTCAGAAACAAGCGTTCAGATATTTGAAAGAGAAAGAAACAAAGATGAAAACAACAAACTGAAATGACATTTAAGAATCAGGTTGAACTTACAGTGACGAAATCCTGACGAGGGCAGAGGAAGAAGAGGAAGAAGAAGAGGAAGAGGAAGAAGAAGAGGAAGAGGAAGAAGAAGAGGAAGAAGAGAAACGTGAGCAAAGAGGAAGAAGCTTCATGCCTTCAGTTTTCAGTCCCTCTCCGTCATCAGTTCTGAAGTTAACGTTTTGGTGGATCAGCTTGATTTGATCTTTTTTCTTATCGATCAGCAGATTGATCTTCTGTGATTAAACGCTGACCTTCTTCAGCACCAGGCTGGAGTCCTGAGACAGCAGCTGACGCTGAGCGGTCATGTCCCCCAGAGCGGAGCTCCTCAGCCAGTCCTTCTCCAGAGGATCCAGCTGCACCCTGTGGAACAGAGACTGGGGGGGGGGGGCAGGGTCAGGACATGGACCAGTTTGTCTTTAATCACAGAGATTTAAACAGCAGGAAACAGATCTTGGTTGGTCTGAACTTGGACTGAAGGCTGTGGAGGCTTTGAGCAGAGCCTCGGTGGACGTTTCAGCTGGACTATGTTCAGTTTGTCCACGTCTGTCCAGCAGCTGCCTTCACCTGAGACGTGTGACCTGTGTGTTCAGCCCTTATCTTCAAACTGAAGCTGCTTTGCACATAAATCACTAAATTCAAACACACGAATCAGCAGCAGAGGAGTGAATTACTGGACGAGGTCACGTGACTCTGTCAGCACGTGGACTTTTCCTTTCACATTCTCTCTCATGTTTTGGTGTTTTCCAACACAAACCGGCGTCCTCGTTGTCCTCTAGACGTGGTGGGGGCTGCCGTGCTGCAGGGCGGGGGTCCTGATGCCATTAGTGGTGTTTATTGGCCAGCAGGGTGCTGCGAAGCACCACCCAGGCCTTTAATCAGAGGCCTGCCGGGCCGTCCTCACTGTTTACCTGATACCTCCACGTTAATTACACGGTGTGGACCGGTCACAGAGGGAGGCTGTCCTTCAGCCTGACAACACACACAGAGCTGAGAGAGGCAGGGACGGCGTGGACGGACACGGCGGCACGGCGTCCTCACACAGACGTGAAAACCACAGGACGAACACACGTTAGCTAAAGGCTAACGGAGAGGAGCACTTCAGTTTCCAGGTAAAAACCAGCAAACGCACGTTAGAGTCCCTCATTTGACTGACAGACTGAGATGTTTTATGTCTCGTTTTATTCTTGTTTCACATATTTTCCTAAAAGGACGTCAACAGTGAAACAGTCAGACAGTAAAAGTCTTTGTAGTGAAGACACAAAAGCATCATTTCACCGTTTACCAGATTATAATGTTCATCTATATAATGTTTTATGACATTTTATTATTATTATTGTTGTGTATTAATACACACAGACACAGGTATCAATACTCATACTGATCAGTATTGTGTTTGTTATGCTGACTTCACTGTGAATGGTTTTTATTTGTATTCTTGTTTCTATTATTATTATTATTATTATTATTATTATTTTTCATTTCTTCCATTTCTCTGTGTTTGTTTCTGACTCCTGAGGATCAATAAAGGATCATCTGATCCATCACAGCATTATGAACAGATCACACACAGAACCTGCTCATAAACACAAAATTAAGATCAATTTCTGGGTTTTGGACCTAAATGTGGAGAAAAATGATCGGCAGATTAATCAATAATCAGAAGGAATCGCTCGTTAAGTTTGTCTTTAAAATCTGCTCCAGTTCAAACCAGATATCTCTGCTGGTTCCAGTCAGAGTAGTGGGAGGCTGTCACAGCCAATCAGCAGCCAGTGCTGCGTCCTGTCAGCGAGGAGGACGGCGTGACTCTGGGATATCGCCACGGGAACGTTGACAGGGAGAGGACCTGTTTCAACACAGTGTGTGAGGATGTTGACTGACACTGCACACACACACACACACACGCGCGCGCACGCGCACACACACACACACACGCACACACACACACACACTTGGAGTTTGTGGTTTTCAGGTTTTCTTTTCTCGAGATCTTACCATGACAGAGGAAGCAGCAACGCTCCTGTTATCATCGTCTTCACTCTGCAAAACAACAACAACAACAACAACATCAACAACAACAACATCAACAACAACATCATCAACAACAACAACATCAACAACAACAACAACAACAACATCAACATCAACATCAACAACAACAACAACAACAACATCATCAACAATAACAACAACAACAACATCAACAACAACAACATCAACAACAACATCAACAACATCAACATCAACAACAACAACAACATCATCAACAACAACAACAACAACATCAACATCAACAACAACATCAACAACAACAACATCAACAACAACATCACCACGTGTGTCTCAGTTCACTCTGCTGATAAAACTCCTCGTTCTCTCTGTACATCACAACATTTCAGCATCACGTTTCTGCTGTTTGTGTTGTAAAAAGTATGAAATCTAAAATATTCACATTTAAATTAAAACACAGGTCTTAACTCGGGGTGGGAAATGTCCGACTTCTGGGCCTTATTCAGCCCACGAGGCGTCACCATCACTTCACTCAAAACATTAAAAGCTTTTCTTGAAATATTCTGAGTTTATTCTCCAAATCTCCAGTCAGCGCTGTTCCTAATAATCAGGCCAGTTCAGCGGCTGCTCCTGAAACCGAAAATCAACTTGTCAAATGAAATGAGACGAGCGGGAAAGACGTCTCCTCCTGTGTGCTTTCAGTCTTTCAGTGTGTGCACAGAGGACTGGAGACATGCGTCCATAATTACCTTTAGATAATTTAGCAAAGAGCCGCTCTTGTTGTGTAATTGTTTGCAGAGCGAGTCGTTGTTTAAGATTCTGCAGACTGAGAGCGAACCTCCCTGAAGGAGTGCTAAAGGATAAAATCTAACGAATCCATTAAATCCCTAAAAAGACTGTTACAAGTCTCAAAGGCTCAGTAAAACACACTTCAGAGGACGAGGCCGCTTTCATCTCGCAGGCCGACATCTTTATTTACCGTCTATTGTCAGCGTGCAGACGGCAGAGGTCCTCTCAGCTGCTTAATGAGCACCGCTCCGTCTTCTCATCCGTTCTTTCATTTCTGCTCACCAAACATGAATAAATCTGTTTCATGTTTCCTTTTCCAGCCATTGTCTCACTGATCCGTCCTTTCAAGCTCGTCCTGTGATTCCTGTCCTCAGCAGAAAACTGCACTGCAGCAATGTGGACATCTGAGTCTCAGTGAGGACCAAAGAGACCTGAACCAAAGAGACCTGAACCAAAGAGACGAAAGAGACCTGAACCAAAGAGACCTGAACCAAAGAGACCAAAGAGACCTGAACCAATGAGACCTGAACCAGAAGAGATCAAAGAGACCTGAACCAATGAGACCTGAACCAGAAGAGATCAAAGAGACCTGAACCAATGAGACCTGAACCAAAGAGACCTGAACCAAAGAGACCAAAGAGACCTGAACCAAAGAGACCTGAACCAAAGAGACCAAAGAGACCTGAACCAATGAGACCTGAACCAAAGAGACCAAAGAGACATGAACAAATGAGACCTGAACCAGAAGAGACCTGAACCAATGAGACCTGAACCAAAGAGACGAAAGAGACCTGAACCAGAAGAGACCTGAACCAATGAGACCTGAACCAAAGAGACGAAAGAGACCTTAACCAATGAGACCTGAACCAGAAGAGACCTGAACCAATGAGACCTGAACAAGAAGAGACCTGAACCAAAGAGACCAAAGAGACCTGAACAAATGAGACCTGAACCAGAAGAGACCTGAACCAATGAGACCTGAACCAAAGAGACAAAAGAGACCTGAACCAGAAGAGACCTGAACCAATGAGACCTGAACCAAAGAGACCAAAGAGACTGGACCTCTGTACTCTGCACCATTCACCTTTCCCTCAACCCTGAACCGTCACCCAGTCCCTGCTGCAGGGACAGACTTCATGTGGTCCAGGTGATGAGGGCCTGGTCTCTTCTGGACCTGACACTGAGAACTGAGACCAAACGGGTCGACGCTGGTCTGAACAGAGCAGAAAATACTGATGAGGGAAAACACAAATCTCAAATATCTGATGGTGAAGCTCGTCTTTGAACGCACCGCACACATACAGACACCCAGCAAAGCGTCTTCAGGGTTCAGGTTCAGGGTTCAGGCTCAGGGTTCAGGGTTCAGGCTCGGGGTTCAGGGTTCAGGCTCAGGGTTCAGGGTTCAGGCTCAGGGTTCAGGCTCAGGGCTCAGGTTCAGGGCTCAGGGTTCAGGGTTCAGGGCTCAGGGTTCAGGCTCAGGGTTCAGGGTTCAGGGTTCAGGCTCAGGGTTCAGGGCTCAGGGTTCAGGGTTCAGGGCTCATGGTTCAGGGTTCAGGGTTCAGGCTCAGGCTCAGGGTTCAGGGCTCAGGGTTCAGGGTTCAGGGCTCATGGTTCGGGGCTCAGGCTCAGGGCTCAGGGTTCGGGGTTCAAGCTCAGGGCTCAGTGCTCAGGCTCAGGGCTCAGGGCTCAGGGTTCAGGGTTCAGGGTTCAGGGTTCAGGGCTCAGGGTTCAGGGCTCAGGGTTCGGGGTTCAGGCTCAGGGTTCGGGGTTCAGGCTCAGGGTTCGGGGTTCAGGGCTCAGTGCTCAGGCTCAGGGCTCAGGGCTCAGGGTTCAGGGTTCAGGGTTCAGGGCTCAGGGTTCAGGCTCAGGGTTCGGGGCTCAGGCTCAGGGTTCGGGGTTCAGGGCTCAGGCTCAGGGCTCAGTGCTCAGGCTCAGGGCTCAGTGCTCAGGCTCAGGCTCAGGCTCAGGGCTCAGGGTTCAGGGTTCAGGCTCAGGCTCAGGGCTCAGGGCTCAGGGCTCAGGGTTCAGGGTTCAGGCTCAGGGTTCAGGGTTCAGGGCTCAGTGCTCAGGCTCAGGGCTCAGGGCTCAGGGTTCAGGGTTCAGGCTCAGGGTTCAGGGTTCAGGCTCAGGCTCAGGGCTCAGGGTTCAGGCAAAGAACAGACTGAAAGCAGCTCTGATGTTGAACTTCCACTCTGAGGTTTTCAGCACATCAGCTGGAGTCCTCGTGCAAACAGTCCGTCACAATCTGGAAGTAAGCACGCGGCTCAGCGGTGAGTCGTCCTGCTGTTTGAGTCCTGCTGAGACACACCTGACACACGGTCTGTGAGCGAGGACAGCGAGGACTCCAACACGACGGCGTCAAACGCTGTGACCAGCAACACACACACGAGACACAACAACGTGAGGCCGTCCTCAAACACTGTGCCTCAAACTTCCCGACACACACACGCCGTCCTCTGAGGCGCACCAGGTGAAAACAAACACTAAGAATCATGGGTAATAGCGGCAGAAGCCCGCGTGACGCAGGCCCGCTTCGTGCCTCCTCCCAGCACAGCAGGACGACGGCGTGTGAGAAAGTCCTGGTGTTATGATGGACGTCTACTGACTGTGTGAAGCTCACGGACGAGTGAGGAGGCAACATGAATCCCAGGAGAGGAGGAGGAGGAGGAGGAGGAGGAGGCTGCTCTTCATCTGCCTCATTAGTAATCTAACAACACAAACACTCACTGAGGTGTTTCACTAAACGATGGCGGCTCATTGCGGAGGTGAATTAAAGGTAAGAAACAGAGACGTAAACTGACGCGTTGTCGTGTGTTTGGATGTTTGAAGTGATGCTAACAGATCAGCACACGCTCACTTCACTCCACACGGTTTCATTAATGCAGAAAACGCAGTGAATAAGAAAGGTTTTAGTTGTTGTTCTGTTATAAATCTTATTCGTTAACGTCACAGCTCAAATGTTCTGTGATTCACGTCAAGTCAGAAGAACTGAACAAAACTGTGAGACGAGTCGTTTCCTGTCGTTTATTTCCAGAACAGTGAGAGCTGAAACCAGCCAGCATGCTAACAAGCTAACATGCTGACGCTTACCATGTTCACCGTCTTAGTTTAGCATGTTAGCATGCTAACATCAGCTAACTACACAAAGCACAGCTGAGGCTGATGGGAGTTCTGCAGGTGTTTGGTAACAAATCAATGTGTTGGTGAAACGCCAAACTGAACCACAGAAGAAGAAAAGACTTTTGTCTGAAACGTGTGTCCATGACGCAGGAAGCAGGAAAACACTCAGCGAGGAGCATCTTCATCATCTACCAGGCTGAAGCTGAGGAGGAGGAGGAGGGCAGTGAGGAAGACTGTTTCACCTGATGAAAGTCTGAGGACTGAAACATTGTCAACGGTCAGGTGAGAATGCTCTCTCCTCTCATTGGTCAGATGAGTCTGAGGCTGGAGTGAGGAAGTAAACACAGGGTGAAGGTCCTGAAGAAGCCCAGATGTCCAGAAGGGGACCTCCCAGTTGCACCTGTCCAGGTCGGACCTCTACCACCGGCCGGCTAGCTGCTAGCAGCGTTATTTTGCTCATCGACGTCCCAGCATGCAAAGCGGCTACAGCGGCTTCAGGTCAAATCTGCAGAGTTCACCTTGCAGTTGCGTCACATCGAGGTCGGATCACGTTCCAAAACGGCAGGATTGTTTGGACCGGCCTGAGACCACTTCCTGAAGCGGTCAGGGTCCAGGCAGGACTGCAGGGTTCAGATCCGAAGAGTCCAACAAACCACCGCGGACAGGTCACCACGTGGTCGTCCTCTCAGGAGAAGCTGGACCCCCTCCTCCTCCGCACCCTCAGCCCTCCGTCCTGTGGCCTCTCTCAGCTCCTCAAGGAGCAGATAATAAAATCAGCTCCTTCTGTGTGGAGGAGACGTGAATGGGCTCCTGTTTCTCCCCCAGCTCCCCGGAACAAAGTGGCCCTCCGTTAGCATAACAAAGCCTTTCCCAGCCACATCCACTCCTCCATCCATTCATCCTGTCAAAACACGGCTGCTCGGCGTCCCTCCTGCTCCTCCTCCTCCTCCTCCTCCTCCTCCACAGATCCTCTGACAGAGGCGGGAGGAAAGCCTCCCACCTCTCATCACCGTTTAGGAGCAGCCCGTCTGCAGCCGCCCGCCCTCCTAATTGGTGGCGTTTACGAGTCGCTCCGTCAACGAGGCAGCAGGTGGGGGGGTGGGGGGGTTTAAAGGGCCGGACAGAGGAGGGGGAGACGCACCATCAACAACAGAAGAAGAAGAAGAGGGAAAAGCAGCTCAAAAGTGTCCTGTTGTTGTTGTTGTTGTTGTTGTTGTTGTTGTTGTTTTGGTCTCTTTGTGATAATCGAGGAGGGGAGATGAAGAGAAAATGAGAATCCGTCTAATTGTTCATCGTTTCCTGTGGGATCAACGAGAAAAAGGTTTTCATTGGACGAAACAATCAGTTTGTTTCATCAGCAGCCTCTGAAGACTCTTGATCGTTCAATCAGTGTCATCGTTCTCTTCTGATCAGGATCATTAGCAGCACCGAGGAGAAAAAAGACGTTTCTGAAGACGAAACGTGTCGATGGCGGAGGTTAATTCATTCAGAGAAGAAGAGATTTAAACGACTGATGAAGGACGGCGTGGAATCAGGTGGAAGCCTCGCGGTGGATCCGTTGTGTTTCTGAAGTCTGAATACGATCAGACCTTCAGCCCAGCGTGACCTTTGACCTGATGAAGCCGATGACGAGGATGAGTCTGACTGACTGACACGCCTGCATCACGCCGCTGAGGCACTTCCTGTCCACGCAGCGCTGCAAATTAAACGTCCCCGACAGTCCAGCGAGACACACGGAGACGTCTTAAAGAGTGCGATGGAGTCCGCTTCACCGACGCGTGACTCAGCTTCATTACTGAAACGACCCCGCAGTGACGAGGGCAGCGCTCGTTATGATGTGATGTCACACACTGAACGCCACCTGTTCCTCTGTTCAACTGAGCTTTTACTGTGAACCACAAACAGGAAGTCACGTACAAACGACTTCCTGTTTATTTAAGGTGACAGAGCGCCGATGCAGGTAACATGCAGATTATTGAGAAATCATTACAATCTGTTGATGTGAAGATCAATCAGTTTGATTTTCATAATGAGGACTGAGGTGACGTCTGATGTTTGTTTGTTTGTTTGTTTGTTTGTTTTACATAAAAACTTTAAATCCCTCAACTAAACCAGCACAGTCAGAGAGAGAAACTCTGCTCTGAGTTATAAGATAAATTTCAAATCAATCAATACAAATGAAATGAATCAGTACAAATGAAATCAATCAGTACAAATGAAACCAATCAGTACAAATGAAATCAATCAGTACAAATGAAATCAATTAATACAACTTCTTCCTTCGTTTTATTTCTGTGTGAGTCAGTGAAGGGAAAATTAATTCTTCTTTGCTGATGTTTGATGAGTTCTTGATTCATTTCATCGTTTCTCGTGCTTTTATTTTGACGTGTTTGAATCTGTTTCATTGGTTTTATTTTTACACTTCCTCTGTATTCCTTCGTCTCAGACTCTTGTCCTTCCTTCTGTCTTGTGTGAAGCTCTTTGATTGATCCGGTGAAACAAATAAAGTTTGATTTGAACTCTGAGTCTTGAACGCAGCCTTCTGTTGATGTAAGTAATGAGAAATCTGACACTCATTAACATTTTAATTGAGATTTTCCGACGATCCCGTTCGGCTCGGACGTCTAATGAGGACGGTAACGGCTCGGTCTGCGGCGCGGAGAAAGCACTTATCTCACCCCGGGAACCCGCCTCATGTAATCCAGCCTCTCATTCACCGCCGCCGCCGCCTGATTGTTTGACGAATGAAAAGCCATTTGGGAGCGAGTGGCATCGTGAAAGGAGCCGCCCGCTCCGCGGCGTGGCCCTCGGTGTCGAAGCCTCGCGGGGGTCACCGGAGGTCAAGGGAATTATGATTACGGCGCAGCCTCCCCGCTCGTCCCTCGGCTCCGCGCTCCCCCCGCTGACCCCTCCATAAAGGCCGCTGATGGGACTCGATGGCTCCGCGGACCAACGCGAAGTATTCGTTAAGTATCGCTGTTGTTCAGTTCACCGGGTTCATCTCGACAAGATGGAGGTCACTTATTTCATGTTTCACTCTTCTTCGCTGCTCTGAAACGTGTCTCAGAGCTCAGGTTGAGTCCAGCAGACGGACCGAGAGGACGGCCTGTTCTCTGCAGAATGTTGCTCATATCAGAATAACACGTGATATTACTGAAGTATGAAGCTGATCCTGTCGTTCAAATTCTTCTTTACGTGAGTTCATTTTCCTGTTTTTTATTGTTTTATCACGTTAGTATTTTCAGCTTTTTTTGAAGCACTTTTTGTTGCATCTTGAGTCTATAGAGAAAGTTTTGTCTTATTCGTTGCAGCTGGTGAAGGTGGAGCTCATGAATCCTGTTTATGATCTACGTGACGCCTGCTGGGCTCCACAAACACGTACGAACACAAACAAACACATACAAACACGTACAAACACATACAAACACAAACAAAAATGTACAAACACGTACAAACACGTACAAACACACACAAACACGTACAAACACGTACAAACACAAACAAACACATACAAACACGTACAAACACGTACAAACACGTACAAACACAAACAAACATGTACAAACACGTACAAACACGTACAAACACACACAAACACGTACAAACACGTACAAACACAAACAAACACGTACAAACACGTACAAACACACACAAACACACACAAACACGTACAAACACGTACAAACACGTACAAACACACACAAACACGTACAAACACGTACGAACACGTACAAACACATACAAACACAAACAAACACGTACAAACATGTACAAACACAAACAAACACAAACAAACACGTACAAACACGTACAAACACAAACAAACACGTACAAACACGTACAAACACAAACAAACACAAACACGTACAAACACGTACGAACACGTACAAACACGTACAAACACAAACAAACACGTACAAACACAAACAAACACGTACAAACATACAAACACGTACAAACACAAACAAACACGTACAAACACGTACGAACACGTACAAACACGTACAAACACAAACAAACACAAACAAACACGTACAAACACGTACAAACACAAACACGTACAAACACGTACAAACACGTACAAACACGTACAAACAAACATAATATAAGTAGATCAAACGTCTGCACCTGACTGTCTGAGGACTGAAGGCGGCGGCGTTCACTCACCGTCCTGGAGACGGTCGGCTCGCTGGCCAGAGACAAGGAGTCACTCCTCAGGGACAGGAGGTCGGAGCAGGCCATGTCTCCTCCGTCGCTGCTGGAGCTCAGGCTGGGCTCCGCGGGGCTCAGGGGGGTCACCAGGTCTGCAGGCCTCTGTGGACTCGCTGCTGGTCCTGGTCCCCGAGGCTGGAAGGGAAAACCAGGACAGGGTCATCTGTTTTCAGCAAAGACTCTCAGCTGTTTGCTTTACGAGTTGTTTTTTTGTTTCTCAAATATCTTCATAAAACCAGACGCAGAGACGCTTTTGCTCGCTGTCACATCGCTGTGCTGGTGATGAAAACGAGCGCACCTTCCCTACCTGCTGTTGACAAACAACACAAACCTCCAGTCACTTCCAATCCTCGCTCACGTCCCTCAAACCGCGCGCCGCATTAGCACATGAGAGCGTGTTTACAGCTCAACAAAATGTCCGCCGTCGTCTTCACACGCGGCCGCCGCGCCGAACGGCCGCCGGGCCTGTTGACTACAATTAGGCCCCGGATGGCGACAGACATCAGCGGCAGCAGTTTAACATCTCAGAGTCGTGATCGTCCTTTAGCTGTTTGGACTGGAGTCCCGAGAGAGCTCATTACGCCTCGCAGCCACGATTGTCCCGGCCACACACACTTCACACACACACTTCACACACACACCCACACACTCGTCACGCCATCGTCTTGATTCCAGCTAATTATTTCACGTGCGCCATCACTTCCACTGTAAACGACAGCGACATGACTTCATGCTTCAAACCGGCTTCCTGCTCGCCTTTAATCCGCTTCGAGGCTTCGATGTGGATTAAACTGTTTACACTGTTTCACGTGTTCGGCGGTGAAGAGCAGCGCGTCGCGTTTCAGGGGCGTCGCCGAGGTTCACAGCCCGAAGACGAGCACGAGGCAGGAAAACTGTCAGCAAATGAAACCTCATTATTTCAGCCGTCGACCGTCAGCCGCTTTACACAAACACACTTCAGAGTACATGAATGTACGTTTGGGAAACACTCAGATGAGTTAAACCGATGAAGTCGACGTGGACGCCGAACGTGTGAAACGCTGCGAAGCTTCAAGCGCCTCCAGATAAACGCCAGCGTCGACACGGTCGATGAGCTGAGAGCAGCTGAGGCGGATTTCGTCCGTTTATAACGTGTCAAAGTTCAGCCTTCACGCTGGAGCTTTCAGCCACGTCTCCTGGTCTTCCTCTGCAGTACTTTACTGCATTAGAAATATAACTGAAGTACAGAAAAGTCAGTACAAGTACACCTTTACTGCGTTTACTTTTACTGTGTGTGATGACGAGCGTCCGTCCTCCTGAGGTTCGTCTGGGGTCCGACTGTCATCAGGAGACGCTCTCAGTGCGGGACACGGAGCTCATCTAACTGGTCCTGCTGACTGTCTCGGCGTGCATCATCAAAGTGGCCCTGCACCTGAACGCCATCTGCAGTCGTGAAGGTTTGACAGTGAGGGGCGAAACACGAGTCACCAACGAAGAAGAAGGAAAGAGGACGCTCACAGAGCGAGTGCGCTAACCGCTAACAAAGTGTGAGCTAAACGAAAACCTGCTGAGAGCCCAAAGACTCATCGTCCAACTGAAGGACAGCAAAGACGCAGCAGCCGTGTTTCCGTCTGTCGAGACAAGTCTAAGCAGAAGAGACAAAAATGCGAATCAGGCGGGTTTTGGAGCGAATAAACTGAGCTAGGTGTCATCAGAAGGTGGCGGTATAAGCTACATTACGCATGGCGATAATAAACAGAGTAGAAGAAGAAGAATGCTGAAAGCTGAAACAACACGAGTCGTAAGAGACGTCTGCAGGAACGTGTTCGGGTGAGTTGATGTCTAATGTCAGATGGTGTCGGCCATGTTTGACGCTGTCGGAGACGAAGATTACGAAGACAAAGAGCATCATGGGAATTTTCAGGAAGATGTCAACAGCTGAAACAGCTTCTTCTTCTTCTTCTTCTGAAGTAACAAAGACAAACAGGAAACGTCCCTTTGGAGGACGTCTGGATGAGACCGTGGAGCAGACTGAGCGGCTCCTGGTCAATGAACTGACGCGTCGTCGTAGGTAACCGTGATGCGGTCGTGCGTTGACTGCTCCAGGATCAGCCTGTTTGAAGGGAGCCAGTCTGCCCTAAAGGTGGTGGTTCAGGTGAGCTGGCGGTCTGACGCGCGCCCTGTAAACCTGCCGTCCAGGTGGATCTTTGTCACTCGTCTCTCTGCTCGTCGAGCTGTGACTTATTCCAACAGAGTAACACGGCAGCCTGTGATTGGCTGCAGATCAGAGCCGACTGACCAGTCCTGGACCCTCAGACCGTCTGCAGGACAGAAACCTGAGTGTGATCACCTCTGCACTCATCTGCTGGATTTAACACTTTCTGCCGTCATGTGCAGTGGCAGACGGAGGGTTGCCCCCCCGCCCCCCCGCCCACGCGGCGCAGAGCCAATCCCCCGGTGAACACTCAGGCCTGTAAATTGTTTATCAGACACTAATGCAGCAGCCTAATCCTATTTGCATTCATATTAGTTCCCGTATCACCATCTGAGGGAATGACTGATGTGAATTCTTCTGAGGGGTGAATAACTTCATGCATGATATCAGTATCTTCATAATTCACATCAGTAAAGTCAATTTGGTTTAAGTGCTCCTCGCCGCGTGCCGCCGAGGTTCTGGGGAAGCTTATTTGGAGGCGGTTCGGATCAGTGAGCGTGTACACATGAGGGCGGTAATGGGATCCATCAGAGGGCTGAAGCGCTCGCACGTTTAACCCCTCAGAGGCAGATCAAGACGCTCGGCGAGGACGCTGCCACCGCCGCCGCCGCCGCCGCCGCTCCGGCCTGCGGGACGCCTTCGCTTTCACCTCGTCTGCTGCTTGTCTTCAGCAGCCAGGATTCTTTCTTCAACTGAACCTCGTTCTGTTCCATTTCCTGTTTTGTCTTTTAACTTCCTGTTGTTAGTTTTGGGCTACGGCAA